>JAOUQZ010000024.1:10596751-10634667 GCA_028564935.1 Neosilurus hyrtlii
CACACACACACACACACACACACACACACACACACACACACACACACACACACACACACACACACACACTGTAAATGCACAGCAGTCACGCCGGTCCGCGTGTTGTAATATTGACGAGGAGTGTAAAAAAGGCTTAGGATCTGGCTGTGTTCTCATAAGCTGAGTGCTGCGAAAGTGCACTGCAGCAACCGCCACCGCATGGGGAATTGTGCTTGGTCAGCGCACTTTCTCTCTCTCTCGCTCTCTCTCTCTCTCTCTTTCCCCTTCCCTTCTCATTACGCTTCAATAGGGGCTGCATAAATTAACCATATCTTCAGCACACTTCTTCTTTAAAAAAAATTTTATTTATCCGTGCTAAAATGGCCGACGCAGAAATCACATTCCTCCGCAACGCCTTTATGTGTTTTTAATGCGGCTCTTACAACAATAGCTCTGTTTTTACTGATTTATCAGCGGATTGATTTTCACTCGCACCACAGCTTTCCTTCAGCCATTGTCTCAAACAACCAACCCCCCCCCACCCCCCCCACACACACAGTTTTATTATTTGCGCTGTTCTATTCCTTCGTTCTCCAGCAGACCACTTCAATGCTCTCCACTGTGTCAGCTTAATAAGCCCATTCTGCCCGGCCGTGTCCCTTCGCCTGGAGTCAGCAGAGTTATCGGTTCTTTTTTCCCCTTTTTTTTCTTCGCTGTGCTCTTTTTCTGCATGGCTAAGATGCTCAGAAGCCGCCGGAGGACGAAGGACTCGAATCCGAGCTTCATGCGGCTCTTCGCTTTGGCTTCCTGGTCGAAAAACAGACAGACAGAAACCGATTTTTGTTTTCACGACATTTTCCGAATAAAGAGGGATTTAATTGTAAAAAGGGGCGGGGCCCCTGAGTAAAAATATTCTCAAGGGGTGTGGTCTGGTGTGTTGTACAGTGTGTACTTTAATATCCAGTCAAATATATTTGATGCTCTTATTTTATGACCTGCAATTAGATCATTGGTATAGATCGGTCACATGTCGATATTTCAGTGGTAGAAATGAGCAGATAAAAGAATTGATGGTATAATTCTGAGTCTCCGTGAAGGTAATGATGTGGTTGAGTCTGATATTTAATCAGTTGTGTTAGACAATTAGACAATTTATTGATTTTTTTCATTATGTGATATTATTATTTGAAATTACACGTCAACCATTCCACAGATGAATAGTTTGCACTTTCACCGATTCACTGATTCACATTTCACAAATGAATGATTCGATCTTTCTTAATTGATTCCCTGATTCACGTTTCATGAATCACTGTTGATTCACTTATGGGTGTCATAGTGGTGAGCACGTCAGCCTCACAGCAATGATCCTCTTTGTGCTCTGGTTTTCTCCCACATTTCAAAAACATGCACATTAAGCTAATTGGCTATTCCAAATTGCCCCTAAGTGTGGATGGTTGTGTTGGTTTTGTCCCTGGGGTGGTCTGGTGAGCTGTTCAGAGGGTATCCTTTACAGTTGAGAGACTTTAGCGTCCCCTTAACCCTATTAGGATTAAGAGGTTTGGAAAATGTGTGAGATTTTGAGTGATTCACTGATTCACATTCTACAAATGGGTGTTTTCTTTACTGATTCACTGATTCATATTCCTCAAGTGAATCATTTGTTTTTTTGTTGAATCATATTTCACAAGTCGACTGTTTGTTCTTTAACTGAATCACTGACTCACATTTCACAACATAGTGAATTTATTCGTCATAAATAAATGATAGGTTTGTTTAATGCCTCACTGGTTCTATTGCCCCGGCAAATGGATTTATTATATTGATTCACTGATTCATATTCCACAAATGAATTGATTTATGGTATTGACTCAGTGAATCACATTTCTTTGATGTATTGTGTGTTCTTTTATAGATTCCCTTCATTAATAAAAAATAATATCAATTGATTCCCAATCTTCAAATGAGTTGTTTGAACTGATTCATTAGTGATAAAATCATGTAGGACGTTATAGTTAGGTAATCCTCAACTGAAGGTAAACAGCAGTCACTTTCCGGATAGCGTTAATGGCGTCCGACGGAGAACTAAAATGTCACTCCGTTCGTCACATCCGTTCACATGTCTCTTGTCTGTTTCTCGTTCGGTGAATGTGTTCCTTATCAGACGAGGTCCGTTCAATCCGGTGGAAAGTGGTACAAACTCCACCGGGAAATCTCTTATGTTCCTCATCCTGTACTTGTCAGCTCGCTTCTGTTGATGTCTGATGGACCTGCGTGGCGGCCGGACCACTACCTGACGTGCAGCGGGTGACCCGGAGGTGTACCAGACATAGATCAGACGTCTAACACACTGGTACTAACGAGGAACACATGGGAACTGTTGAAGTACGGATGTGTAACGGGGGTCCACAGTGCAAAGCTCAGGATACGGACAGTATAACTACCGTACATGTTACAGTTCTTCACCCGGGTCCGAAACGAACATCCACGTACATCCTCCGGGATAATGTAACAGCCTAGAGTGGCAATGGAGACGCTGCTTTATCGATTTTGTTAAAGTGGTGGGATAAAAACCGTGAACACTGACAAAACTTTTAAACTTTCAAGGCCTTGTTTTTGGAAAAGTCCCAAAAACACCAGGTTTTTACACTGAATTGATCTCGGCACGCAATAACGTTCGTAATGAAATGGAGTCCGGGATTGTGTCCGGAGTGTGTTCCTGGTCGGAGAGAGGGAGTGAGGAGGAGTGAGTCTGTCTCTCAGTTCAGTCCTAAGAAAGAAAAAGTGAAGAGAAACGAAGCCTACAGAGGGCTCTTTCTCCTTTCACGTCAAATTGTTCTATTTGCGCTCCCTTCGTCCCTTTTCCTCTCGATTTCCTGTGGAAAGAGTCATTACCGAACGAGAGTCTCTGTGGTGCTGTTTGAAGCCGCGCTGTTTCCTGTGAGCGATCGCTGCACTTCCAAGCACCTTAAATTGGTCAAGTGCTCGAGCAATTTACACTCGATATTGACACTGTGCTTCGAAAGTAACACATTAAGAGGGGACAGCACTGAGCCGTGGTCAAGGGCCTGCTGTTAAACAGTCGATACCGTAGAGCTCAGTACTGACAACTAGAGGCTGAAGTGTGAACTGCGTGGTGGAAATGCGAATGCTGTGTGCAAACAGTAACACTGTGGTGTTGCTTGGACTCAACCGCTGGGTTACACACACTGGAGTGACGGCGTGACGTGTTGGTTTGGATTCTGGTGCCATTTTAAATGAGCAGTCCTGCTGTTATCGCACGGAACGAAAGCTCAAAATATATTTACTGGTTGTTAATGTGGAATAAATGTTTATCTCTTTAATATTCAAACATACAGACAACTGTGGTGGTGATGATGATGATGATGATGAGTCTTCTTTTTTTTATTAGTACTGAATAAAGCAGATTATTAGACATTAACAACTGGTTATGATACTGAAGGCAACAAATTATTTTAAATATTTATTATTATTATTATTATTATTATTATTATTATTATTATCTGCCCTGCAATGGCCTGGCGAGCTGTCCAGGGTGTACTCTGCCCTCGCCCAGAGTCGGCTGAGATGGTCGCCAGCCTCCGCGTGACCCCGATTAGAATGTAATGGCTTAGAAAATGAATGAATAAATGAATGTTTCATTCTTTTTGGTCTGTGTTAAATCTGATCATTTGTTTGATCCAAATAGTCCAGAATCTAAAGCGAGTTTTAAAAACTTTATCCCACAGTTTTTCACAAGATCCATCTTTAAAATGTGGAGAAACTTTATGACTTTTTTCATTTCGGTACAAAAATGTAGCAATAAGAGTGCTGCTGGTTCACTTTATTTCATCACATCGTTAGTGTGGCTGCTCCGCACAGTTGCATTCTGGGTAAACTGCTGGCACAAAGTTCTGATGCACCAGAATTTTCTGCTGCAAAGGTTAATGCCTTCATGTTTCTTTTTCCTTCATCACATCCTACACTCTTGATTTTCTTTCCATTTGTCTGTGTGTGTGTGTGTGTGTGTGTGTGTGTGTGTGTGTGTGTGTGTGTGTGTGTCCTCATGACGGGGGTTTCCTACAGTCCGGGAATGATGAAATCTTATTCCGGAGCACTCTGTAGTCGTACTAATGGCCGACGCGTGCGCTGTAGAGGAGATCTGAGTGGAAAGTTAAAGTGTTAATGCTGTTACAGTCACAGCGAGTCATGCACATGCAGATTGGGTTTCAAAAATGAAAAAAAATTTTTAAAAAGGTCACGTGACATCAATGACGTAATGATACTTAATAGCCAGAGAGACGTGTCCTGATGAGGCCTTCTTTGTTTCATTTCACTTTTTATGATTTATACTGTCAAGATATGCCAAAAGAAGTCGTTTTCCATACAATCTTATATTCCTTATGTCCTTATAACATAAAAACAGTGTAAATAAACAAGAGTTTAAATTTCAAATAGTTCCTTTTATATCATTTCATATTAAATCTTTTGTATTTATTCATTTTTTTCCTACCTGATTTAACCGTATTCAGTTCCCACCCGTCAAGTGTTGCCTCCCTATCAGGGGCGTAAGCGTACACATGCCCTCTCCGTGACATGCGATGCTGCCACAGGCCTCTTACCGAACTGCTGATGGGGGAAATTGAATTTTAAAATAGGGTTCGAGTCCCAGGATCGGCGAGGTCCTTTCTGTGTGGGCTTTGCATGTTCTCCCCGTGCTTGTATGGGTTTCCTCCGGGTACTCCAGCTTCCTCCCACAGTCCAAAGACAAGGACTTTAGGGTAGTTAGCTTTTCAAATTGCCCCTAGGTGCGAATGTGAGTGTGAATGGTTAATTGTGTGTTGCCCTGCAATGAACCGGCGAGCCTTTGCTAGGAGTTGGCTCTAGCCGGACTCCAGCCTCCCCGACGACCCTAAGCAGTTAAGCGGCTCAGCAAACAAATGAATGAATGTTTTAAATAATTTTTAATCCACATTTTATTACAGACTAGGAAGTAAAATTGGAAACGTTTGTATTATATATTATTATACATGTATAAATGTATTATTACACTTTTTATGGGCTGATTATTAGGCATGCTCTCTGAAATGTAAACAATAAATAAATAGAGTAGACTGTAAATATTTTACTATTTTAAGCTCCTTTTTTGTATGTTTTATTTATAATCAAGTGTATTTTATCTTATCTTTTATTATAATGTAAGTAAAAGGCAGTGTGTGTGTGTGTGTGTGTGTGTGTGTGTGTGTGTGTGTGTGTGTGTGTGTGTGTGTGTGTGTGTTATTTAAATACTCCCTTATTTTTATGCTATACACGTCAAATCCTCATTATTTCATGCTAGAGCCTGGGCTCCTCTTCCTGCTGTGTTTATTGCTTCATACACAACAGCACTGCTGAATTCTGTGCTCTGATTGGTCAGAAACTGTCGATCGTTTATCAGCAACAGAAGCGTATCTCTGATACCTTACCGTTTATAGTTTATAGTTTATAGTATATAGTAACAGCTCATTCACAGGATAGAAACAGCTCGTTTATTAACATGGATGGAAGGAGTCTCCAGTTTCAGTCTGGAAAAATCCGGTGTATGAAAAGGAATAATAAGAAAAACGACGTGCGTATGTTGACGCGCGCACCGATATTCCACTGCTAGTTCCAAATATGGCGAGATTGAGAGTTTGGTCCGGGATGCGGAAGCAGCGTGTTCCGTTTGGATATCCGGGATTAACCTGAATTTAGAATGATTCCGGTTAAGACGTGTGGGACACGGTGACTGATGATTTGGTTCAAGGGGCGTTTCTGGACATGTATACCACGCACACATATTTATTTAAATATTTTGTATATTGTGTATATTAGATTATGGGTCATTTAGCGCTAGCTAGCGCCGTGTAGTTTTTTCGGAGCGCTAGTGGGCTGTTTTGTGTGCCTCCCGGTACCTATGGCATGTGGAATGGACCTGCACCTTGATGCATTTCCCGCCGTTGTCCTTCTCCCCGGTGGAATTGTGCGATTTTCTCCCAGTGGCATGGAAACAACTGTCTTGCCTTTTATTATGCATTTTTCCCTTGCATGGCTGTACAGAATCTGACAGATCTCATTTTCCTGCTCCTCGGCCTGCTCTGTTTGATTGACTTGTAATTACTCGCTGTGTGTGTGTTTGTGTGTGTGTGTGTGTGTGTGTGTGTGTGTGTGTGTGTGTGGTTAAGGGTGTGTGTTTGGGGGGGCTTCTACAGTATTTGGTGTGTGTAATGTGTTACTATAATTTGTGTGTCTCTTTTGACAGATTCCAGGCCAGCAAATGAGTTGTGACGCCAACCAGCTCAGGGTAAGTGACGCTGCAGTGTGTGTGTGTGTGTGTGTGTGTGTGTGTGTGTGTGTGTGTGTGTGTGTGTGTGTGTGTGTGTGTGTGTGTGATGGTTTATCTGCATTTATTGGTGTTCTTTTTTTATGCTTGCATTACCCTCGACTGATATTCTCTCTGTTCCGGTTATGGATTATTAAATCAAACACAGTCAATTAATCAATTTGCTAAAGTAAAAAAAAACAAGAAGAAGAAGAAACAAAAGAAAAGGAAAAAAGCTCATTGTGTGACTGTAATTAAATTTTTTTTTCTTTTTTTGTCGCTTTAAGGTCTGATTTAAAAAAGGTTGGAAATTAAAAAGCGTAGGTTGAAAAAAAAACCTTTTTGGCATTACCAAAACCATGGAAACCATCAACAGCCCCCCCCCCCACACACACACACACAAACCATTAATGCTTTTTAAAATGTTGAGCAGAAGAGAAACACTACTCACAACACTACTGTCTGTGCTCAGAAGGATATAAGAAGTGGGCGTGGCCTAACCAGTGACAGTTACTCAACATCAGCTACGTCAAATCCACTTCATGATTGGTCTCAAATGATTATCTTAATATTACTTTACTTACTACTGTACAGTTTCCATAAGCTCTCCATTACGATTTACATAGACAGAAACTTCCCAACAAGGTCCAGCGCCGGGGTCGAGCTTGTGTTCACAAGTCTCAGGGACGTTTTACATCGAGGAGGATTGTGACGTGGACTTTATTGCTATTCTGTGACCATAATTTTGCTATAACATGGTCACATGACATCCCTCAAGTCCAAATGGCATATTTATACATGGACTTAACATCAATTCACACTTTCATCTCCAATATACAGTCACGATTTGACTCATTCATGTTCCATCAGGTCTGTAACATTTCTCCGGAAGGCTCGGGTGTGTGTGAAGGTATGGAGTAGGAGATGAATCGTACAGTACATACGGGAGAGATTTGTGTAACGTTCTGTTCCTCTGAACCTCCCTGTAATTTATCATGGTTTGTTGAGGGATTTTGAGTCTGAACGCCGTGGGATGATTAATGTGTCTGATGCCGGCGCTCATACGCCATCATCATTCTAATTCCTGCAGCCTGCTCGGGCTTGTTTATTTGCTTTTAATGATCTGAACTTTCTGGAAATTAGAGCGGGCGAGCAGATCAGGAAGATCACAAATGGGCTTTTTATTCGCTCCCATTCCTCTCCGGCAGATCTGAAAGGAAAAATAAAAAAATAAAGGACAAATCATTTCTCACCTCCGTAGGGTCTTCAGTTCGTGCCTCCAGAGGTTTAACACCAGTGATGCATTCACACCTTGCAGCAGATCAACATGATCAATAGTTCTGATTGGGATATGACACTCGGACACGGCGTCCAATTAGGCTGAGAGCTATGCGGTCTCGGTAATGAGCCCTCGTTTCAGCCTGCAATCTCATAATTGCTGCCTCCTTTTTTTCCTCAGAGGGCCTCTGCGGGATCGAAGGTGATGTGATGATGTATTGGGGTTTTACAGGCCAATACAGGTTAAATGTGTCTCGGGAAAGGAACCGGAGGGACGTCTGCCTTCTCTGGAAGGAACGTGGGTTCGACAGAGGAGTCGTTTAACACACGAAAGCTTGTCAGTGTCATCCTTAAGCATCTTTCTGGACTATGATGTAGATTTAGATGAGTGTTGGGAATGGACAGCTCGGGATTGGGTTCCATACTTACTTTCTTCATCGCCGCCGTTGTTCTGGAAGTGCTGGTGTTGGAACAAGCTGGTGGTTGTTTCGTCCTACCGGTTCGCAGAGTTACTTATTTTTTATAGAACGTTTCAATTTCTTCTTCTTCTTCGTTTTCATCTTCTTGTTTTATGGTGGGTGGCAACCTGTGTTAAGTTGAATTACCGCCACCTAGTGTGTTGGAGTGTAGAGTAACTAGAACTTTGCGGGTGTGTAAAGCCCAGTAAAAATGAAACAGCGGCGAGTGAACATTCAGAGTCCTCTTTAAGAGCAAGACAGTGGTGTGGAGGAATCTCGAAGATCCCTTGGAAGGAGCCACCCCTCGCAATGCTAGCTCCTCTTTTCGGTGACCCCAGGCAGTGCAGTTATAACTCATTATAGTGGAAAGGTGGAGAAGAGTAAAAACCAACAGTTTCACACCTCGGACTCGAGTCGGACTCGATCCCAGAACCTCTTGTAGATGATGGTCTGGGGCTCCGTCCAGGTTATGGCAGAAGCAAGCCCTGCTGTCTGAGCTCTTTGCCAAAAATCGGTTGTTTCCAGTTTAGCATTGATGGGAAAAGCGTTACGTTTCACTACAGAAGGTGGAGCCACAGTGATATATGTTTAGAAGATGTTTATAAGTTGGAGTGCTGTGATTAGCAGAGCCATAATCAAAATGACCTGTAAATCCGAAACCAAGAAGTGTCAAAACTGGGGTTTTGAGGTTTGAGGTCCTAAGAGGTCCAAAGACGTTTGAGTCCTTGCCAAGCCTGAAGCCAAATGAGAGCTACAGAGTCAAACACCTTAAATCTGCTTCAGACGTAGTATCTTCTATTTTTAGATGGTGGCGTAGTGGTTAGCACATCCGCCCCACATTGTAAGAACGTCTTGGGTTCGACTCCCGTTTTCGGGAAGGGCATTTCTGTCTGGGGTTTGCATTTTCTCCTTGTGCTTCGGTGGGTTTCCTCCGGGTACTCCAGTTTCCTCCTACAGTCCAGAGACATGCACAGTAGGCTGGCTGGCTGATCCAAGTTGACTCTGGGTGTGTGTGTGTTGGCTCCGTGATGGACTGGCTCGCTGTTCAGGGTGTACCCCGTTCTCAGTAACGTCTCCACTCCTTATTATTTCATTACAGCTGTAAAGTGATGTGATGTGATGTGATGTGATGCGATGGGATGTGATGCGATGCGATGTGATGTGATGTGATGTGATGTGCACAGAGGTGTATTTCGGTGTTTCCAAACTACCATGCATAAAAAAAAAAAAACCCTCTTAAAATAAAATAAAATAAAACCAGCGATTGCATCATTTTGCAATATCCTGTCCTGTCCGGTTCTATTTCCAAACACGTATTTTTATTCCCTGGTGAGATTTCTGCGAGATCCCTGAGGGAACGGTGTTGGAATTGAAGTTGTTTCCAAACCTCTCGCTGAAGCGGAGTAATTAGTGTCGGAGCCGCGATGTTTATTTGTCATATATAACTATAGCGCGGCAGTAGCGGCTCGGTGTCAGTAGATGGCTGTAGGAAAGTGCAGGAAGGAGAGAGCGAGTGCGTCAGAGACAAACGAAAGGAAAGGCCTTGGCCTCCTAGGAGAGAAAGAGAGAGAGAGAGAGAGAGAGAATTGAAAAATGGATAGGGAGAAAAGAGAAAAGCTATAGTCGTTGTTCAAGGCACCTGATTTCTGTAGGGACTTTTTGTTCGTGCTCTCTCTCTCTCTCTCTCTCTCTCTCTCTCCTTGCCCTGCACATCGGAGACTGGTGTGTGTTTCCTGTAGCTTGTGTTTGAGGAGGACGGGTTGCTTGTAAAACCGTCCCAAGGAACAGAAGGCAAGATTTGATTTAAGTTTAATTTTTCGGTTCAGAGGAAAAAAAAGTCCTTTTTTCATTATTTTAATTCGAGGCATCATCATCGTCTTGTCGGTGGCTCCATACACCAGCGCAGCAATCTGTGTGTGTGTCTGTGTGTGTGTGTGTGCATGTGTGTGTGTGTGTGTGTACATGTGTGTGTGTGTGCATGTGTCTGAGAGAGTGAGAGAGAGAGAGAGAGAAAGAGAGAGAGAGAGAGAGAGAGAACGTATTGGAAAAGCCTCCCCATCACCATCTCCATCAACATCACCCCACCCCTCACCGTCCACCTCCTCTCTCCCTCTCCATTTCTCTCTCTCTCTCTCTCTCTCTCTCTCTCTCACACACACACATTTTCTCTCTTTCTGCTCCCCTCTCTCTCTCTCTCTCCCCCTCTCTTTTTCGCTATCGCTCGTTTCCTCTCTGTTACTTCGTGGGCACACTTTTGCTGGACTTCCTCAGCGCACGGATCTTCTCATTAAACGCTCACGTCAAGATTTGTTGCCCGAGCCACGGATTGTGAGAGAGCGACAGCTTGACAGATACACACTAAAGAAGAAAAAAAAAACACAGTGAAGAGCTCTGCAAGAATCATCTTTCCTTCCTTCTTTCTTTATTCTCTTTCTTTCCTTCCCCTTTCTTCTCCCTCGGTGAAGATCCCGTTCCATCTTTTTCCTGCGAGCGTCCTCATATTAAGCGCTCCAGAGCGGTTTCTGTAAATTATAGACGAGGAGAGCAGTTCTGGGAGAAGCTGGACGGATTTTAGAACTTGCGAGACTCGGCTTCGCTTTCGAGAAACGAGTGCACCTGAACCCTCGCTCAAGATGATGATGTATCTGTGGGTATGTAACATCCGTCAATGTCCCGTTTTTCATGACGCTGCATGTGTGCATGTGTGTGTGTGTTTGCGGTTTTTGTATTGTGTGTGTGTGTGTGTGTGAAAGAGAGAGAGAGAGATAGAGAGAGAGAGAAAGAGGGAGAGACGTTCCTGAAGAAGAGTTTTATTTTGGCTTGTTTTTGGTGTAAGAGGTGAATTGTGATGATCCTCCGGATTTACACTCGCCCGACTCACGACTGAATTATCATACCTAAGACTCGTCATAAGAAAAATCCTGAATGTGTGAGACAAGTCGAGTGTGACGCACAACACTGGAAACACAAAGTCTCGTTCCGAGCACTCTAAGCCCCTGCGTCCTGGCCCGCTTATTATCTGCCTCCTCACCTGCCGTTATCACTTCAGAATCAGTCCGAGGCGAAGGAACGACTTCGCCGTACTTAATTGCCCGTGCTATAAATTTAAAGCATCCCCACTGCGCGCCTTTATCAGGAAATTAATCTCTTTTTAAGCGGGAGTAACCTAACGGGCAGTTCGATTGGCTAAAGAAATGACAGGATTGTGCCAGCTGTGCTCGCTGGAATAATAATTAATTAT
Organism: Neosilurus hyrtlii; assembly: GCA_028564935.1. Classification (NCBI taxonomy): domain Eukaryota; kingdom Metazoa; phylum Chordata; class Actinopteri; order Siluriformes; family Plotosidae; genus Neosilurus; species Neosilurus hyrtlii. Next base: position 10,608,048 of record JAOUQZ010000024.1, read on the forward strand.
GAAATAGATTATTTAAAGCGGCGGCACCATGGTGTAGTGGTTAACACTTCTGCCACGTCACAGAAAGAAGGTCCTGGGTTCGAGTCCTGGACCCCACGAGGCCATTCATGTGTGGAGTTTGCACGTTCTCCCCGCACTTGAATGTGTTTCCTCCACGTACTCTGGTTTCCTCCTACAGTCCAAAGACAAGCCTATTAAGCTGTCCGGTTGTTCCAAATTGACCCTAGTTGTGATTGTGTGTGTGTGTGAATGGTTATATGTGTGTTGACTTTGCAATGGGCTGGCGAGCTGTTCAGGGGGTACCCCGCCTTCGCCCAGAGTCGGCTGACATGGGCGCCAGCCTCCCTGTAACCCTAATAGGATTAAGCGGTTCGGCAAATGGAATGGATTGTTAAACGAGGCGGCACGGTGGTGTAGAGGGTAGCACCTTCTTCACAGCAGGAAGGTCCGGGGTTTGAGTCCCGGGCTCAGCGAGGGCACTTCTGTGTGGAGTTTGCATGCCCTCTGTGCTTGTGTGAGATTCCTCCACGTACTCCGGTTTCCTCCGACAGTCTAAAAACATGCACATTAGGCTAATTGGCTGTTGCAAATTGCCCCTAGGTGTGCGTGTGAGAGCTGTTCAGGGGTACCCCGCACTCGCCCAGAGTCGGCTGAGATAGGCTACAGCCTCTTACCTTAGTAGGATAAAGCAGTTCAGCAAAGAAATAAATAACTGAATAAATAGTTCTGATATTTTTCTGTGCATTTATTTATTATTTCAGACTGGTTTTTTTTATTTATTTCTATCTGTTGTTGTTGTTGTTTTATTGTTTTTTGCCTAACAACAACAACAACAATTTCATGAATGAACAGCTTGTATTTTCTCTGTGTTCTGCAGTTCTCCACGTTATCCACCATGCATTTAAAAATAAGAAAAGAAATCAATAATCACATGAAAGTATAATAAGAACTGTCGCTTTAAGAACTTTCCTGAGGAATCTCGGAATCCCTCCTGGTGTAACTACAGCAAACTGAAATGTTTGGATATTTAAAGTGAGGAATATCGAAGGTTTAATTGAGACGCTGATAATCTTGAAGGAATTGACACACTGAAAGAGAAAGAGGCTGAAATTTCCCTCGAGGTGCCCGTATCACTCTGCTCCACTTTTTTATTTTCAGTCATATGAATGAAAGTCATCATTGCAGTCCTCAGCATTGTGTAGCTCATTCTGGATTCTGATTGGTCACATGATGATGATGATGATGATGATGATGATGATGATGGTATGTCTTCTTAAAGACTGTAGAGCACCGTTATACACATTAGTGCACCTAATATCTTAATACATTATTGTTTCTATAGTAACAAAGAAAGTGTTGAGATGTTTATTCTTAATGGGATGTTCAACATTTATAGAAGGAGTCTCCAGTTTCAGTTAGAGCACAAAGCTGAAATTGATCCTTTGTGGATTGTCTGTAACGCGACAGGTTTTCTTTTTCTCTTTTTAATCATTTTAACCCTGTTTCGACTGAAGAACTGTGAAATATTCAACATCAAACACAAATAAATAAGAATGTTTTATATTTAAATAAATAAAAACATGTGAGCTTGGGCACCACGCTTTATCAATCTGCCAGTGTCGGGCCCCTGACCCCATTCTCATGTCTGTTCATGTGTATGAACGACATATTTAAAAAAGGTTACTCTGGATTTGATCGACCGCTAAATGACTTAAATGCAAATCGAATATAAATAACAGCTGCAGATGAATTCCAGACGGTGGCAGTAGTGAGTAACAGTAAACAAGAAGAATGTGGTTGCTCTGCAGTACCTGAAGAAGGAAAACCCAGGCTGAATCGGAATACTCAAACACCCCCAGTATCAGTACGCAAAATCCAGTACACACAGCAGAACTCGGTCATCAGGGGTCACCTGGATGTCGTACTAAATCTGAAATATGCGAAGGTACCACGTTACACTTATAGCACAGTTTCCCATAATACATCTGGAGCCTCTGAATTACCAAAGAAGATGAATCCTCCCAGGAAAAACAATCGAAAAGCAAATCGGACATTTTATTTATTTATTTTTTAATCTACAAGCCGATCTAAATTTATGCTAGTGCTAAGCTAACGCTACAAACATCCAGCTCAAAAGACATGTAAGATGGCAGTGGAGTATGTCCGACCATCTCGCGTACTCACTGAGCATTTTAAAGTGGCGGTCCAATAGTACGCACTCAAAATAAAAATAACTACAAATACTGACAGGCCCTTAAAACAAAATCAGGGTGGCGTAGTGGCTGGGAGAGGGTTGAGTCCTGGGTCCGGCGAGGGCGTTTCTGCATCGAGGTTGCATGTGCTTGCATGGGTTTCCTCGGGTACTCTGCTGGCCTCCGACAGTTCAAAGGCATGCGCATTAGGCTAAATGGCTGTTTCAAATTGCCCCTAGGTGTGAGTGTGTGTTGTAGGGCTTACCCCATCCAGTTCGGGGAATGAATGAATGAATGAATGAATGATTGAATAAATGAATGAACCTGTACCAGCAGATTTATTTTGATGTGTACAATTGGAGGGAATCCCGACTCACCCTCCGAGTGCTGGTGCATCGTCTGGCTGTACGAGATTATTCCTTATCACAGTGTTACTAAAGCACCCTGGCTGTTCATGTTGAGTGCGCGTCCCAACAATTCCCTCTCTATGTAAACTTGTTATTACTCGTGGTTAGGTGTTTGATGTTGCACTGGATCAAGCAGAAGCCTCCCACATACTCCTGTTCGCGGTGAAAGCTGGTCTGTTAGCAACGTAGCATCTAACGTTTAGACAGATGGCAGATTTCCTGCTTAAACATGCATTGATGTACTCGTTGTGTGTTTGCTATCTCATCTTAGCGTCACACTCGCACGTCTCTCATAGACGCTTCTACTGTTGGACGTGGCTTGTCCACTAATATTTATACACCAATTCATGAAAGCACTAATCAGTTAAATCAGGTTTTTCATTGCTATACCAGACTCCATTACCGTTGCCAGTTGAGGTCACATTTTACCTGCGGTTGCTTGTGTGCTTGTTAGCCAGATTATGTAAAATTATGTGGAAGAGGGGCTTTGGCCAAGGAAAGATTCGATTTTGGGATCTAGGAAGTTTTTAAATGATTTTTTAACGTTGTAAGACAGGATGAGTTTTTGACATTTTGGTTTATGTAAGGGACTGATGGGTTTGGCGGGGGTTTGCGGTCCTCGGATGCTGTTGTTCCAACCTAACCTTAGAGGGAAGGGATGAAAATCACAGGTAGCATTTTGTGTGATCATATTAGAAACATTAGCTTGCACGTGCTGTCGGATGAGTGTGTAGAGTGGTTTGAGATAATCATCTCGTTATATCGTTTATAAGGTTTTCATGTAGAGCAGCTTGGACCGCAGCTTGTTACTGATTTCTTGTGTTTGTAATAGTGTAGCTTGTTTGTTACTCTGATGTGTGCACCTGTTTCGTGTTTAGAGAAGAATCGGTGTCTCTGTTTACACTGTTATTTTATTTATTTATTTGTTTGTTTATTTTTGTGGCGTTCTAAACCATGTTTCCTGTTTCCATACGAGTCCAGATTTTCACATCATTTAATAACCGTATTAGTACGATTTATTTTGCCTGTTTCCTTTTGTAAACTTGAGGTCTGATTGTCAACTAACTTTTCCCTTTTTAAAAATATTCTTCATTAAAATATTTTTTGGGTTTGGGTGTAGTGGTTATCACGTCCACCTCGCAGAAAGAACGTCCTGGGTTCGAATCTCTGGCTCAGCGAAGGCATTTCTGTGTAGATTTGCATGTTCCTCCTGTGCTTGCTTGGGTTTCCTCCGAGTACTCCGGTTTGCTTCCACAGTCCAGCGTGTGCACGTTGGATAGTTGGCTGTTCCAAATTGCCCCTCAGGTGTGAGTGTGGGTGTGAATGGTTGTGTATGTTGGCCCAGGAAGTACCTGCGTCGTGTTGGCTGAGATAAACGATAGTCTCTTTGTTACATCGTTTGTAAAGATTTCACTTGCACCTTTTTCCCTCTGTCTCATTTATTATGCCACCAAATTAAAAACACGAAATCGTACCCTCGTGATTTGATTCTGTTCTCCGATTCATGAAAAAGAAATCATATCCATGATGCCTTTCACACCCTGTCCATTACCCGATCTCCAACCCTCTTAAAAAGTGTTGCATTAGCACTTTCTTTCCTTTTTTTTTTTTTTTTTTTTTGCTCTACTGTCAGTTGGACCTTCTCCAGTTGGACTGTGGTTTTGGCGAACGAATTGATGCAGCAGAAACGCCATCCAAACTGGCCGGCCTGACGGTATTGCTTCTCTCTCATCTTCGGCCGCCCCTGCTCCCGGGAAAAAAGTGCTTGCGAAGGCACCTCCTGCTCGGAGTTGGCTTTCAATGGATGCTCTGAAAGCAGTTTATTCAATTGATTGATAAAGGTCGCCCTCGATTATATTCCATGCAGGAAGCGTGACACACAAGCGAGGTTCGGTTTTTGAGCCTTTGACTTCGTGAACCTTGGCGTTCCGTGCTTCCTGAAAAACCAATCCGAATGTATCTCGCTACATTCAGAAGGCCCTTTTGTACGGATATGGCGAATTCATCGCTGTCTTTTCCTTACAGCATCTGAGCCACGGTGTTTAGCCTTTACATCAGCTTTTAAACACTCAGTTAAAACTGCTCTGGGATTCTGGAGCCAACGACAAGAAGCTTCCAAGACTTAAAAAGCTATAATGCACTAAAACATTAGCAACGCTGTCAAGTTAATATGATTAAATGAAATGAATATTTAATTTATTATATATATATATATATATCTATAGCAATTAGGTTCTGCATTTATGTAAACAGTGAGCACACCCACTTTTGGAGCAGTGAGCAGCCACATTGCAGCAGTTGGGGATTAGGTGCCCTGCTCAAGGGCACTTCAGCTGTAAAGAAAGAGGAAGGAGCAGGTGCTGCTTACTCCCCACCGCCATGCTTTTTTCCTGCCGCTTCAGGACTCGAACCAGCAACCTTTTGGTTCCAAACCCTCTTATTTAACCTTTAGGCCATGGCTGCCTCTCAACCCTTTCTGCGAACTGTTATAACCTGATATAAACACGTCATTAGGGCTGCAAGGTGTTTAAATAACAGCTCATGAACGGTAAAATGGTAACTTTTGAGACATGTTGGTATGTTTAGAACACCTTTGGTTGACATCATCTCTCCATAAACTTTAAACACATCAATTATAAAATGCGTCGTAAGCAGTCCTAGAATAAAATTACTGATCAGGATATAACATGACGTAAGGTATTATAAGGGAGGTATTAATGCATGACAATTAGCACAGTTACCAAAGCATGACGTATCATTCATTCATATCTGGGACTCCGGGCGAGGGCGGGGGCGGGGGCGGGGGCGAGGGCCCACCCTGAACACACACCCATTCATACTCACACTTACACCTAGGAGGAGTAATCTGCATGTCTTTGGATTGCAGGAGGAAACCAGAGAACCCAGATTAAACCCACGCAAGCGCGGAGAGGACATGCAAACTCCACATAGAAACACCCTAGCAGAGCCCCCGACTCAAACCCAGGACTTCCTTGCTGTGAGGCAGATGTGTTAACCACTACGCCATCTCTAGATAGGGTGAAGTGAAACTTTTGCGCACTTGCACGTTTGACTTCATGTATTTTGTGGTACGTTTTTCAAACATGTCTCAAAAAGGTAACGACCGTGTACTGAGATCGGCTGTAACATGCCTATGACATCATGCAAAGCTTAAATAAAGCGGAAAAAATCGGTGTTCTTCCATTACCTAGTCATAAGCCTTCCATTACCTAGTCATAAGCCCAGACATGATCTGATATTATAGTTCTTGTGCAGTGAGATGATAATGGCAGGTTAACGATTTCTGTTGGTTGTCATGACCATAATGTCATGGACCTGGATATGACATGCCATAAACCTGTTACGGTGGACTGTAAACTAGCATCGCTGTAATGGTCGATGCTATGACAGGTGATGTCACATGCTGTTTTGCCTTCATATAATGTCATGCTATACATCATGACAGCAATTATAAACCCGCCATGTTTAATAGTTGGCAAATAATGACATGTCGCGACCACGTGTCATCGACGTATTAGCCATGACATTGATATAAATGACATTTATGTACTGTATATCTAAGAATGTATTACTCAGTAACTGTGACATTTAAAGTGAAAGGGAGTCCTATTCCAACCTAAACGATCGCCATTATAACCGTTTTATGTCATTCCGTTTTTTTTTTCCTCCAGCCGACTCACCGTCATGTTATTCATGCTACTGTAAAACTCCGTAATCTCAGCCAGCGTGAAAGGTATTAATGGTAACGCCCTGGCCTGTGCGGCACGGCGCGGATTTAAAAATGGCCCCTCTCGACAGAGCTTTGCCTCGTATGACAAATCAATGCATAGCATTTTCATAACGAATGGGCTTGACATTTGCAGTGCACGACGGCTTGCTGACCTGTGACAAGCCGAGCTACAGCGTTTCATTACAGCACGCAAATCGAGAGAGAGAGTGAAAGACAGCCTTCCTGACCCCACATGCAATCCCAGCATGCACCGGGGCAGGAAGGCACAAGGCTCGTGTCATGGAGATTCTTCTGAATCGTACCATGCCCTGGGAGGCTTCGCTCCTGCGTGTGGGATATTAGATTTCCTACCCGCCGTGTTCGTCACTGTTTATTCGCTGATTATCTGCACTGCATTTCGAAATGACTTTTTTTTTTTTTGCTTGATGGATTGACAAGCACGGACTGCGTTTTAGCATTTGATTGCTACGTGACATCCTTGCAATGACAGATCAGATTTTGACGGCCATCAAAGCCAGAAACCGTCAAAACATTAAACCTTTCACTTCAGTACCCATCTTTCCATATTTGCAATGCAAAGACTTTTTTTTTGTAGCAACATAATATATACGCTATTAGCAAAACCCTGCACGCTACTCCACAGTGAGAAATGATAGCAATCGAATGTTTATTTTTATCACGTAAACTATAAACCACTTAGGTTTTTCTCTAAAGAATTGATGAAAAAGGAAAAAATGCAAAAAAAATTGTGTAGGCCCTGGGCTGCGCTCCGTTACACTCTGCTACGTGCAGTGTACGACCCGCGATGACCGCAGACTCCGTAATGAAATTCTTCAGTGCGGAAAAGCAGAGACGCTCTTCCATAAACACGGCTTTTATTATATCAGAGTATTCATCACTGTAAAAGGAATCGAGTTTGTCCACATATGGTGCAGAGCTTTGCAGTCTTGGAGGGGGCTTTAGTCTTTTTATTGAGCCTATAAAAGCACACACACACACACACACACACACAGACACACACACACACTCTCTCTCTCTCTCTATCCCTCTCTCTCTCTCTCACTGCAGAGGAAGGATGGGATGAAATCACCTTAGTGTCCTAAAAAAAAAAAGAAAACACCATTGGGAAAACACCTTTGCGAATACAGTTGCTGCCGAACGTCCGCTAAAGACCTGGATGAAAACCCGGAGATTATTGTGACTTCGATGAAGATCAATGAAGCTTTGCTAATAATTCACAGCGGGAGGAACCTCCTGGGAGGTGGCATTTATCTACAAATATCAGCACCAACCAGAGCAATCACCTCCAGTCCTTTCCACCAGCTCCTAAAGCCTGGTTTTATTATCACATGCTTCCCTGTGACCATTAAAAAAACCCACGCAGATCATTTAAGGCCCGTTGACAACCCGCGTGTTTTGAACGTTGTTTGTTAAGCTGTTTGGTATCAAGAACGCCGAGCACGACAGAACGGTTTGAAGGCTCACGGCGACAGGGAAATGTCAGTCCAGTTAGAAGCATCATGTAGATATTTGCAATATTTGAGTTCTGTGCACTTTCCGTATCATTGGGAATAACGATGGGGATGACGGTGTTCATCATGGGCATCATTACAACTTTAGCTCAAATAACGCTTCGTATGGAATTACTGAAGCACCCCGGATCATACATTACCAGCAAATGATTAAAGCCAACTCCACCCCCACCTCCACCGTGAGTTCTGGTTTCTGACTGGCGAAGCTGCAAATCACATGCTTGTAACTCTACTTGTTGCTATAGTAACCGCTCATTTACAGTCATTTACAGGGATTTGCCAAAGATGGTTAAAATGGTGAAGCTTTTTATCAGCGTCAGTTCTGAATATGAGGAGTAACGCCAGCGGCCGGGGAGGCTGGCGCCCATCTCAGCCGACTCTGGGTGAGGGCTGGGTACACCCTGGACAGCTCGCCAGACCATCGCAGGGCAACACACACACACACCTAGGAGCGATTTGGAACAGCCGGTCAGCCCGATGTGCATGTTTTTGGACTGTGAGAGGAAACCGAAGTACCCGGAAGAAACCCACGCAAGCACGGGGAGAACATGCAAGCTCCACACAGAAACGCCCTCGCCGAGCACGGGACTCGAACCCAGGACCTTCTTGCTGTGAGGTGTACGTGCTAACCGCCCAGCACATTAATATTGGTTATTAATACAGGGATCAAAAAAAGTGTTGGTTTCTCTGAAACGATGCGTAGAAACAGTCATGACCCACATTAATATCATTCGGTTTCCTTCTTGATCTCCAGCGTTCGTACACTTTGTAGTTGTTCATTAATTTAATTGCTGAGCCTCCACCCGAAATCTCTGTAGAATATTAAGGATTAATCACTGAGTTCTCTTTCCACTGGAGAGACGCTCCCCGAATTGAGCTGCACTTCAAATGATTTCACCCCGCCTGACCCCGAAATGTCACCTGATTAACATTTTTAATTAGCAGTGTGGAATTACTCACACCCTCCAGACGAGGGTAGGGGCCACTCGCCGGGTCCGGAGTACAGACTGGTGTCTCAGCTCACCTTGTCACAAGTTCCTTATTACAGTACGATCAGGTTCTGTTTGGGATTTTGGTCTTCATGGCGTATTGGAGAAATGAAATAATAAAAGTCGTACGTGTGAACACGACGACGCCCTGATGTTCACCATCAGGCTTTTGGGTTTTTTTTACGCAAATTACGCAAAAAAGTTTCCATGAAATTTCGGCCAGAGTCGGAGCTTTGGCCTTGGAAGTCCCTGTTAGATTTTAGGGATGATCTGGATTAATTTCTGGATTGAGGAATTTTTTTAAGGATTCTATAACATTGTGGATATGATTAGAAAACTGTTTGTCCAGCAGAGTATTTATGGGTTTATGGGTTTGTTTTTCCTGTTACTGTTTATGATGGAGATACAGATTATTTCTCTCCGGTGGTTAAAAAAGCTTTTCCATTGTTAGAATTTGAAGAATGTGAGAATTCCAATGTGATGAGGGTTTCGTTTAAACGTCGCCTGCTTCGCTTTGCGTAGCCTGGTTTATCTCGCTGGAGCTCATCAGTACTTTAAACACTCTTCCTTCAGACTGTTAAATGACGATGCTGGAAGTATGAACGCTTGTGTTTAAAAGGAGCACACAGGAGTCAGATGTTGGCACCAAAGTGATTTAAAAAAAATGTCTGGGAGGGGAGCGCTTCTCACTTTTCTCCTAACGTGGCTGTTTTTCAGGCTTTGATAAGCCCGAGTCGTATCAGCAGTCTCCGCCTGCCTGGTTTTTAATGCCTGTAAAGGGGCAGATATTGATTTCATCAGATCGGACTGTTGCACAGGAAACCCATACAGAGAGAATGCCTGAGACGAGTGTGTGGGGGGGGAGGGGGTGATGCCTATAACATATTATCGGAGGGAATAGATACGACGCCGGACGAGGTGTAGAAGCGAATCTTTTGTCGGCTGTGTGAATAAAGAGGCCGGAGGGTTTGCATTTTAGAGATAGGTGACTGATTTCACACTCGGGGGAATCAGGGGAAGATAGGGACACGGATCCGAGTCTCCCCTTCAAGGTGCGCCGTATCGCTTTGGTTAGATAATAACAAGGCTTTTCCGAGCCGCCTCGGGCTCGATCGCTCACTGTCACTCGTACCCACAATGCTTTGCCAGCTCAGACGGGCACAGGAATGAGTTATTGTTTGGATGACTGCAGAGCGAGAGAATGCGGAGAATAAACCGTTGTTTATTTGCTCAGGCGTCCAACAGTCGCCACTGCAGGGCTAATCCTTTATTGATGCGAGGTTGTGTTTGGCATTTTCGGAGCAAAAAAAAAAAAAAACAAACCAGGCCCGAAAGCAATTGTCCTGCCTTTCCTGATTCATTGCACGGCGTCGCCTTCATGCCTGTCGAATCCTATGTAGATATAATTCCACGCCAGTGTGAATGGAAGACATTTATTCCTCCCACATGTTTACACAATCTTATATATTGTCGATTTTCTAGTGCAGGCAGGATTTATATTATATTACTTTTAAACTAAGAACTAAAAAGCGCCAGAAACTGCACACTACTCGCACCATACCCTGAAACAAAAAACACTCAAGTCTTAAAATTGCACAGGAAATTATTTATAACATACGCCGCCGTTCTGAGACCCCGGGTTGAACGAGGTGCCATGCGGAGGCATTCCTTGGTCATTCGCGTGATCACTACTCCATTTTTAGCTTCGTCTCCTGCTTAAGTGAAATGATTCTGAAAAAAAAGGGCCTCCAGCATCATCCATTCTCAGTAACAAAGCAACAGAATGTTCACGCGCTCATGATCATCCGTTCTCGTTTGCTCTCTCGCGTTAATAGCGTGCTGAACAAACGGCGACCATGTGTGGTGCATTCTGCTGAGATTTGCGGCCGATTTATAAAAATAATATCGGCGAGACTGATTCGTTAATGCGTCAGAGCATTCTCACTTCCAGGAGGGAAAGCTGTCACCTTCTGGCATTACCCATAATGCTCTTAAACATCCAGGTCAAAACGGTGCAGCGGGATTTCGCCTTAGTTTTATCTCGACATAACGAGAATGATGCAGCGGCGCTTTAGTCTTTTAGTCTGCCGTCCTCGTTTTTATTCTCCTGCTGCTGCACCACAATGCTCGTGATCTCAGAGATCGCCACCTAGCGAAGCCGAGTCACCGCTGATCATCGGGGTCATATCCGCACAGCATTCTGGGATATTGGGCAGTGTCTCCTCTCAATCTACACTGAATTTCTTGTTAATTTAACATTGAAGGTATTGTTCCAGGAAAAGCACGTTGTTGTTGTCTTACTTCTATCTGAGATTGTTTTTATTCATTTATTTAATTTTTTTTAAGCATCACTGTAACTGCACGAACGCTAATAACAATAACAACGTCTTATTTTACAGTGATGTCGCATCACAGCCATGTTTTACTCCAAATATTCCCAACAATCCGGATGGACTTTTCTTTCAAGTTAACATGGAATTTCTTCCCGTCATGATAAAAACCTTCGACGGTTCAAAGCAGGAACATCTTGAAAGGAGCGTCTCACGAAAGCCAGTTTTCAGGTTGTTGAGCAAAGATGTGCTTTCATGTGCAGCCAGATTGGAGCCCGTAGTCTCATTAGGACTGTGTGTGTGTGTGTGTGTGTGTGTGTGTGTGTGTGTGTGTGTGTGTGTGTGTGTGTGTGTGTGGAAGGTGACCAGCCTACACGGTCATAACGAGCTGGACATGATACACACTTCGCTGACAGAAAAGCGCCACTTCCAAGCGCTCCGTAACGAGAATTCCAATCCAGCGCAGGTCTACAAGCCAAGCCTGCAGGTGACGCCTTAATTACACCAACTCATTTTTCTGCCACGGATTTTACCCCCCCGATGGCCTTTTATCATGTCGTGCTATAAAACCACTGTCATTTCAGATGAGAATGGTTCGGCTGAGCGTTTACAGATGACTGATTATGTGATGATGTTCCTCAAACTAAACAAAGTTTAACTGTATTGGAAACGCTCGTGCTAACGCTTGTGTAACGCTAGTTTAATAAAAAAATAAGCGAATGGTGGATATAATGCTTCACCTGGTCATTAGATAAGTATTCACCCCCTTGAGAGTGCCACGAGTTGGGACACTTCTCAGTTGCACTTAATGAAGCGCGGTGACGGCGGCATCATGTTAGCTTTTTGGTGAAAATAATTTGGGGCTTGGTGGTGTAGTGGTTATCACGTCCACCTCGCAGAAAGAAGGTCCTGGGTCCCAGGCCCAGACGTTTCTGTGAAGAGTTTGCATTTTCTCCCCCGGCTTGTGTTGGTTTCTTCCGAGTAATCTGGTTTCCTCCAACGGCCCAAAGAAATGCACATTAGGTTAATTGGGTGTTCCAAATTGCCCCTGTGAGTTTTAGTATGAATAGTTGTGTGTGTGTGTGTGTTGGCCCAGCAATGGATTGGCAAGCTGTTCAGGGTGTACCCTGCCTTTGCCTGGTGTCGGTTAGACACCAGCCTCCATGCAACCCTAGTAGGATTAAATGGTTTGGCAACTGAAAGATGAGTGAGAGTGAAATAGCTTACAGTGCCCCCCCCCCTTTCCCACCAGTATTCACCCCCCTTGAGCTTGTCTACTGTTTTATATTACAAAGTAGAACAGAAATTGATGTTAGTTGCACTTTATGAAGCGCGGTGGCGGCGGCATCATGTTTCATCATGGTGCATCATGGTGCAAAATGTTGTTTTAAATGATTTTGATAGCAATACTGACCCCTCCATGACAGCTCCATGTGGTCTCTACAGATATATCGATACTTATCCTCGTATCACACTTCGGTCCTTTAATGTGCTAATTTACTTGTACTCATAAAAAATCAGCATGTGATACGACTTGATGTAATTTACAATCAGTACGCTGAAGTGAATAACAACTCTCGTAGGCTCACATACCCACACAGACCAAATATTTGTGGGTACAAATACCTGGGGGGTGCAAATACTAACGCAACACCCTGTTTCAATAAGCGCTGATTTACAGAACCTGAATCTGAACACAGCATGTTGTGACTTGTATTAGCGTCTGTAGCTAAAGTAATCATACGGTGCTAATAAATCATTGGCACTTAAATTAGCAATTAGTGTGGGGGGGTGGGGGGGGGGGGTTGCAGGGCCTCTATCAAACGTGACATTAAATTATTTTGTAAGGGAGCTGGGGCACTGGGGTAATTAATGCACAGAAATATTAATGTGAAGCAAACTCTCTCTCTCTCTCTCTCTCTCTCTCTCTCTTTCTCTCACACACACACTCACTCCGTCTCTCTCTCACACACATACACACACACAGACGCTAGTTTGACACTGCAATTTAGCTAATAACAGCTCACACCACTCGGTTACTACACTTGAGCATATGGAGTAGTAGTGTGTAAAAAAGAAAGTGTGTGTGCGTGCAGGAAAATGAGGCGTCATTTATATTATAAGCCCTGACCTCTGCTCTGCAGCATTCCTGTAGATTTGCTTGCATATTAGCAAAATTGTGCTGACGGGTTCTGTGCGGCGAACAATAGCACTCACACACACACACACACACACACACACACACACACACACACACACACACACACACACACACACGCGCACACACATGCGTACAGTGCAAGTCTCTCTTGCTCTTTCTTTTCTTCTCTGTCCCTCCGCTAGTAGCGACAGCTCTCTTTCCAACCCCCCCAGGACACACACACACACACACACACACACACACACACACACACACACACACAATCACACACACGTCCTACTGGCCATGTGAGGACCTTTCATTGACATAATCATACCTCTAACCTTGAGTTGTTATTTATTTATTCATTTATTGCAGGTTTGATTCATATATTTATTTGTCTGTTTATTTATTTATTTATTTAAATTCTAAAATGCACACATTCATATTATGTATAATACACACACATACACATTTCTATTTCTAGCAAACCTTTGAAACAATGGTGAAGATCATTATCTCTGTGGAAAGCCGAACTGCGGCCTCGATAGACGAGAGGCCAGGCCGTGTTGTGTCAGACGCTCTGAACTGGCCATGGGGAGCGGAGCACCGCTGCACTTCACAGTGTATTGAAAAGCGACAGAGAACGAGCGAGCACGGACATTCCATCTACCCCTCCGCCACGAGCCATGTACGCTCCCAACCTATTTATCATGACAAAGCGCAGTCTGGAAACGCCTGCGTCGGCGGGTTTGTGCAGCCGTATCTTCCTATCTGGAGCAATTCCTTGGGATTCATTCCATTATCATCGAGTATAATGATTATATTTATAAATATATAGGGCTGAGATAATAGAATCCAGGGTTTCAATAAGGGAAGCGTTTTACTTCTGGGTACGACCCGGTGAATGGGAACGTCAAGGAACAATAACGGAGATGCAAACATTGGAGAATCGTTGCATAATGACATTAGTTTGTGGTTCTTTTGTGTGTGTGTGTGTGTGTGTGTGTGTGTGTGTGTGTGTGTAAAGCCAACATGCTGTTAATGATCACTTTCCTGTTTTTTTTGCCCTCCAGCTATTCTGCAGCATGCGGTTGTGATGCATTGTGCTCAGAGCAGGTGGACTCCGGCCCAAAGTAAATACTGTATTATATAAAAAAGGGGAGTGCTTGTAAATAGCAACCTACAGCAGAGCGATATATATATATATATATTTTTTTTTTTATATATGTGTGTGTGTGTGTGTGTGCGCTGTGAATAATTTATTAGTTAGCTCTCACCTCTGACAGACATGCTGTCACAGTATCTTCTCCAATGCAGCTCTCTGACGGTGATTTTTCATAACACGCATATTTTCTCAGGACTGCATCGAAAGTCCAGCTCTCCGCATCCGTCCCTGAGTTTAAAGTCAAAGTGGGCGTGGCCTATGTGAACTTTTGTGCTTCGGGAAATAACAGTGCTTCTCTTCTTTCGTAGCAGTTTCTATTAGCAATCTTATTTGCAGTATCTGCTTCCTTCCCTACCTACTCGTTCTTATCTTCAGTATGAATTTCTCATTCACGCCCTCACACCTAGGGGCAAACCGGGACAACTAATTAGCTTAGCATGCACGTCTCTGGACTGTCGGAGGAAACCTGAGTACCTGGAGGAAACCCATGCGAGCACAGAGAGAACATGCAAACTCCACACAGATGCACCCTCATTGAGCCTGGGACTCGAACCCAGGACCTTCTTGCTGCGAGTCGGACGTGATAACCACTACGCCACGGTGCCGCCTCGTTAAGTGATCCAGACATCATTCCTTTTGCCGAACCGGGGCAGCACACATAGAGAATCATTCACACTCACACCTCGCCGCAATTTGGAACGGCCATGTTCTACATATGAATCATTTTGTGTAGGTTCGAGAGCACACACACACACACACACACACGCACACTGGCATTTGCTTATTTCTATTTGCCCAAACAGTGCTGTATAAATCGGGCCGAACCTCAGACCGTGGTGAATTATGAATGGAACCAAAACTCACTTCGGCTTCTCTCGCTCTCTTAAAGTCACATCTGTCTGCTAACAAAATTCCACCAATAGTGCTGTGTGACTATGAATACATTTCCCTAACAGATCGACGCGGGTATTAAACAGAATTATGGGTCGCGTGGAAAGCCGTTGAACACAACTTCGATCCATAAAGGCGAGGTGACATTTTTACTCTCGCCAGTCACATGATGTATCGAGAAAATGTTAAACGTGACATAATTGAGTCCGTTTCATAAATTATACTAAATAAGTCGTTACATGGATATCCGGCGGTGGGTGTATGTCATCTTCACTGCTGTAAGGAGGAAATTGATGAAAGAAAGACGTGATGTGTTATTCTTTTTTCTCAGGATGAGGTTATGGATAGTCTAAAACCTGGGCGAATAAAATTCTTTTTAAAAGTGTGGTTTGTAATATTTAAAGTATTTCCAGTCATATAATCATCCAACAACTTCCTCAGTTCTTATTCCTCTACCACTTTTTCTCTCTTTTAAAGCAAACATAGAAGAAAAAAACGCAGCTTTGCAGCCAGCCCTTGTTTGTCGGACGTATGTGGGCTGAAAGTGGCTCCCATGTGGGATTGTCCACGGGTTCCATGGTGGCCCCATGTCAGCTGCCCACATGAATTCAATTACCATTAGGATCCCAATTAGGACTCACATACAGGGCCCTTCTGGGCTTGCCAAAGACTGACGCACTTACTTGAGCCAAGTGAACCGTAGTTAAGATGGCCATTTTTTGGGCTTATCCCCACTTGGTGCTCAGGCACAACCCAGGTGGGGCCCACATCCACAGGTGCGCAGTAGATATGGGGCCACTATGCAACCTGTGATTAATCCCAAAAAATGGGTCCCATTTTTAGCCCCATGGGTCCCACGTACAAGTGCTGGCTGGGTCACGTTAGCGGCAAAGCTACTAAAGTTACACTGGAGACTCATTCCATAAGAAAAAACAACGCCACATCGAAATGACTCAGGTGTCTTCACCAGGGACCTGAAGACTGCCCTGAAACTAATAAAGGTTTCACCAGCAACTTTCAAGCACCGCAGTACAACCACATCGACACCTCCTGACCAATCAGAATCAAAAACTGGATTTTTAATGAATGTTGTAAATAGTGTTGATTATCATTAAAGCACGAGGTAGATGAAAGCGGAGTAATTTGTGGAGATGGGATAGCGTTCGCGAGTCGAGGTTATGCGCGTTTTAAAAGAAGCACTCGGCAAAGTTGATCTCTGACATCCGCGTTCCATTCGTACGCGGCGGGAGCAGGAGCCAGTTCATTAGCGTCGCCAAAACATTCTTTATTAACACATTTATCACCCTGGAACATTTTCATTCGCGGGTATCGTTGTCATTTCTATTTTAAGCTGCACTTAAGCCTGTGTGCACGCGCGTGTGAGTGTGTGTGTTTAATGGACGTTATCACTCATAAATATATCGAAAGGAAAGAAAACATTGGCTGTCCAGACGGAACCGATGAACCGTTCCACATTTTTGCGAACGAGCCTGCAAGGTTCTCCTGGACTCTCCTTCACCGATGTCGCCATTCCTCAGCAGCGTTTAATCCAGAACGAGAAAAATCCTGGACACGCGGTTCGTACTTTTCAAGCATGCACCCAGATTTTGTTCGAGCGTGTGTGTACGTGTGTTTTAATCACAGGATCTGGACCATGATGTTTGTGACAGCTAATTTCCGTAATGCGCCTGACAGAGATGGATTACATGGAGGCCTATTGGATCGCGGCGCTTTTGTGCATCGGTGATAAGGCTGGCGAAGGGTTATCTCGCTATGAGGGCCCGCTATGATCCGGAGAGCTAATAAGTCCCAGGATAATACAGCGCAGACTACTTCTGGAGCTTCTGCTCAGGAGGAAAGAGATGGGGAACGCTGATCCCGTGGATGAATTGCTCATTTTACTCACCTTGATCGTCAGATTTCATAACAACCAGCGGCGTTTGGTGAAACCGCCACTTAAGTCCTGCGTATTATGGGTTCAACTCCACAAATAATTAATTATAGTTAATAATGAAATGAGACGACGGTCCTGGGTTTGCTGCTCATTCGCTGCTTCCTGAGTGTGTGAATGGTTGTGTGTTTGTGTTGGCCCTGTGATGGACTGGCTGACTGACCCTAGTAGGATAAAGTGGTTTGCAGATAAATGGACGGATGGATAAATAATCTGCACTTTGATTTTTGTCCTCAGTACGGACGAACGTTACCAGGTGAACAGAAACATTACCTGACATTTAAGTTAGTTTACAGAGATCAGGATGTAGATTCAGATCATTATCGAACAAACTAGAGACAAATAATTGTTAATGACAAGTTAAAACTCCCTGGAAAGACACGAGGAAGAAACAAAGTCCAGAAATCCACGCGCTCTGATATTGGGGAAAGTTCCTTGTATTCAGTGTCGGGTTACGCACTCAAGCTCTCCCTCTGGATTATGGAAATCACCTCTATGTCCTCTCCGGACGAACTGATGATTAATGAACCACAGTATGAGAAACTGAAGTCATGAGATCGTGATGTGTTCGGGGGATGTAATTTCATCTTGATTTTAAAGAGAACCCCGAGTTGAAAGCAGTGATCCCCACCCTGTTCTTTCAGATGGGCATGAGTAGGGATGGAGGCTAATCGATCTCTTCAGGGAGGTATAACCGGGTGGGAGCGCTGGTTTAAAGGACGCATCGATGTGGATGACTTGAGAGGATATCACGTAAGAAAAGTGCACTTCGGTTTGATGCGTAACTGTGACGCACTTCAGTTTTAGACAAACCCCACCCCTCCCCACCCAAGTCCAATTACATACAACCTAAAATTTGTCCTGTTTTTAGCTCCCGCCCACAAAGTGACTTTAGGAATGGGTTCCGTCCCTCCGTCTGTCCGTCACACTTTAGTTTCCGAGCCTTTACTTGCCGCGCGATGAAACTGGGGCTTTCAGACTTGCTATGCTTATTCTGTATTGGTGTGTTATGAAATGATCCTTTCGGAGGGAGCGTCCGGACCCCTGTGGTCTATTTTTTCATGTAGGACCCCCCGCAACAGCACGAGATCCGCAAGTGTTTTTATCATGAAAACCATTTCATTTTATGTGCGTTCAGGAGATGATCGGAGTAGTAATGCTCAGCTTCCTCTACAGTCGGACGTTTAGTGAGTTGATGTGACGCAGCGTGGGCCCTGTCTTCGGCCGCGTGTAGCGTTATATCTTCTCTGTGGTGCATTTAATAATTGGTGCTCGTTTTCATCTGTACCACTGTGGTGCTCCAGCAGCTGGATAATTACTGCAAGCCAGCTTTAATTCTGTCCATGTCAATGTTCCTTCCTTTTTTTATTTATTTATTTTATTTTAAAGTAACTACAGCAGCTCCTATTTCTCTCTCTCTCTCTTTCTCTCTCTTTTTCTGTGTGTGTCTCTCTCTCTTTCTCTCTCTTTTTCTGTGTGTGTCTCTCTCTCTTTCTCTGTCTCTCTCTCTCTCTCTGTCTCTCTCCCTCTATCTTTCTCTGTCTCTCTCTCTCTATCTTTCTCTGTCTGTCTGTCTCTTTATCTCTCTCTTTGTCTCTCTGTCTCTTCCTCTCTCTGTCTCTCTCTCTGTCTCTCTCTCTCTCTGTCTCTCTCTCTGTCTCTCTCTCTATCTTTCTCTGTCTGTCTCTCTCTCTGTCTCTCTCTCTTTCTCTGTCTTTTTCTGTGTGTGTCTCTCTCTCTTTCTCTCTCTTTTTCTGTGTGTGTCTCTCTCTCTTTCTCTGATCTCTCTGTTTCTCTCTCTCTCTGTCTCTGTCTCTCTGTATCTCTCTATCTTTCTCTGTCTCTCTCTCTCTCTCTGTCTCTCTCCCTCTATCTTTCTCTGTCTCTCTCTCTCTATCTTTCTCTGTCTGTCTGTCTCTTTATCTCTCTCTTTGTCTCTCTGTCTCTTCCTCTCTCTGTCTCTCTCTCTCTCTGTCTCTCTCTCTCTCTGTCTCTCTCTCTGTCTCTCTCTCTCTCTTTGTCCCTCTCTCTCTGTCTCTCTCTCTCTCTCTGTCTCTCTCTCTATCTTTCTCTGTCTGTCTCTCTCTCTCTGTCTCTCTCTCTTTCTCTGTCTTTCTCTCTCTGTCTCTCTCTCTTTCTATCTTTCTCTGTCTCTGTCTCTCTCTCTCTCTCTTGCTCTCACTCTACACTTTTAAACACTTTGGAAGGTACTCATCGAGTGTAATGTACCTACGCCATGCCGCATGGATAGTGTAGTAAATATTCCCTATAGGGTACTGCTTTTAATTTCCTACGTGCTCATTTACTTTATGTTCTATAATACATGGATGTCACCAGATTAGTTAAAAAACTCTCTCGTTTAAAGGATTTCTGATTGCTGGGGTCTCACCTTGCAGGGTCAAAGGTAAATGTCTCATTTGAAAGTCCATGTCTGGTTTCCTATTAGTATTCCATAGTAACAGCATGTCTATCAGCACTTGTTTCCAACTTATAATCGCTCCATCCACAGAACTTTGTGACCTTGCTCTGACCTTCACCCTTGTCCTTGAAAATCAATCGGTCTTTAGGACTCAGGTAGGGTAGTGTCCCCACCAAATTGGGTGAAAATCTGTGCAAAAAAGTAGGAGGAGCATACTCTGTTATTGCTTCTGTCAATCAGAGAGACACTAGCCAATCATGGCCGGTCTGTGAGGCTGTGCATGAGGAAGAGGGAGGATAGCGCACCAGCAGGAGCAACAGTTCAGTGGAACACCGAAACAGAAGGCGGTCTGTGAGCTCATACATATGAAGGTGTGGAGAGAGTGCTTTCCTATAAGCGTGTACGCTCAGCAGTTCGGAAAAATGAGGTTGGCTGCTATCACGTGCCTTGCAGGAAGCATGTGGTGACCTTTGACCTTTTTGGTTGGTAGGGAAGTCTTACCTGATGGGTGGGATGTGCCATCTAACCAGAGGACTGATCGGGACGTGTCATTTCCTGCCCGGCCCCCCTCCTTATCCTCATTTTAGTGTTTTCCCGAGGCCCCCCCCCCCCCCCCCCCCTCCCCCCCCCCCAACACTGCAGTGCAGAATTTGATTTCCACTGCAGTCACAGTAAACAGTAATTAGCAAATAACACAACGAATATCAGTCAACAGTCCACATCTGCCAGCAGACACGACTGGTTCAGAGTTCAACGTGATGTTTCAAATAAAACCGCAGAGGTGAAGTTCCGTCAGTATCCACGTGAGAAGAGCCACGTGAGCGCCACCCTGACTGCACAGAAATGAAAACCTACACGTCCTGTCATACCGTCACGTCCATAAATGAGTGTTTCAGCCTCGTCCGTCTCTCCATCGCGCTTTCTGCTCGTTTCTCTCCAAGCCGTTTGTTGCCGGATGTTTTTTTTTTTTTTTCACGTCGCCATAATTAATGAGGAAGCAGCGTGCACCTTCTATTAACACTGCAGGGAGAAGCAGAATTGGCCTGCTTTCGTATGTTGTGGCAGATTTAAGGACCTGAGCACACAGAAAATAAATGGAAGGGCTTTTAATGAGCTGTGGGAGTTGAACGAATGAGCTGAGTGAGAGAAAGAAGGAAAAAAGAAAAAGAGAAGTATTGTGTACACATCAGTGGTTATTTAAACTGGAGTAGGTAATTGACAATCGTGTTGGAGAACAGCTCATTCGGAAAGAAGTGGCAACGAGCGCTTTTTGGCTGGGGTTGGTTTGTTTTTTGGTTGGTTTTTTTTTTGGTGTGTGCAGATTTAGTTTTGTTTAATCCATCAATTGATTTTAGGGCGCTTTTTTTTTTTCTTTTTTTTCTTGCTAACCTGCAGGCCCTGCGTAATTTTCTAATGGAGTGGTGTCGAGGCAGATCATTACACTGATCAGGAATATATTTCAGATCTAAGTCAGGAACGCTTTTACACTCACCTGTTTTTTTAAGAGAAAGAGACTTAGTCATGCAAACCAAACATAGCGTCCCCATCTGTCTTCCAGTGGGATAAAAAAAACATTTATTGGTTTCACCCTTTTCACAGGAGTCATGTATTATTCACCAATTCTCCGAGTCCTGGAATAAAAGCATGTTGTAAATGACATCCGACCACATGAAGAAACACCATGTGTCTGAGTTTGTGTTCTTCCGCCAGTATAGTTAGTAACTGTAAATGTAGCTAGTAGATGTAATATGCATTGGTTAGCACAGTAGATGTACATGCATTGGTTAGCACGTTCGCCTCACAGCAACCCGCTTCCTGGGTTCGATTCCCGGGCTTATGGCGTTTCTGTGTGCAGTTTGCATGTTCACTCCACACTTGCATGGGTTTTCTCTGAGTCATCATTCTCTCCAAATCACCCCTAGGTGTGAGTGTGAGTGTGAATGGTTGTGTGTGTTGGCCCTGCGATGGCCTGGCGAGCTGTTCGGGGTATACCTGCCTTCGCCCAGAGTCGTCTGAGATGGGCCGCAGCCTTCCCGTGACCAAAATCAGGATTAAGCGGCTTAGAAAATGACCGAAACTCACGCTCTCACCCTTTGACCGCATCACCCGACAAATCCTTTGCTATTTTTGTTTCTTCCTTTTATTTATTTAAAAATTTATTTAATTATTTAAAAATATTCTCGTATTGCTTGCGTGCGTCCCGTCTTTCTCCGCTGCTTCCACTAAAGTCTATTCGTGGCCAAGATGGTGACCATTGAGGGCGCAGCATCACAGAATCAACATTCTGACCTTTTTTAGTACATTATCCAGTTACTCCGATGCAGAACTTACACAGTTCTGATGGCGTGCCGAACTGCCAAAATGTGACGACGGTGAGGCAAAAACACCCCCCGCCCGGTCGGTTTTGAAGGTGATTCTACAGTTTGGCAAAACAATAGTGATCAGTAGGTGAAAACACGGTGTGAATAGGTTGTAATGAGGTTGTATTGAAAGCGTAAAGAAAGGTTTCAAAAGGTCACAACGCTGCAGCTACAAGGAAGCTAGACGGTGATAGAGGGTCTTAAGGACCGCCGTGAAATTTCAAACAATCCTGCAATTAAAGAGAATGACTGTGTCCTCTGTGATGTCATCCAGTTAATTAGGCTGAACAAAAAACACACATGAGAATAAACGCTCTTCTGTGGGAGCGCGATGGAATCCGGATTCGTTTTTGTGGATTCTGTCTGGTGAGTTTTTTCATTCCATCAACACCATGTGTGTGTGTGTTTGTAGAAAGTTTGCCGTTCTCCAGCCGACTCTGAGAGAGGGCGGGGTACACCATGGACAGCTCGCCGAGCCATCGCAGGGCAGAAACACGCTGACGGCTATGCAGCTCCTCTTTACCAAAATACACAACGGTTCTTTTACACACCTCTCACCACAGTCAGTGGTGGCCTTTGATAACCCAGTTAGCTGGACTGGGGGGGACAGCAGTGACAAGGTGATAGAGGGGCTTGAACCCGCGACCTTTGGATCAGTAATGGTTCACAATCTACAAAGAAAAAAAATACAAAATACAGAAATTTTAAAAATGAAATCCTGCCACATAACAATATTAAACCCTAAATAAAAGATACAGTTACACTTAATATGCGCCCACCCCTAGACTCCAAATTTGTAACTTGGGGATGACCAAAAAAGTGAATTTTTTTGTAATTATTTACTAAAATTGACCGTATTAAAGCAATATGAGGGCATTCTGTTTAATCCATGGCAGCGTTCAGGCTCACACACGAGTGCATTCACACCGGCACATTACCAGTGACACCGGTACACACAGCGCTCCGCACCTCCTTCGGTCTCAGTTATGTGTCTTTTAATACCTTTGTCACCTGTTGTCCTGTCCTGAGCCTTTTTCTTCACACATGAAGGTCTTCTTCATACATTTTTAAGTGTCGTGACCATATTTACGCTGTTGAGAATAAGAATTTTCACATGAAAATTAAAAGCAAAACCACTTAATATGCGATGAGGTGCACTGGACCCCGACATGCGCACATTAACGAGTGTCCAAACTTTTGCACTCAGCTGGAAAAGAGCTCCCAAATGCCGACTCGCTCGGTAAAGCAGATTAAAATTTAAGAAGGATACACTTCTGTCTCTTGTTTTGAGAAAATGTAAAAATATGACACTTGAAGTTTTTGGAGATAAAATTTTTGGCACCGCAGGTTGTTGTAAGTGTTTGGACTGTGTCTCGCTAGCGCCCTCTGGCTAGAACGAAACCCTGCAGAGTTCTTAATTCAGCTGTTCGTGCCTACTTGTGGAGAAGTTCACTCCTCCGACTGTTCTTCGCCTCCTACCAGCCTCCCAAATGAAGACGCGTCCCTGCGGAGGCCTTTTGCTCTCCGCTAATCATCAGGAAGCGGGAGGCTAATTAATGATATGCTAATGACTCCAGCACAGCGTCCCTTTGCAGTCTTCCTGCAGTATGGATGTCTCTATTGTTTTACAATGCAAAGATAGAGATTAGAACAAAGGACGAGGTTTTTTTTAACACACTGGATATGGACACGTTTATTCAGGAATTATCCACAAAGGGGATTTAAGAAGAAATGACGTGGACGTAAAGAGAGTGTTCATATTCGTCATTCCTAGTTCACCGAGTTTGTGAGAATGTTATACACATGGGGTCATTAATATGGGGTCACACGGTGGCCTAGCGGTTAGCATGTCCGCCTTATAGCAAGAAGATCCTGGCATTTCTCTGCGGAGCTTTCATGTTCTCCCAGTGTTTGCGTGGGTTTCCTCCAACAGCCCAAAGACCTGCACATTAGGCTAATGAGAAGTTTCAAATTGCTAGGTGTGATTGTGAGTGTGAATGGTTGTGAGTGTTGCCCTGGAACTGTCTGGTGAACTGTTCAGGGTGTGCCTCGCCTTCGCCCAGAGTCGGCTGAGATAGGCTCCAGCCTCCGCACAACCCTTATTTGATTAATCGGCTTATCGGTTTATGATGAGCTTATAATATTATTTATGGACTGTGCTCTGAATTCAGTCAGGACAAAAGTAATGGCACCCCCTTAAAAGGAGGAAGCGTGAGCACTGGCTCAGCTGCATTATTGGAAGATTTGGTGCATGATCCACTTAGGAGGTGCTCTTTCACTGTTTATTTAAAATGTAGTTTTCATCTTAAGGTGGCATGGTGGCCACGCCCATGCACCATTTAAAGGGCTGATATTCTTGTAGCTTGGAGACACAGTGGTTAGCATGTCCACCTCACAGCAAGAGGGCCTGGGTTCGATTCCCGGGCTTTGGGCGTTTCTGTGCAGAGCTTGCATGGGTTTCCTCCGGGTACTCTAGTTTCTCAGCCCGCGACCCTAATTACGATTAATCGGCTTAGAAAACGAATGCATGAATGTTTTCATCTTTGATTGTGGCTAAATGCAATCATAAACGTGCTGCGTATCCTGTGGCTAATCAGGTGTAATATTTTCAACACATGTACATCAGCAAACACTTTGCTGCCAACCTTGAGACTTTGTTGTGAGATTTACCCACGTGACCGCGCTTCCCGGGTCCTGGATCAACATGTTTAGAGATTACGTTGGCGTGATTCGTCACTGCTGTTCGATTTTGTACCGCAGTTTGTAGCTACAAAAAAAAAATGTAACGCACAATGGTTTTTTTTTTTTGTAAGTTCGAGACAAGGCACTTGTGTGTTGTTTGACACGGTTTGAAAGAAAAGGAGAGATATCTGGGTTTCCACAGTTCTTTTGCCATCAGCACGTCTTTTAATTATCAATAATGATTCTAAAGCGCCCTTTGGTTTGAAATCTCATTTCCGCACAACTTTTGGAGCTGAAATCAGTGGAAACTGTTCTGCCTCATTTCCGCTTCATCTCCCTCTCAGCATCTGTGTAGATGTGCATCTGCGCACGCGTTTTTCTATTATCATCTCCATCATTAACTTTTTTGAAACTCCAAAAAAAGTGCAAGGCGATGCCAAACACGCCCAAACACCTGGATGGTGAAATGTTTGAACGCCTGCATATTAAGCACCTAATCAATGTGCTCCTGTCCTCGTGTGTCTCCTCCGGGGACTGTCCTGGTGTCAGGGGATGAGGCAGGCCCTCGGTGCTGTCATAACGCATTCCTGTGGTGACCGCATGCTCCAACACAAAGTGACACGTTAATGGAGGCTAAAGCAGTGTAATGGCAGCACCAGGGAGTCGCTCTGAATTTGGCACGACATGTCACAACGAATCAACGCCCTTCACGCGCTTTTCTTTCTTTCTTTCTTTCTTTCTTTCCTGCTTTCTTTATCTCTGTGTACAGTCTGTGAATTGTGGGATTAATTAATTGCAAACGCATCACTTCCGCAGCCATCCAATTAGCTCCCTTCACCGCTGACCTGCTCCTCTCCGTGCCGTGATGCATGAGCCCTCGCTGTGGTTTCCCCTGGATCTCCAGAAAGCAACGGAATAACGAAGGAGGAAGAGCGCTGATTGTTTTTTGGCGTGTTTCCACGCAGGCGATTAACTGCGCCGCGGATTGTTTTTGTCACCAATTAAAAGGACAGCGGCGTCTTATTGCATCGACAGGAGCGCAAATCAGCAGGCGCTGTCAGCCTAAAAAGCTGAGGGTGGACAAGCAGAAAGTGTCATTTTATTTATTTATATATTTATTTCCCCCCTTTTCCTCTTTCCTGTGAGCCAGATGCACGGAGGTGCTAAGGATCGTGCAACTTGTCCCACCCGGCAATCAATTTGTAGGTCCTGCGGCGTGCGACGGCAAGCGCACTATAACAAATGACTCTGCGTTTCAGAATGCGCGCGCGCACACACACACACACACACACACACACACACACACACACACACACACACACACACACTCATACACACACACGTGCTAATGAAAGGCAGTCTCAGCTGCTGCGCAATCTGGGCTCCCACCCCCTCTCATCGGCCCCCCAGTCGTCCCCGGTGCAGTCGTTGAGCCCAGTGTCTCCGCAGTGGCGCGTTTTTGAGCTTCCATCTGTTTCCGTAATTACTGTCATGTAAACTGATTCGCGCACAAATTGTGGTTGAAATAAATATATAATGTTTCACGAGTACTAGAATAATCTGACGAGCCATTCCACTCGTTCCACCGAAACTAGAGCGGCATTCATAGAGTGTAACGTACCTCCGCCACGCAGCATAGATAATGTAGTAAATACCGTGTTTCCCCGATAATAAGGCACTGTCTTATTTTTTTTCGGCTCAAAAAACACCACAGGGCTTATTTTCGGGGTTGGTTTTATTTTAATTAACATTAACAGCAATTTCAATAAACAGGTAAGTGATTCCTCCACAACTGCTTTCTTGTACTC
>JAOUQZ010000024.1:10639866-10647366 GCA_028564935.1 Neosilurus hyrtlii
CTAGGTCTTATTTTCGGGGTAGGGCTTATTTTGGACCGTTCTGCTGAAGTAAGGGTAGGTCTTATTATCGGGGAAACGCGGTAGTTCTGATTAGTTCTATTGTATGTGGATGGGACCAAATTAGCTAAAAAAAAATACTTTTTTTCTGTTTGAAGGATTTATAAGATGGCTGGAGTTTGACCTTTTAAGGTCACTCAAGGTCAGAGGTAACGGTCTCATCTAAAAGTCCGTATATGGTGTTTCAAAGCAACAGAACCAAAATTTTTCAGGTTATAAGCACTCTATCTCCAAAACCTTTGTGACCTTGCCCTGAACTTGACCTTTGACCTTGACATTCAAAAATCACATCATCTCTGGGACTCAGGATGGGTAGTGTTCCCACCGAATTTGGTAAAAATCCGTGCATGGGTGTGGTGAGGATTTTGTTTGCTAACAAACTGACAATTTGAGGATTTAAAACACTGGTGATTACATCTCCGTCAAAACTCCATTTTCTTTGTTCTGCATGTGACTCAGTTCATAAAACATTTTCCGAACTTATAATTTCCATGTCGAGGATGGAAGTTGGGATGGTTTCTTCTATGATTGGTTCAGGAAGTGACCTCACTTCAACATGGCTGCTCATAATGAACGCAGCCTTTCTTACCTTTATATGTTCCGCTTGTTTAAATAAGTATTTGATTTTTGAGTGGTGGCCTGGTGGCCTGGTGGTAAGGTGCTGGATTACTGAGCCCAAGGTCGGGGGTTCAAGCCTCACTACCAGCGGGTTGTCACTGCTGTCCTCCCAGTGCAGCTAACTGGAATGTAAAAGAACCATTGCTGATTTTCGTCAAGAGTAGCTGCATAGCCGTCAGTGTGTTTCTGCCCTGCGATGGCCTGGCGAGCTGTCCGGGGTGTACTCTGCCCTCGGCCTGAGATGGGCGCCAGCCTCCCCCGTGACCCTAAGTAGGATTAAGCGCTTCAGAAAATGAATGAATGAACAGTATACAGACTACAGACATGATAAAATCTGTGATTAAGTCAATAAAGTGTTACAGGAAGTTGGGCCACCAGGTGTGTATTAGTGGTATACCGGTGTGATCTGATTGGTCTGCTGTCTCAGGATAAGGGCATTAAAGGATCCCTTGAATTATTTAAAATATATTCTTTATTTAAGTTTCCAGGTAAGAAATACACTCTATAGACACCAGTGACGACAAAAAGTAAAGTTTGGTGTGGGTGTGTTTATTTTTGAGAGTGTGGTCGTAATTGTGGAAAGAGAAATCGTAGCCTTGATGTTCACACACAACAGTAATGGAGCTCTCACTCATAGCGCTCTCTCTCTCTCTCTCTCTCTCTCTCTCTCTCTCGCTCTCTCTCTCTCCATGTTTATTTTTGCATATCCCTAAATTACATTATTTATATTACGCATAAATTACCTTCCACTGCTCTGTTGTCCCCCCAAGGTACAGATTAAAGGTGCAGTCTGTAATTTTCGGACTTGTTTCCAGACCCGTAATGATGTTTATTTTTGCATATATTCCATCTCCCGTATATGGATCAGGATGAGACATGGGTTTATTTGCATCAGAAAAGTTTCTTATTACGATGCAGAAATCACATTACCAGTCCTGCTCTGCCTCATATTAAAGGTGCAGTGTGTAATTTTCACAAGTTTTCCTCGACCAGTAATAATAATCTAGTTTTAAACATCCTGAAGAAAATGCTGCTTCGCAAAATTCACATGCAATAAATCTTACTAGTTTCATCGTCCCAGGATTCGGCATTATGTTCCTTTTTAAAGGCTGGACTGTAGCTCCACCCCTCCTCCACCCCAAAGGCATGACAAAATTAAGGTTATATTTTGGGGTTTTTTTTTTTGTTTGTTTGTTTTTTGGGGGCGGGGGGAAGGGGGTGGGTGTTTAGTGATATAACATTGTTTGTGATCTGTGTCTGTATTATGGATTTTAGCAATAACTTTCCAGTAACACCACTGATGCCTCACCACAACTTTATGAAATTTGTAGTTTGTTAAATATGGTTTAGTAGACACTACGCAAGTGTGATGGCATCTGATTGGTTCTCTATTTGGGGATAATTAACAATTATGTGGAATATCGGTGGGTGTCTGAGACGCATAATTGTTTTAGTGTATACTACATGGAAACAAAAAGGAAAGCAAGTTAAAAATCAATATTTTTGTAGTTTATATTTCCGTATTTTAACCCATGATGGCCCACTCATTTAAAGTGTAGCACATACTGCACTGTGCATAAAGGTGTTTAAGTATATAGTACACAGAAACACAAGATAAACAATAAACAACAAGATTTTTATAGTTTATTTTTACATTTTAAGGGTGATGATGACATGTACACTGTTTTGATTCAAGCATTATCCACTCTGAATAATGTTTTTTAATCCAAAGATAGTGGACCAATCAGATCACACTGTAGTACAGTATGTACTGATGTTATCCACCCCTCAAACTCAAGATAATACTTGAATGTAGAATCTAAAAATAAACCCTAAAAATCTTATTTCTTATTTTGTATTTTCATGTGATTCCTTGCAGGTTTCTTTTCCTGTGAACCTTCGTGTTTGCATCACACACAGTGATAATTACACCACGAATCTATCTGATTTGTCGACAGTTACACCTGTGTGATATTATAGCACGTACATGTGAATGTAATGTGTAAGGCTTTATAGCGGCTGTAGCTGTTATCGTAATGGTCCATTTAAACGCCATGCATGCAAGAGTCGTGCACTCTTTGGTTCATTTTTTCTTTTCCTTCTAATGGGCTTCGAATGAAGACACAGTGTAGGTGATGTAAACCCCAGCAACTCAATTTTTAATAGACCTCCAAAGCAGCCGTCACTCTGTGGAAATATTTAAAGAGATACTGTGGAATCCAGCACTAGCTATACTGAATGCATCTCTCTCTCTCTCTCTCTCTCTCTCTCTCTCTCTCTTTTTCTCTCTCCCTCTTTCTCTCTCTCTCTCTTTCTCTCTCTGTCTCTCTATCTCTCTCTGTCTCTCTCTCTCTCTCTTAAAACCAAAGCTACGTCCTTGGATAAAATAAAGACTCAGATATTTTTTTATTCATTAATTTTAAATACTCTGACAATTGTATTAGCTTTAATAGATTATTGTTTCTATAGAAACAGGTCATTCAGAGAGACTCATACAGCAGACTAGCACAAACTATTCACTTCATTGGATTAAAAAACTTTCAACACCATTGTTAAAATGTCTCAGAAAAAGTCAAAAGTCGTTTCACTTTGATATTAGGAATCTCCGGAGTCAGTGCTGCATCGTTAAGGAGAGATAAGCATGGAAGCTTTGTGAGGTGTCAGCAGCGGCACGGTGGTGTTGTGGTTAGTATGTCTGCCGTTATAGGGAGAAGGTCCTGGGTTCGAGTTTGCGTGGTCTCCTCGTGCTTGTGTCAGTTTCCTCTGGGTTTTCTGGTTATCGCCCACAGTCCATATACATATACTTTAGGCTAATTGGCTGTTCCAGATTGCCCCTAGGTGTGAGTGTGAGGGTGAGTGTAAATGGTTATGTGTATTTTGCCCTTTGATGGACTGGTGAGCTGTGCAGGGTGTACCCCGCCTTCGCCCCGTGTCGGCTGAGATAGGCTCCAGCCTCCTCCTCATGACCCTAGTAGGATTTAGCAGCTCGAATAAAAAAGTTGGCGTATTATCAGTGATTCATCCAGAGCAACAGCTATTGTTATGTTTCTTACTTCTTGTTGTTTTCAAGCAAACTGCTTCCCATATTTTTTATTTCCTGTTGCTCACGATGTTGCCCATCATCCTGATTTAGTTTCTGCATTAGCCGACCACCAGGGCTCGTAATGGGAAAAAAAAAAACATGCTAACACGAGCAACGGCTCAGGGAGCTCAGTGCAATCCACCTCCATGAGACTTCATCAATCTTCCCCACATGTTCGGGCACCTGGTGTGCCGCTGTCACTTTCCTGACGCGGGGTGGAGGCAGCCAGTCCTTCCTTATTAGTCTGTCAGTGCTGCTGATGGCGGAATGGAGCCCGGGCCCCGTGAAATCCTCACAATCCGACAACGATCCTGATCCTAAATGACAATGTGGTGAGCACTGCCACGGCTTATCTCCTCAGACACTCCAAAAAAAACACGCTGGTAATGTTTCTGGGAGTAAAATGAGCATTATCGTTAACAGCTCTCGACCAGGATGATGGTGTTATGAGCCCATGTATTTTACATGCCTGTCTTCAGATCGTTATTAATTATTTAAACAGCGTAAAACTGAAAGGTGTTTCTCGTAACAATTGTACCGTAATCGATGTGGTGGAAAGAACTCAGTGTTCCTGTCAGCCATGTCAACAAATTCAAACACAAACGGAGCATCATTTTGGAAACATAATTACTAAATTTAGTGGATTTGCATGAACCTCTGATTGGCTGGAAGCTGTTGATTCATTTTATTCAGTCCAATTTGACTGATTGCCATGAGGTTTTGTTTTCATCCCAAGTAACAAACTATTACATTTTTGAAGATGATCCATGTATGGAATCATGATGGAACTTTTTTTATTTATTTACGGTTCCCCCCATGTTCTCCGCCTAATTTATTCCCACCCATCAAGCATTACCCTTCCTATCACACAACCACCACCAACCACAGAGGGGTGTAAGCATGCTCATGCTCCCTCCGTGACATGCGACACCCGCCTCTTTACGAACTGCTGTGCATGCGTATGTAGGCGTGACTTAATACACTCGGAGGCATAGCGATATCCGCCCCCTTAAACAGATGAGCCCAGAGACGCCCATGATTGGCTGGTGATCGCTGTGAGTGACAGGGAAGTGAGCATATGCCATCCCTCCCTTCTGTGAGAGCTCAGCCAATTAGCTCCCATGGACACCCAATCGTGGATGGCTGCAGCATATCACGTTAAAAACTCTAAAGTCTTTCCTTCACCACTTAATCCATTGTTAGGGTTACTGGGAGGCTGGAGCCTGTCTCAGCCGACTCTGGGTGAAGACGGGAACAGCCAACCTCCACAAAGAAACGCCCTCGCCAAACCTGGGACTGGTCAGGGAGTTTCTGTGTGGAGTTTGCATGTGCTTCCTGTGCTTATGAGTTTCTTCTCCGGGTACTCGGGTTTCCTCCCACAGGACAAAGACATGCACATTAGGGTATTTGGTAATTGTGAGTGAGTGTGTGTTGGTTCTGCAATGTTCAGGGTGTACTAATGTTCTCAGTGTTGGCTGAGACAGGTGTAGGATGAATCGGTTTGGTAAATGAGAGAATGAGTGAGCATGGAAGGAGTCTCCAGTTTTAGCGCAACGTTTTTATGGTATCGTGACAAACTGGGTTTTTTAATCTTGTTCGATTGAAAGCGTGGCTGGTGATGGAGCTGTTGTTACGCTTCAAGCTGCTACAGTGCAAGTGTGAATGAGATCAAAGCTGTTCGGCAACATTAAATGGCTAAACATCAGCATTAATAAAACGTGTTATTGTTTGCACGAGGAATAAAACACACCAGGACGTGAAATAATGAAATAGTGCTCAGACATGCTGGCGTGATTGTTCAAATATTTCGATTCATATCTTTCGCATTTTTCTGTCCCCGAATCTGTCCTGCTATATGTTTTTGAGAACGCAACAAGACGGCTGTGATATATTATCCACGACGTGTAAAAGAGAGAGACCGAGCAAGGCAAGAAAAACACCCCCAAAAAATCTGCTCTTATTCAGCAAAAAAAAAGAAAAAATCTGAGAGAACAGATGCACTGCACAGGATAGCCATGCTCCATCACTGTAGGGAAGCTAACATGGTGCACACACACACACGCGCGCGCGGTGGCACAGATGACAATCCGTGCACACGGGTCAGTGGTCAGGATTCCTATTTTGTACTCGGAGGCACGAAGGGAAACACGCAAGGAGACGGAGACGGACGAGACACGGCTGTGGTCGAGGAAGAAAAGAAGGAATGGGGGAGAAAAAAAGCACATCACTGCCCGCGGGCGTTGGGGGGGGGGTCCTATGTGGCGAGGAGGGAGAGGAGAATGGAACATTTCCCATAATGCACATGTACAATGATTTTTAACCCCAGGATGATGTGTTTTTTAAGGCCTGTTTAAACATCTCATGCTGCAGGTCTTAAAAGAATCAATTCATAAACACGTATGAAAGATTCATGAACAATTTAAAGCTTTTCTTTATTGATTTTTTTTTTCTTTTTGTTTTGTCACGTTTGATGATCCTTAAGAATTTGGTTTGGCTTTTAGGCTTTTAGCACCGTTTGACTCAGACGCTCTTTGAACTCCGACTGTGCCGTGCATGCGTAACAAATTATTTACGACTTCTCACTGATGCGTACGAGCATCCAAGAGGTCTTGGATTCGATTCCCCGGCTCGGCTCGGCGTTTCTGTGAGGAGTTTGCATGTTCTCCCCGTGCTTGCATGGGTACTCGGGTTTCCTTTCACAGTCCAAAAACACGCCCAGTAGGCTGACTGGTGGTTCCAAATCACCCCTAGGTGTGAGTGCGGGTGTGAATGGTTGAAAGTGTGTGGGCCCTGCGATGACCTGGCGAGCTGTTCAGGGTGTACCCCGGCCTCGCCCAGAGTCGGCTGAGATGGAGCGCCAGTCTCCCTCTGACCCTAATTAGGATTAAGCGGCTTAGGAAATTAATAAATGAATGAATGAAAGCTCAGTTATGGGTTTCCATAGTAACAGGTTAAAAATGTGGGACGCTCTAAATAAAAAAAAGCTTTTAAAAAATTACATTTTCACTTGGGGATTAATTATTGATGCAATATTTTTGAAAGGAGTCTCCAGTGTCAGTGCGTTATTTAGTTGATACTTTGAAGTTTCGTAATATTCATAACGTAATAACCTGAATTTATTTCTTATTAACTTTGAAGCAAAAGGAAAAAGGCTCTTAAATAAAGAATTGTTTTGTCTTTCGTCTTTTCCGGATGTTCGAGATCGTTAAACGTAACTATAAATATCTAAAGTGTACATGTCGTGATATAATTAATAAAATGAATATTCAGGAAGTGCTGTTTCATCACCCCACCTCCGCACTGATTATTTTCCAAGAACAGCCGTACACAGTGTGATTTCTTCCCCACTCAGTCCTCAAGTGATGCTTTCTTTCGCTCAGGCGCTTCTTCCTCTTCTTCCTCCAGCTCAGCTGACGCACCTCGTTAGCTCATTAAGAAATCCTGCGGCAGGTTAAAATCCGAGTCGGAGCAGCGAGACGCCGCAGCGTGTCATGCTCGTGGAGAGACCGGGCCCTGAAACACACCTCCAGCTGATGAAATGTGCTGTATGTTTTTTTTTATAGTGCACAGAGACTACACGTGTAGGCTGGAGCAAAATGATAGTAAGCTCGTGTTATTTATGATTTCTGGCTTGCAGAGTAATTTCTGTGTGCGTGTTGCATCATTAGGATGATGCTTTCTTGCCAAGGAAAAAAAAAAAAAGAAACAGGCTTGAGGCCTCATCAGACCTGGTCTGGACAATG
>JAOUQZ010000024.1:10652366-10659852 GCA_028564935.1 Neosilurus hyrtlii
GAGTGTGTGTGTGTGTGTGTGTTACACACAGAATCAGTAGATTTAACATTATAGATGTTTCTACAGTAACATAACCATTAAATCTCAATTACAGGAATGAATTTAATACGTTATTAACTCAAATTGAACTCAAAACTTTCTATGTGTATGTTTCACATTAAAACGAGTTAACGTACTGAAAGAAAACTCAGTAATTCAGTAGTTTTGTGTGAAATTACTGTAGGATTATAGAGGACGTACATTATCGAGTTTAGGTTAGTTCAGTATTAAAATAAATAATTAAACAGAAAATTTGAGCTCTGATGGTGATGATGATGATGATTAATTAGTATTAAGTAAATAATTTTGAATCTATAATAATATTTTAATGATGATAGAAGCTAGTTTGATACAATAGCATGAAAGATTAATTCAGTATTGAAACGTTTATGATTTAGATTTATTCAGTGTTATAGGATATTACTACTGTACTGTAAGAGTTAATTCAGCAGTGAAGGAGTTAATTTTACACTTTTGTGGTTAATTAATCAGTAAATAGGTTAATTATATAATTTGCCAGTAATTTAGCAGAAAATCAGTTAATTCTATATTACTGCAGTTAATTTAACAGTAAATGGTTAATTTCATGTTGAGGGAATTTAACAATCAGGGGTTAATTTTATACATTTGAAGTTAATTTAGCATTAAAGGGGTATTTGAGGAGAGAGTTTGGTAGTGAAGGGTTGGGTTTTTATTGCTTACGGTTGTTAGGTTTCCCATCCAGAGCGATAGGTGTGTTTGTAGTTTTTAGCTTATTGGTCTTGCAGTAAAATGCTCATCTTTGTGATGTCCCTGCTATATCATTATTATTATTATTTTTGAGTGTGTTTTTGTTTTCCTTTTGTTTAGGTGTTGATGTCACAGGAAGAAGTGAAATAAGTATAGAAATTAATAAATGAAAGTACTATGTTCTGGGAGATACTTTATCTATAAAGGGTTAATTACATCATCGCTATCAGTTCAGCCGTAAAGGGTTAATTCTGCGTTCTTAGGAGTTCACTCAGTAGTGAAGGGGTTAATTCCTCACTGTGCCATAGATGTTAATTGAGCGCCGAGTTTCATTGTGTCCATTCAGCGTTAATTCGACACTGGGGCACTTCTTTCACCATCACATGGCGTAATTCGCTGCCATATTTCATCTCGCACTTCATCCGTTTTAATTTTCTCTTTCTGACGACAATTCGAGAGGATTTATCAAATCAGAGGTGAATCTGTCGTATCGATCATATTGTCAAATTACACACTGGGCCTGTGTGTGTGTGTGTGTGTGTGTGAGAGAGAGAGAGAAAGTGTAAGAGGGAGGAAGGGGAGAGAGAGAGAGAGAGAGAGAGACTCCAAGCCAGTAGCAATGACATCAGTATGCAGTGTTAATTTATTTTAGCACAAATTGTTTTATTTAAAAAAACACTCTACTTAATCATTTAGATATCACTGAGAAGATTCATTAGAGTAAATATGTTTCATCATTTACATAAATGAAAAAATTAAGTAAATGCACTGCTGTGTGACTCAGATATTGATTAACTGTATGTCTCGGTGATTATTTCTCTCCACTGCAGCTTATAGTCCATATGAGAGAGAGAGAGAGAGAGAGAGCGCTATAGAGAAAGAGAGAGAGAGAGAGAGAGAGCTACAGAGAAAGAGAGAGAAAGAGAGAGAGAGCAATGGAGAGAGTGAGAGAGCAACAGAGAGCGAGAGAGAGAGAGACAGAGAGAGTTAGAGCAATAGAGAGAAAGACAGCATGTGAGAGAGAGCAATCGAGGGAGAGAGAGCAAGGGACAAAGAGGGAGAGAGAGCAAGGGAGTAAGAGATATAGAGATAGAGAGGGAGGGAGGGATGGAGAGAGAGAGAGAGAGAGAGAGATGGTGTTTTGTGTGAACTGAGGAATCTGGGTCTTTGAGGCTATTTATAGTCGGGATGTAAGACACGGAGAAGGCATCATGTGCATCCAGCCGCCGCTGTACATGCACCATCACATGCATTTACATTTACAGTAGCACGATAGACGAGTGGGTGTCTGTCTTCTCTCCGCATCGTGCCTCAGAGTGTGTATGAGTGTGAGTGTGTGTGTGTGTGTTTCTTTAATGCAGTAGTGTTTCATTAATAATTGATCAGCATTATGGCAGCAGGCTCTCTGCAGCTTGGAGCCACTTTTGGGCTCTCGAGGACGACCTTTAACCCTGACCTGCTCAAATCATCTGTGTGGGTTGGAACCGTCGTGGCATCTGCCCTCTTTTTTCTTCTTCTTTCTTTAATTCTTCTCATTCTTCTCCATTTTAAATTAATTCACTGCATCATGGCTGCACACAATAAATTATAAATTCATGTTAATAAATCTGTCCTCAATTATTTTGCGATTGGTTTCATTACAGCAGAAGAAACCGGAGCCGTAGCTCGAATCACCTCTCTTTACGCCCCCGCTGAGCAGAAAAGCATCTCCGAACGTTCATCCAGCTAAAAGAGCACATCCGCTTCAGCTCCTGTTCAAACAGGAAGCAGGTGATACAGGTGGTTTTTTTTTTTTAGCATTTTTTGAATGATTGGACTTTGATTTGGTGAATGTTTCTGTGATGCTTTTCTGCTCGGCGTGGTTGTAACAAGTGGCTCGAGTTGCAAATTTCTCAACCTAGCAACCGTTCTGATGTTTGATGTGAACATTAATGGAAGATTTTGACCTGATACGTGATTGGCTGATTGGATAATTGTATGCCTTAATGACATGCCCACCTGTGCACAATCAGGGGATCAAAGGATAAAAAGGACTGTGTGTGTGTGTGTGTGTGTGTGTGTGTGTGTGTGTGTGTGTGTGCGTGCGCGTGCGCGCGCGCGCGCGTGAGAGAGAGAGACGCAACCACTCCTGGATCTAATGGGCGTGTCACTGTGTGATCACCTGACCCTCGGCTGATTGGCTGAATGATATTTGCAATCAGTTCAGTTGATTGGATGATAAATGGCGCTGTTTCTTTAATAAGTGCCATCATTCCGAAGTGAGAAGTTTTTCCGAGTTGTGGATGGAACTTCAGTGTTCCGGCTTCATGTCCGCAGGATGTTACCGCATCGAGACGATTTTTATTCTGACCTCAGTTGACCTCTTTGGCCCCTCAGGCTTGTGGCCTGCGTGTGACCCTGAGTGGGCGGTGTGTGGGGGGGTGTGGCCAGGCCTCCCTGAGCGAAATCAATCTGTTCCTCTCTGGCCTTCTGTCGTTCAGCGCCGCTCTCGTTCTAACTCACTCGTTCAGCCATTTGTATCGCTCCACTTTCCTGCTGTGTGTGTGTGTGTGTGTGTGTTTCTGTCCTTTCTTCCTGTTTTTTTCTCTTTCTTCTCTCTCTCTCTCTCCTTCTCTCTCTCAGTCTCTCTTCTCTCCTTTTCTCTTTCTTCTCTCTCTCTCTCTCTCCTTCTCTCTCTCAGTCTCTCTTCTCTCCTTTTTCTCTTTCTTCTCTCTTTCTCTCCTTCTCTCTCTCAGTCTCTCTTCTCTCCTTTTTCTCTTTCTTCTCTCTCTTTCTCTCTCTCAGTCTCTCTTCTCTCCTTTTTCTCTTTCTTCTCTCTCTTTCTCTCTCTCAGTCTCTCTTCTCTCCTTTTTCTCTTTCTTCTCTCTCTCTCTCTCCTTCTCTCTCTCAGTCTCTTCTCTCCTTTTTCTCTTTCTTCTCTCTCTCTCTCCTTCTCTCTCTCAGTCTCTCTTCTCTCCTTTTTCTCTTTCTTCTCTCTCTCTCTCCTTCTCTCTCTGTCTCTCTTCTCTCCTTTTTCTCTTTCTTCTCTCTCTCTCTTTCTCTCTCTCAGTCTCTCTTCTCTCCTTTTCTCTTTCTTCTCTCTCTCTCTCTCCTTCTCTCTCTCAGTCTCTCTTCTCTCCTTTTTCTCTTTCTTCTCTATCTTCCTCTTATATCTCCCTGTCTCTCCTCTCTTTCTCTCTCTCCCTCTCGCTCTCTCACTTTCTCTCCCTCTCTCGTCTTTTTCGGCTTTCTGGTCTGTCCTTTCTTTGTTTCTCTCTTCATCCGTTCCATTTCTCTTTTCTTTTTCTGTGCCTGCTCTTCCTCATCTCATTCCTAAATTCTCCCATCTAATTCCTCCCCCCTCTCTTTCTTTCCTCACTCATTATCTTCACTCCCTCATTCTTCTAATTGCTTTTTTCCCCTTATTTTTCACTCTTTTTCCTTCTTGTCATTCTTTCCTTAATTTTCATTTAAATGTTATTTTTTATCTCCTTTTTCTTTCTTCTCTCTCTCTCTCTTTCTTCCTCTCTGAGTTTCTCTGCTCATTTCTTTCATCCTCAGTCTGTCCATCCTTTTCCTTCTCTCTCTCATCTTCTTCGCTGTCTCTTTATCTTCCACTCTCTCCTCCATCTCGCTCTTCATCGCTCTCCATCTCTCCTTTGCTCTTTTTCTCATCTTTTTCCATCTGTGCTGACTCGGCGTAGTCTCTCTCTCGCTCTCCGCTTCTCCTCCATTACATCTGTTCCGCGTTTTTCTTTTATCGGAGCCGCAGCCTCGATACCCAGAATCCTTTGCTGCTCCCTCACGCCGCATTAGCGCCCGTTTCTTTTCTCTCTCGGCTCTCCTTCATGAGGAGAAACGTAGAGAGTATATAAACAGTGTATATTTTATTCGAAATGTGTAAAAAATGGGCGTGGTTTTCTTAGAAGAATTGAAAGCATTTTTTTCATTCATGTTTAAAAAAGTAATAAAAATGTTATTGAATTATTTTAGGAATTAAAGAAGAGTAAAGGTGGAGAGATGTTTGTTTCACATCAGCTTAACAGTTTATTTCAGTGAGGATCTACGAGTGAACCTTGAACTTCATCGCGGTGTTTAATGTTTGGGAATTAAGAAACATCCCAACACATGAACTTATGGAAATGATTATAAATTATATGAAGATGTGCCTGCTGACATTAAACATAAAAAAATTCTAATTCTTTCATTTAATATCATATATAAAATAATATATATCACATTAAATTCGCATGATACAACAACAAAAAAATCAGTCATCTGACTTATAAGAGCCTTAACACAAGCAGAACATCTGAACAAGTGTTATGATGTCATTAAAGGAGAATAAGGGCCAATCAGGTTGCAGTATGCAAATCATGGTTAAAAAAAGAGGGTGGAGTCAGTTATTATTTAGATGCAAAAAAAACAAAAAAAGAAAACAAGAAAAAGTAGTGGATAACCAGCATTATATAAATACATGTCAACATGTTATTATGTAATGAAGTATATGAGCCAATGAGCTTCCAGTATGCAAATGAAGGTTGGAATGAAAGTTTAAAATGTAAAAAATCAAAACAAAAAATAAGTTACAACTACTGATTTTACTCTGACGTGCAAAGAAGTAAAATGTATTTAAAATTATAAATGCAATGGAGCAGATAATAAATAAAGAGAAATTCTCAACTATTAAGAAACGAGTTAATGTGGGATAAAACTCAAGAGCCAATCAGGTTGCCAGATGCAAATTAAGGTTAAAATGAAACTCATGTGGTATGTGGTCATCTTATTTAAATAAACAAATCCGAATCTTTTGAGTGGATTTAGATGATATTGCATGCAGGATAAAGTTGTTTAATTTCAACGCGTGCTGTACAGAGCGTTTGCTCGCTAGTGCGTGGTGCTCTCGGGTTTCATCGGGCCACGGCAGTCGATGAAATGAGCGATGGTCTGTGTCATCAG
Organism: Neosilurus hyrtlii; assembly: GCA_028564935.1. Taxonomy (NCBI): domain Eukaryota; kingdom Metazoa; phylum Chordata; class Actinopteri; order Siluriformes; family Plotosidae; genus Neosilurus; species Neosilurus hyrtlii. Next base: position 10,658,073 of record JAOUQZ010000024.1, read on the forward strand.
GAGATGATGAGCCTCCGTAACCTTCAGTAAGCAGTGAGAGACGTGCGCCGAGCCGAAAGAGTCGAAAGGACACTGGCTTTTGTCCGTGATGTTTGCACCGCGCTCAATACGGCTCGGTTATTGTTTGATTGCAAACAGTAGGGGTGTGTGTGTGTGTGTGTGTGTGTGTGTGTGTGTGTGTGTGTGTGTGTGTTTGTGCCTGTGCCTGAACGATCAGCTCACAGAGAGTGTGTGAGAGAGAAAGAGAGAGAAAGGTGATGTATGGATAGAAACGGGGGCGGAGACCATCTGCTAGGCCTCGTTGGGCACATGTGTTTCTGTGTGTGTGTGTGTGTGTGTGTGTGTGTGTGTGTGTGTGTGCATGAGTGATTAGTCTCTGGCATTCGTAATAATGTTTGTTTGCTTTTGCAGCTGTTGCACTATTTGGTGCCGCGTTGCCATTTCTCATTTCACAAAACAGTGTTTTTTAATTATTTATTAATTTTTTTAATATAAAAACGCTCTGTGTACAAGCAACGGTGCGTTTATTAACCATCTGAAATGTTCTGATGATTTTTATGATGTAATACATCAGAATACGTCCATAAATGTGATCAGGGTGTAACGTTTTACAGATATTGGTGGGTGTTTTATTATCAGAAATCTTATCATTACCGGATGAATCAATGTATTCCGTCAGAGCAGAGACATTGATGTCACCAGATGTTAAATCACTGGATTGGTAAAATCCAAGAGAGTGGGGGGGGGGGGGGGGCTTTAAAATGATCCAATTTTTTTTTTATTGGACAAAATGTCAGATATGACACATCATTAAGTCTGACGAATTTAAAGCCACAATAGAATTCACTCAAAAAGTCAGTTTGGTGCATTAAGACTCATTACAAATACAAATCCCAAAATATTTCACAACATGAGGAAAGACCTTCAGCCATGTTGCTATAGAAACGATAATGTATTAGAACAAGCACTTTCATGTTGCATCACCTTTTGACCAATCAGATTCCAGAATTCAACAAAAAGCGGGTGTGTATACTTTCGAACTCCACTGATTTTACTTTGTCACGACAAGTTAAAGTGAATAAGAAAGGGAGAGAGTAGAGCCAACACCTTCACCGTGTGTGTGTGTGTGTGTGTGTGTGTGTGTGTGTGTGTTTTCCCTCCGTCCTGGAGTAATTACAGCACCGCTGAGAGATTGTCTCCTCTGTGTTTAACACATCTGAATGAAGAAGTGTCAGCTTGTGACAATGTCAGCTCGTAACCCCTGTCCACCATGGATCTCGCTCTTCTTCTCCGCCGTTCTCTCAGTGGGGGACGGAGCGGAGCGAGGATGGACCTTCGATGGTAGATTAAAGCCGACTTAACTGCTTTCCCACGAAGCAACCACGCTCCAGCTAGCAGGCAGCTCATTAGAAACAAACCCCAGTGAGAACAAAGTGAGCAGGGAAAAGAAACATCCAAAGGAACCCTCGGGAGCCCAGGACTCAAAACGTCTGATTCGTTCTTTGAATCTTCGGAAGAGGAAGGTTCTGAATATCTGGAGTGAGGTTTAGAGTAGCGCTGTCTCATTAACGCTCATCAAAATATTATTTATGTTGGTCTGTATTTTGGAGTTTTGAGGAAAGACCATGAAACAAGCTAGTTCGTTTGGGTTCTCATGGAATTCTGACAATGGCAACTACTTCCATGACTGACTTTGAAGACTCCTCCCATAACTGATATTGAAGATGCAACTGCCTCCAGAACTGACAGCGGCGACTCCTTCCAGAACTGATATCGAAGC
>JAOUQZ010000024.1:10660432-10670515 GCA_028564935.1 Neosilurus hyrtlii
ACAGACTCCTTCCAGAACTGATATCGAAGCCCCTTCCATAACAGACACCACAGACTCCTTCCAGAACTGATATCGAAACCCCTTTCAAAACAGAGACCACAGACTCCTTCCAGAACTGATATTGAAGCCCCTTGCATAACAGACACCACAGACTCCTTTCAGAACTGATATCGAAGCCCCTCCCATAACAGACACCACAGACTCCCTACCGAACTGACACCGAAGACTCCTACCATCACTGACACTGGAGACTTCTTCCATAAGTGACAACAGTGACTTCTTCCCGAAATGAAACGAAGACTCGTGCCAGAATCTAGAATTCAGCAACGCTGTGGTATAAATGCAAATACATTGTGGTAAAGTTCATTTTTATGGAGATATTTATGTCCTGTTTTGTTAGTTTCCTTTCTGAAACCCAGATGTGTTTATTCCGATCCTTCTCTCCGGATCTCACATGATCACCCGAGTCATTCCGAGCGCGTCGCGCTTTCTGTTCAGTGTAATGCATGAAGTCATTATGAAGTTGTTTCCTAAAGGCTAACAGTATGTGATATATCCATTTGAGCGGAGTGTTATGCTGAGATCTTTAACCCAGCCCTTGAGGAAGTCACATTTCAGCTTTACTTTTTTTTTGGTTTGTGGAGTGTAATTAGAGGCGTACAGTCATGTAGCAACATCAGGGTTTGATTTCAGAGGCATTAGTGCTTTCTGGAAAATACACTTTGTCATGAGCGTTGTTTCCGAGCTGTTGAGAATGGATATAATAACGAGATGATATCATTCAACCCTTTCTCATACCAGACTAAGTAGAGTGCACTCAAATGTGTGTGTGTGTGTGGGGGGGGTAGGGGACCATAGCACACAGCTGCATTACACCACTGCATATAAAGCAATCCTGAGCGTCCGTCAGTGTCGCCATAAGGGCCGCAGCATGATGGACAATCCGTCACCAGCGGAGGTTCACAAAATGAACTTTACGTCCGCGTTTCTGCGACACGTCTTCAATCACACGAGCTTTTTCTGCCAGACAGTTGTCCCCGCATCTATGGCAGCTCATATCCTTGTCCTGTATGTACGTTTTAAGCAGAGTAAAACTCCGCCCACAGCCACATACCAGACAGATCACATGATGTTCACATGAATTCGTGACTCTAATGAATCACGTCTCATTAATTTTCCAACTACAGAATTTCACACGCTATTAGCTAGGTAAATTTTTTAAATAAATTCTGTCCATAACATGTCTTTTCTTTAAATATCATGATAAAAACATCACAATTAAACTCCGCCTCTTTCAAAATCACATCATGCTTAATTGAGCTTCCTTCAGCAGTGGGAAATCCGAACTCAGATCTGGTCAACCTTTAACCTTAGTGTTACAAAGCGGAAGTGAAATCATGGACACCTCCGTGTTCTTCTTTTGCTGGTATTAGTGTGTGTTTATATAGAGTTTAACTCATTTAAAGGTAGCGTATTGATTAAACACCCTTTAAGTTCCTGCTGTAAGCGGCCATTTTGATTTGATGTCACTTTGCAGGAACCGATGTTGAAATTTTGAGTTCAGGCTGCATTTGCTAGGGTTTGTTTCATTCGGAAGAGTTTTATGGAGCAGTATCTCATCTTATCTCATTTTTTTCAAATCACTTTCCTTTATTAGAGATGTGAAAAGGCTGAAGCCCGTCCCGAACTGAAGCGGGGTGCACACAGCTTGCCCGTCCATCACAGGGCCAAAACAGACATACAAGCATTTACACCCACATTCATGTCTAGGGGCAATTTGGAACAGCCTGCTAGATGAATGTGCATGTCTTTAGACTGTGAAAGGAAACCAGAGTACCCGGAGGAATCCTGCGCAAGCACAGGACATGGAACATGCAAACCCCACACAGGGTACACCATGAAGCGTTAGATCTTTCTCTGAAAGTTTTCGTAATTACTTATGAATAAGTCTCGGTGTGTTTTTTAAGCAGGACTACGAAAAAAAAACACGTATGTTTGGATTTTTGTTAGATTTCTACCAGAGCCGACGATTTGGACAAGGAAGACACTCTTGAATTTTGGAGATGATCCGCATTTTTTTTTCACATTGTGAGATAGGATGATTTTTGACATTTGGGGTTGTGTGATGGATTGCTTGGCTTGGCGGAGGTTTGCCTGAGTGCTCTTGTTACATATGTTATCTAAAGCCTGACTCACACGTAAGCGATCTTGCCCTAAAGTACAAGAAATTTTTTTTCATAACTTGCATATTTTTGGAAATAGTTGCTCAAATTTGGGTTAAATGATCCGTATTTGTGGTCTTGCTAAAAAATTTTGGACCTGCGCAAAAATTTGGTGCGAAATTAGAATTTTTCACACCCGCCAATATGATAATCGAAGATATGCATAAGTTTTCGAAGCGGCGGCTAATTTCAAGCATAATCGCGGTATTTTCGTCCGAAACCACCCGAAAACGATGTCACACTGTTTCGCGGATGTCTCACTGTTACGTGTGAGTCAGGCTTAAGAGAAACAGGGATCATGTGACAGGTTCGTATGAAATCAAATAAATTCCAATCGCATTCAGTCGTATTTATTACAAGCCCACAAACTTTTTTATCCGCGACCATAAACCAGTCACTAAAACACCAGCTGTGAGAACGTGCACTGAGGAAGTGTTGGCGCTCGTCAGAATCGCTGACTAACGGAATAAACTCAGGCGGCCCGGGTTCTCTCCTCAGTGTTTCTTTCATGATATTTTCTGAAGCGATGATGTTTGGCTTGTTAAATATTGTATAAGCTGTTATTGGATACGAGAGAGAGAGCGGGGCCTGAGTGAAGAAACGGCTCTCCGCACGGACCCATTCGGAACTTCGGGGTCTTTGACAATCATTCAAGTGCTGAATAATTAAAGAATTGGCGTAGTTACAAGAAGACTTTTTTTTCTTTCTTTAATACAGAGTGTAGCCGGAGGAGTAGCAATCTAATTCCGGTTATAACAGAGAGAGAGAGAGAGAGAGAGGGAGAGAGAGAGAGAGGATCTGATAGGATTAAAAGGAAAACAAAATAAATAAGCACACTTGGCTTCCTTTTTTTTTATTTTACTGTTGTTGTTGTCAGCTTTCAGATCTTTTCTGTGACCTAATTACTTTGTTTTGCGTCTTTGTTGTGCTGGAGAGGAAAAGCGGAGAGAAACGGATGAGGAGGAGAAGGACGAGGATGAGGAGGAGGAGGAGGAAATAGCCTCACAAGCTCTGTCGCTATTCAACCTCATTATGTCTACAGGCATTTTAACTTCTTTTGATGATTAAGTGAGAGGAGAAGCGAACGGAGCTGAGTGTTTTCCTGACGCTGTTTTGTACGCAATGTGTCGTTTCTGCGGGGAGGGGGTGGGGGTGGAGGTGGGGGGAATTAATGGTGATTCTCAAATGCGTACAATCTTTTACTTTATCTGGGTCGAATAGCCTCAAGAGCCTCATCAAAGGCCAGAAGGCGAGCAAGGTGCTGCCGGAGAGACAAAGGCGAGACTCAGGAGGCGAAGGCTTTAAATAATTCTGCTTCCCTTGTAATTTTTTTTTTGGTTGTTCCTGAAATAGAAGTGTGGTGTCCACTTGTTTAATTTTATTTTGTTGGACATTTACACACTGATCCCTCCTCCTCCTTCTCCTTCACACTCCCTCTCCTTTCTTTCATCCTCATCCTCAGCCTCCTCTTCAGAGAATAAACGATCGAGTCGAGATCGGACCGCTCGGGTTCATCAGGCCCAGGGTCGTCGACGGACATGCCCACAAGGTGTATCTGGACACGGGGACAGCTGCGTCTTTGTCTGCTCTGTTTGCTCACACGCCGCTGCGGTATGGGATTATACGGAGCGTCGGTCGGAGGGGGGAGGAATAATAGCAAGTCATGAAAGGAAGGATGAGTCCCACACGGCTACACTCTGCAGCTGCACAAAGCCTGCAAACAAACATATGTGCTTGACAAGTGGACATGTTGAGTCCTTTTTTTTTTCCTCTGGGTGGTTTGGTAAATATTTAATAGGACGCCATTATTCCAAGCCATTTTCCCCCCTTCACCCTGTGCAGTGTTTGCTGTAATAAAATTACAATTCATCACGGAACGGAACGAGGTTCAGGCTTCAATATAAGACACAAACCTACAGTAAATAAACAGCGCTAAAACAACCCGCCATAAAACACGGTGCAAATTGATCCCACTGTGGGCTCGTTTGAGCTGCAGCTCGGCACAAGCGCCGGAAAAATAAAACTTATTAACATTTAAAACCGTCACAAACTTAGAAACACTTCGTCGTCATGCTGCAGCGGTTTGAGAATGTGTTTACTTATTTATTTATTGTCTTGGTTTCTTGATTTGAACAGCAAAGTGTTTTCTCTTTAAAAGGGAAGCAGGGATCCGGGAAGCGCTGATTCCGGACAGTCATCGGGAATGTTCTTCTGGCTCGATGAGGGACAGGTGCACGTCTCAGTAGGTGTCGTAATCCCTTCATAACAAGGCAGCAGTTCACCACAACAGAGAGCGCCTAGGCAGACAGACGGGTTCCCCGAAAGCAGACAGACGGCTACTGGTTATCACAGCGTCACTCTGGGTGTGTTTTTCTTCATGAACTAGCCGATACTATTAAAATTATATACTAATTACTCTATTATTATTATTATTATTATTATTATTATAAAATTTCTCTTGTTATTTTTTATTTAACTGTAATTCGGATCGGATCTTCGGATCGGATATGATCTTATAGCCTTTGAAGTATTTGTGGAGAGGACTGTTCGTCATAGCCGATAATAGGGAGTGTCTTACAATCTCCCCTCGTTTTATTCAGTGTGTCACGATCTTCACTCTCAGCGCTTCGGTTTACAAGGCGGAAGAACTACAGCGCGCCTACAGGTCGTCCTAGAAAGCTCAGCGTGTGTAAGCGCAGGTAAAAAGCCACAGGCATTTTCAGCGGCTGATTAACGAACCACATAGACGCGACGCCACGGGAATCATTAGCCGTGAATACAAGCAACAGTAAGTGTGCGTCTGCAAGTTTTCTCGTCGCTGAGTTTTGTGTGTTATCTCAGTGTACCGTGTCTGTGTTGAGCTTCTGTGCGTCAGTCTTTATGTTTGTCCTGCGCTTTTCTCCTGTAATCATGAAACACAAGGTTTTAGGGGTCTGAGGCAGACATGCTAACCACTGTGCCACCGTGTCGCCCTGTGAGAGGTATAACATTGTTTTATTATTTTATATGAACCGTTACATTTTTTAAAAATGTTCCTAATGAAATACTTCATATGAGAGCCGGTTGGCAAAAAAGCTAGTTGGTTAGCTTGAGGCCTGTTGCTCACACACTTTTTGGGGAAAAAAAAAAAACAAACAAACTGAAATCCTGAATTTTTTTTTTAAAGTTCTACAAGATACTTTCATATTTTGCTGCTTTTCATGGAATAAGTCTAGAATAATAAAGCCAGCATTAGTAGAATAGCTTTTTTATTAGCTAGCAGCACTTCCAGCTTGCACCCACCACGTATGCTGTCACTCGCGTTAGGTCATTAGCCAATAGAGTCGCATTTGATGGTTAAAAAAACTCAATTCTGGGGATCTTATATCAAATAAGTTCAGCTTTAGCTTTTAGCTCCCAGTTGTGGTTTTTTGTTTTGTTTTGTTTTTTTTTTTCTGTAGCGGTAGTAGGATATAAGCTGATATCTCAGTTTTAGATCAGCCAATCAGAACCCATGATTACTCATATCTAGTGAGCACAGTTAGAATAATTATTATTATTCCTGATGCTCTTTAACACAGCCTGTGTTTGTGATGCCGAAAATAAATGACTAATTTATTCTGTGTATTTTTCCCCCCCGTGAGAGAAAAACGCATGGAGTTCCGAGCGCGAGTGCACCGCTTTAAATGCTGGATCTGATAACGGTAAATAAATTGATTTTGGCTCAGTGGGTAGTTATAAAAGAACTTATCTGATGCACGTAATCCAGACGCAGGTCTTTCTCTCCAGTCTTCTAGCATATTGTGAGGAATAGAGAGCGAGAGAGAGAGAGAGAGAGAGCGAGCAAATGAGCGTGACGTCGGAGTCATCCATTCCCGCTCCGTCAGTATGCAAATGCTTTATGACGTTCACTTGAAGAAGATTCATGGCAACCTTGGGAGTGATCAGTGGCGTAACGCAGCCGAGCGCGAGTCTGGAAGTTTTGCGGTCCGTGGTGAATTTGCATGATGACTCCCAGGGTCGTTAGTATCGCATTTGATGAAGTAGCAGACTTTTTATCCATGCCAGAACCCAACCCTCGGGGCGGAACCTCGTGAAACCGGAGCTAAGAGACAGCGTAAATAATTTGAGCGAATCCCGCTGTGACTGTGCCGCCACCTCCATCCAAAGAAACTCTGTGCGTACGCCCATGCGTACGTCAGGAGACAGGCAGGGCTTCTTGGATCGAGCCTCCGAGCTGGATGAGAGACGAGGGCTCCGAGACGGGGATCTTCAGCAGCCGTTACAAATCTGCGCTCTGTGTAAAGCAGAAGCGTCTCCGAGACTCATCAGGTTATTTATTTATTTACTCAATGCCTGACCTTTTCAAAGAGGAAAACTACAGCACAGAGTAGACTAAAGCAAATCAGGCATCTTTCTTTTTTTTTTTTTTTTTTTGGAAAATAATGTCTAGAAGTTCGAGTTCACCAATACGACATGCTTCGCCTTGTGACCTTTAAATTATTATGGAATTTGTAGAGTATAGTATACGGTCTACTGTCTCTACTCTACCTTTTCAGGTACACTTTTGAGGAAAAGTGGAATCTCTGGCTGATGCATAAAACATTTCAGTCATGTGCTTTTGAATTCCAACAGTTGATTATTTTCATCTAACAGCACAACACGCTGTCTGTTATTAATTATAAATAGAAATCTGAAGTCTTATGACTGTTTATTACCTTTGCTAACTCTTTGCTAGTCACTGGTTCCTGCTCTTTGAATCGTTTTTCCTTGGAACGACGTACACGAGTTCAAAACACTCCCTTCACTTCTATTTATTTATTTATTTATTTATTTATTTGAACCTAAAGTGCCTACAGAAGTACCTTGAACATCTTTTATCTTTATCGCCTTTCTTTTCAGAAGTTTAGAAGCTTGTTTGTCTTCAAACTCAGAGAACATTTCCGTGCAGTAGACCCTCGGCTTTCCGGGAGCCACTTTGTTAGTCTGAAGCGCGGGGAAGGCAGTCGTTTAACGGCCATTGTTTGGAGGAGAAAGGAGTGGGCCGTGCTGGCCACTTGATTCATTAGCCGCTCTCTGGAGTGGCTCTACCACCATAATGGGACAGAAATTCAGTTACGCGCGCAGACAGCCAGTGTATCCGCACGCAGACATGCGAAAGGCGCCAAAGCTAGCTCCTGGCTCCTTGTGATCTAATAAGCTTTGATTGCGGTCGCGTAAAAAAAACAAGCGCTGTCGTACGCGCGGCTTGTTTGCAAGCGCGCGAGGCGTATGTATGTACGTGTCATGCGATTGGTATGCTATTGGCGTGTTTTTATGCACAGGCTGAGTGCACTTAGGGATGCAGATAACATCCACATAAGTGATGGGAGGCTCTTAGCTAGGTTTAAAGGAATGCTAATGGTTTAATGCTAATGGAGATAATGAAGGAAAGTGATCACAGACCTCTTACTGGCCTTTATTCTTTAGTAGCATCATTAGCATTTGTAGATGAAGGCACTTCTGTTTGAAATGACCAGTCTGAGGGCGGTGTGTGTGTGTGTGTGTGTGTGTGTGTGTGTGTGTGTGTGTTGGAGGGCTGTATGCATGGACCCATGAATTATTGAATTATTGCTGTGTTCATGTCCTCACAGTTCTCTCTCAGTGGAGAACGCATGGTGGTTCTGCTAAACATGACAGGATCTCTGTGTTGTCCCCAACTGCACCTACCCTCATGCCTCCGTTCCATCAGACTTATGATTCTCTCAAGAACATAAGATTAAAAATGCTACGAGTTTCATTTCTGAATGCAGCTGGCTGGAAATCCTCAACTGAGGCCCCAGAGTGACAGAATATTGGACCATTTCCTTTTTACTGGAAATGGGAACTGGATATTTAGGAAGGCAGATAGGTATGAAGTTGCCAACCTTGTCTACCAATAATCACACTCTTACGCCACGGTTCAACCGGAAAAAAAAAAAACTAAATGATTTTAAACATATAAACATGGTGGAAAGAAGGGCGGATGGCTGGGTGGCCAGACAGGATGGTGAAAAGCAGGGTAGATGGCAAGGTGAATGGCAGGGTGGGCAGGGGGGTGGCTAGTGGGGTGGCTAGTGGGGTGACTGACATGTCGGGTAGCAGGGTGGGCAGCATGGTGGATGGCAGGGTGGGTAGCAGGGTGGACAGGAGGGTGGGTAGCAGGGTGGACAGGAGGGTGGGTAGCAGGGTGGACAGGAGGGTGGGTAGCAGGGTGGATGGCAAGGAGCACAGGATGGTATGCAGCAGGGTGAACAGGAGAGTGGGTAATAAGATGAACGGCAGGGTGGATGGGATGGTGGGCAGCAGGGTGAACATGATGGTGGGCAGCAGGGTGAACAGGAGGGTAGGTAATAAGATGGACAGGATGGTGAATGGGATGCTGAACAGGATGGTGGGCAGCAGGGTGGACAGCACAGTGTACAGGATGGTGGGTAATAAGATGGACAGCAGGGTGGACAGGATGGTGGGTAATAAGGTGGATCGCGGGGTGGACAGGGTGGTGGGCAGCAGAAGGGGTAGCAGGGCGGGACACAGGGTGGTGAAACACTGTATACGAAAGACGCAGCATTTGGACAGTGACTGTGTGGAAATACGGCTCCGGAAGACTAACCTGAAACAACCCTGAACACGTGTAAGAAATTGCTGAAAAGTGAAATGTTGGTAATTGAGGAGTCAGAGTGACATCCTTCTGAGAGTCACAGCCCTAATTAGGTCCCTTCTGTAAAGCAGCTCACTTTATACCACATTCTGCTCTAAGGCGGAAAAATAGTCGAAAAAAGTGATTTAGGGAGCAGTTTGAACATGGTCTGTGGAAGACGAACTAATTAACTCAGGCTGAAAATTTTCATCTGACGTTAATGCGCACCTCTGAAGATCATCTTCAGGGTCAGTTCATGGCAGGGAAAAAAACTGAAAATGTTTTATTATTAATTGTTGTTTTATAATTGAAGCTTCTTTTATAAGTGGGAATGTGTGAGGGAGTGAAGGCGTGAAGGAAGACGGACAGGACGCCTGCTAATTAGTGATATAGTGCTTCCTTTGTACCATTACTGTGGACCACATGTTTAAAACACACACACACACACACACACACACACACACACACACACACACACACACACACACACACCCTATCCTGGGGAGACGATGCTACACTCATAATCGCATCTTCGTTTCCTTCCTGTTCACTCCATCCTTCATCACATCTCAGACTGATTAACAGAATAATGTGTCTGTTTGTATTTTTATTTTCCCCCTCATGCCGTCAGTGGTTATAAAATTGGACAGGAGAGAAATAATGAGTAAACGTTCCTCAGAGAGATAACGTGCTCTGCTGTCCAGCAGGCTTTGTGTTGCTTCATTCCTGTGTAGGAGGCATAAATGTTTTGAGCATCAAAATCATAAAATAAATAAATAAATAAACAAACAAAATTATGTATAAATACAGTTTATACAAGACAGTGAATAATTATATCAATTTAAAAATAATTTAAATAAAATAAAATGTAATTAATTAAAGTTTCATAAATAACTTCTTGCTTTTTTATTTCACAAGTTACTAATTTTATTATTATTATTATAATTATTATTATTATTATTATTATTATTGTTGTTGTTGTTGTTGTTGTTATTATTATTGTTGTTATAATTATTAATTAATTTTATAAGCCGCTTAATCATAATTAGGGTCGCGGGGAGGCGGGCGCCCATCTCAGCCGACACTGGGCGAGGGCAGAGTACACCCTGGACAGCTCGACAGACCATTGCAGGGCCATCACACACACGGGGTGATTTGGAACAGCCAATCAGCCTACTGTGCATGTTTTTGGACTGTGGGAGGAAACCGGAGTACCCGGAGGAA
>JAOUQZ010000024.1:10690469-10703650 GCA_028564935.1 Neosilurus hyrtlii
CACACACACACACACACACACACACACACACACACACACACACACACACACACACACACACCCTCACACACACACACCCTCACACACACACACACACCCTCACACCCTCACATCCACGCACACCCACACCCACACACACCCCCCACCCACACCCACACACACACACACCCTCACACACACACACCCTCACACACACACACACACACCCACCCTCACACCCTCACATCCACGCACACCCACACACACACACACACACACCCCCCACCCACACCCACACACACGTGCTCGATGGCTAACCATAACATTACGAATGTGCACCTCACACCAGCGCTGCTCTGTCCCTCCGCCGTGTTCTCCACTCAACTGATTTACAGATTCAAATCTTCTGTGGGCTGAAAACACACACTGCGGCTCTGTTATTTCTAATATACCTCATCTTCAAAAACATAAACATGGCTTTAGTTTGGCAGGCCGGCAGTATGCAGGTTAACCCGTTGCCTGAAAGTGATCTGAACAATAATCTCTGCGTTTTCCTCTCGGAGTTCTCTCTGAAGCTCAATCGCATCTGAAAGCCTGTTATTATTTCCCCATTGTCAGGAGCGATGGGTCGTGTAGTCCCGCGACAATTTCAGAGCTAACATGACACCCATTTAGTGGACAAAGACAGAGAATAGCTGAAACCATGAGTGATTTCAAACCCTCCATTTTGCGAGTGAAGGTTAAAGTCTTCGCTAATAGTCCTGAGCTTTTGTTGCGCGGGACATAAAGTGAGCTGCGAAAATGAACTGAATAAAAAGAAATGTACGTTAATGTCTTCAAAGGAATCAGATATGCTGGAGATTGTAGTACAGAATCAAAACATTGTTTCATTATCTTACATTCCTCTTACATTGTTACAAAATATTAACATGATGTTACACGTCGTTACTTTACGCAACATCGTTATCCTGCAGTATAATACCTGTCACGTTGTTAATTAATACATACGGTTACACTATATAATATGATGTCACACTAGGCTACTTTACATAATATCATTATCCTGCAATATCAAAACTGTTACGTTGTTAATTGTTACATAACGCTACGCTATATAACATGACGTCACTCTAGGATACTTTATGTAACATCATTTTATCTTACGTGTTGCATTACTTTCAGCAATTTTCTTTTGCATTGGTGTGTTATTTTTCGCTATCGTTACATGACACTGCGTTTGCATTCGTATTGTAACACTGTTCCATGATTGATTTAATTATACTCTGTTGCATAATTTTTAAATAATTCTATATAACACATAACACTGTTACCTTATCTTACATAAACTCACCTGTTACATTGTTACATAACACAACATTACGTTCAGCTGCTTTAAGTAACATTATATATATTATATTATTAATATAGTGTTATATTCTGCTTTATCTTACGTGTTATACTGATAATGTTAAGATATATCACATGGTATTATGTTCAGCTGCTTTCATGTGTCGTGGTGATGTCCATTCTGTGAATTATGTTTAAATGTATAAAAAGCACCGTGTACATAATGATCATCATTAGAATGGTCAATAAGGGGCATTGGGAGGGGGGGTCAGAGAGATGAGGGGTGCTTGGGGGGTAATTGTGTGGCGGGAGGGGAGATAATGCACTTGAGGGATTTGCAGAGCTCATTTCGAGAGGAGAAAGGCACTCCGGGTCAAAGCCCGCTGCCAGACAGCGACGTCTCACTGCGGCTTATAACCTCACGTGCACGCTCGCACAGCCAGAATCACCTCTCGCATGTTTCGCTAACAATATTAATGGCGAGCAAAAGCAGCCAGTGAGGGCAACTTCTCATTCCTGTGTCTATAGAGAAACAATTTGTGTTACATAATTCTGGAAATATTATTGCGGTTGAGCCGAGTTATTTTAAACCCGGTTAGTCACGCCTGTCTCGTTCAAGAGATCCTGAGAATAATTTCTGATACAATCCAGGCTGCGTGGAAATACAATAAAGGCAGATTGCTATTTCAGTATTACGGCTATTAGTATTAAAAAGAAACAGCAGCAGCAGCCGCGCAGGTTAGTGGATCAGCAAATTAAGCCACATGAACAGAAAAGCAATATCTAAAAGACGAGAGAAATAAAGGCGAAGCAAATGAGCGTCTCCTCGCACCAAACAGAGCTCCTTAATTCCCACCGGCCTAATGGAGAGAAGCACTTAATACGCTCCTCTGCAAGCCCTCTTGACAGGTAAGGGAGAGAAGGGAAGGGGGGCAAAGGGGTGGCGAAGGGGGACGGCGGCCAATTAAAGTGCCGCGTTTGAATATTGACCAGCTTGTTATCTGTGACGAGGGCGCCGTTCTGAGAAACGTGCTAAGCTCTGCAAAAAATAAAAGAAAAGGCTTCAAGTGGCCTGAAGGATGTGAGAGAGGAGAGAAAACCGCTGAGGGTGGCACCATCATATTTTGGTTATGAAGCGCAATTCCTCTATTTATTCTGTCGTGTTTATTTTTGGCAGGTCAGGAGATGGGGGGCAAGGAGAGACAAGGCTGTTTGAAGCAGTGTGTGTGTGTTATTGACGGACATTTTGTTTTTTAAACTTGGTGCTCGATGGTAATCTGGACGAGGGAGCCCAAAAAAAACGCAGCAGTAATTTACCCACCATTAAATAATTAGCAAAGTCATAATTATCATCATCATCATCATCATCCTCATCATAACCTAATCTGGCAACTTGATGGTAATTTGTAAACCATACTTTTTTATTATAATTTTTAGGTTTTGATTTGCACTTGAGACCATTTTCAGAATTTTTTTTTCAGATTTAGATTAAATATCACTCATCTGCCCAACCGCGATGAGGCCGGTGCCTATCTCAACCAACTCTGGCCACAGGCGGGGTACACTCGCAGCTCGGCAGACCATCGCAAGGCAACACACGACCATTCACACTCACACCCGCACCTAGGGGCAATTTGGAACAGCCAGTTAGCCTGATGTGCACGTCTTTGGACTGTGGGAGGAAACCGGAGTCCCCGGAGGAAACCCGCACAAGCACTGGGAGAACAACTGGGAGCACACTCCACACAGAAACATCCAAGGCCAGGACTTGAATGCAGGGTCATCTTGTTTTGAAGCGTCACTGCATCACCGTGCCGCCCTGATGTTGTTTTTAAAAAGACTGTTCAAGTTTTACTCCCAGTGTGATGATGTGGCTTACAGCGGGATCGAATTAGGTGTGTGTGTGTGGGGGGAGGGGGGGGGGGTATTATTTTGCACAGTACTAAGTTTAAGTCTCATGAGATGAAGGGTTTAAGGAAAGAATATTTATAGATTTTTAGAATAAACTTATAGAATAATTGTATATTTCCCAGGATTGTGCAGCATTAAAGCTCGAAAACTGGAGGGAAAAAAAATACACTGGAAACAACAGGCAGGAACAAAAGTCAGGAAAGCAGGCGGCGTTTCAGTGAAGCAGACAGCCTGCCATATGTGCTGCAGGAAGGAAACAAGTTGCTTATTTAGAGTCTCGAAATAAGCCACGCTCTGACTCATGGGGTTTTATTTCCACTTCTGGAGTAAATATTTTACAGATGGCGAGGATGCGAGACTGACCCTCGTCAGGTTGCTGGACGGGGTACTTGTGTAGGTTCAGGAAACGTTTGGTTCTGACGGCTTTAGCGAGAGAAGGGAGGAGGAATTAGCATCCTAGACGTTAGCCGTCGATGTAAATGCCGCAGAGTTTAATTTAATTGGAGAGCTTCGTAATTTCAGCCGGATGAAATGGAAAGAAGCTGTAAATGCGGCCGAGCAAATTGGATTAATCAAAGTGTCACCGGCGTCAAGCCAAACAAATACCAGCGGGGTTTAAGTCAAATATGATGTCTGAATATGGCGACATGTCATCGGAGTGCCAGCCTGTTGCATTGGAGGGGGATTTTTGACAGGCTGCCAGGGCCGGGGTGGAAATAACCTTTTCACGTATCAGACGCAGCAATGAAGATCCCAACTGGCCTAAAGGCCTCAAACCAATATTACAGTATTATTATACAGTACTCATTAGGGATATTATAGTTTTAATACCGTATCACTTTTAGAACTTTGTGCTGCTAAAGTTAGGGCCGCGCCCACAAAATCCATTGTGACTTATCTGTCAGTGTCATGCAGGTCACTAGAGTATACGGTACCATGCAAAAGTCTTGCAGATCAGCAGAGAAGTGTTTCTGGTGCTTTTAAAAATAATGAGATTAAATGTTTATACATTAAACCGAAAAGTGTAAAGAAAAGTGAACATTCAGGTACAATTTTTTTGTACTATTCTAAAAAAAAATTGGGAAATCGGTGTTACTGAGTGTCTTCCAAAACCGCAGGAGGTTCTGACTGTCACACTTGCTTCTTACTTTTGACGCAGCCTTCATGTGGATTCATGTAATGTGCTTTTTTTCTCTTTTTGGGGACGGAAGCGGGGGAGTGTTCCAATTTTCTTCCCTAATTTAGTCCTAGCCAAGTCACACTACCAAGGATGCCTCGCTATCACATGACCACCGTCAATAGTACGGGGCGAGAGTAAGCACATGCTTCCTGCAAGACAGGTGATGCCCGCCGGCTGCGTTTATTTGAACTTGTGTACATGTATTTAAGAGCAGTGTAATACACTCCGATTAAAGCGCGATCTGCTCCTTGTATATTCATTTATCTGAGCTTTCAGACGTCCATGATTGGCCGTTGATTGCTTTGAGTGACAGGGAAGCTGACTTATGACGTCCCTCCCTTTCACCAATTAGCTTCCATTGAACATTTGTGATAACGGACTAGCGTCTGGAAATCACGCCCAAGTCCCCAAGAAAAACAGTCGGGTGTCTGGAAATAACGTATGACTCTCACTCACAACCATTTGCCGAACCGAACTGAGTTTAATCCTCTATTAGTGCCGCAGGGAGGCTAGAGCCTATCTCAGCCGACACTGAGCAAAGGTGGGGCCCACCCTGAACAGCTCGGCAGGTCAACGCCAGGCCAGCACACACTCAATTATTCACACTCACATTCACAACTCGGGGCAATATAGAGCAGCCACTTTTGCCTCATGTGCAGGTCTTTGGAGTGTGGGAGGGAAACACAGTACCCGAAGGAAGCTCATGCATGCGCACGGAGAACATGTGAAACACCCTCGCCTGGGATTCGAACCCAGGACCTTCTCGCTGTGACATGTACATGCTAACCACTACACCACGGTGCATAAAAATCTTTAACAAAATCTATACACGAAGTAGGGTGCAGGGGTTTTTGTACAGTCGGTGTGTGTGTGTGTGTGTGACAGAGAGAGAGAGAGAGAGAGAGAGAGAGAGAGTATTATTGAAAACATTGATAACGCTTTTCTAATTTAAGTCGCTGTCCGTGATTTCGGTGCTGTCCGTGGTGCTGAACTCCTCCAGCTCACTCCAGCCCTGTTTGACCGGTGACTGTCTTCCTCACCATCATGACATCATTGTTTCATGTCTACGAGCCGAGATCATGTTTAGGATCACTTTTCATACGTGATTTATCGTTTGCTCATCATATTTGTGTGTGTGTGTTTTATTTTTTGACGTGGTAAGGGTAATTGTATCTATACCACCCAGTTGCTGACACAGTCCGCTTTTTATGTCAAACCATGAATCAGAATCGATTTTTTTTTTTGCTGAGTGCATTTGGATTGGTTGTGTGAGAAGTAGATGTGTTGTGCTTTTATCGTTACATTATACGACATGGGTGTGTCTTTAATGATGCGCACACACTCTACATATGCTAGATGCACTTCATTTCAATCCAAACCACAAAATTGCTCTTGATTATAACGAGGTCACATGACTGTAATATACAGGTCGTCGGCTCTACCTGTGCTCGGAACTGCTATTCATCGTCATACGTCTTGATAATGGAGTCTATAAAAACATGCCAATTTAGATAGGATGTAAACACTCAGGCCAAAAGTATATGCACCCCTGACAATCATGCCCATATATGGTCCTGCCTCACACTGTTCCCATAAAGTTGGAAGGACACGATATAGTATAGAACGTCTCTGCATGCTGTAGCATTACAGGTTTCCTTCACTGAAAGTAAGATGTTCAAACCAGTCCCAGTGCACCAAGCGAGCTCCATGAAGGCTTTGTGAAAGATGTCAAGGTTCTCAACCTTCAGAACCTCAACCATACTGAACAGCTTAAGGATGGACTGAAACAACAACTGCACCCCACCCCTTCGCTAACATCCCCATCACCGCCTGACCTCTTCACAGATCCCCTTGTGGCTGAATAAATCCAAATTCCTACAGCCACGCCCCAAAACCTTGTAGAAAGCCTTCCCAGAAGAGTGGAGAACGGGATGGGATGAGATGTTCAGCAAGCACATATGGTATATATCATGGGGCGACACGGTGGTGGAGTGTTTAGCATGTCCACCTCACAGCAAGAAGGTCCTGGGTTCAATTTCCGGGCTCGGGGCATTTCTGTGTGTAGTTTACATGTTCTTCCTGTGGTTTCCTCCAGGTACTCCTGTTTCCTCCCACAGTCCAAAGACATGAACAGAAGGCTAACCGGCAGTTTCAAATCACCCCTAGATGTGAGTGTGAATGGTCGTATGTGTGTTGGCCCTGTAATGGTCTGGCGAGCTGTCCAGGGTGTACCAGAGTCGGCTGAGATGGGCACCAGCCTCCACGTGACACTAATTAGGATTAAGCGCTTCAGATAATGAACATTTGGTGAATGTTACCTGGGTTTATTGACTTATCGTTTATCGAAAGATTATTTGTAAAAATTACTTATATGACAAATTCTGACTGACTGAGATCTCAGGGAACCTTCGCTAATAAATCCTTGGCCCCGCCTCCTCACGTATCCAATCCGAATAAGATACAAGAAAAAGATGAACCGTGGCATCTCGATAAAGTCTCCATGTAGAAGGTTTTCTGCAGTACAGACTGCAGGATATAATATACTGAACACAAGCTCTTTGGTCTCGTTGTCCAGGGAGCGTTAAGCCTACAAGTGCTGCGAGTAAACCATATTAAGTCATCTTCTCCAAATCGTCCTTGCAGAACTATATGTATTGTGAAACAAGGCCCAAGTCGGGCGCGCCTCACCGAATGAACAGCTATTTGCGTTATTGCCAATATGATTGAAGCTCTCGAGGTGTATCCGTGCCATCAGCGGCTGTAGGCTGCCTTTAAATGCTTTCCCTCTACATCCATCATCTTTCTTTATGTAATGTATAATCTACGCCCCATTTCGCCGGCGCTCTTCCCGGCTTCGGATTGTTTCCACATCGGTCTTTTGGCATGAAGGAAATGTTGGGTTATTTTTTTTACTTTATTTTATAGTGAGTCCTGTGAGGAATCTGCTTATTTATTTCCCTTGAATATTGGAACATGTTGAAGTAAATGAAACATGGCTGAAGGACATCAATCAAGAGGAGGCCTGCTTAAACAGTAATTACATTCACGGATTAATGAACGCGCAGTCTCTCTGTCTCTCTCTCCCTCTCTCTCTCTCTCTCTGTTTTGCTCATGCTCTCTTTTCTTTCTCTCACTGTGTTTTATTTTCTCTCTGTCTTTGTGTCCCTCTCTGTTTTATTGTTCCCTGGATGTTTGACAAATCACTTGTCCTTCCTATAAGTAGCGCGCAGTTGTTTCATTTCATTATGTAGAGAGGAAGTGAGGAGAAAGAACGTGGAGGATGGAGAGAATAAAACAGATGAAAAGCAGGATTGTGACTCAGCAGGGCCACAAAATATATTTAACTTACACTGATATTAATATCACAGACATACTGCAGTTCTGCAATATGCAAATGAGGCCTCCTATAAATATAGTCCTATAATATAAATATAGCGCAGGCCAAACTTTATTCGCAGGAGCCACAGCGACAAAATCTCTCAGGACACGGAGCGTTTTCAGTGCACACAGGATGCGTATCTCCATATTTACCTCCACCAATGCGGTCATGTTCACCTTCGGGTTGTTTGTTTGTTACACATGAAGTGACGTGTGGATTTTTTTTTTGTTTCTACCAGAGGCGGGGCTTCAGACGAGGAAGATTTTGGGGATGATCTTGATGAAATTTTGGGGGATATGTGGTTTTACAGCAGACCCAGCAGGGGTACCTTCTATTATTTTTATTACTAATATTTGTTTGCTTGATGGAGGTTTGTGCTCTCTGAGTTCTTTTGTTCAATACTTTGCTCAGTTTTAGTCGAGGTCTAGACATTGCTAATATTGGTTTAAATATTATTATAATTTTATATATATTTTTGTAAAAAGAAAATTTTATTTATGTAATTTATGTAAATTTATGCACAGTGATTAGCACATTTGCCTCACAGCAAGAAGGCCTGGGTTCGATTCCCGGGCTGGGGGCGTTTCTGTGTGCATGTTCTCCCTGTGCTTGCATGGGTTTCCTCCGGGTACTCCGGTTTCCTCCTACAGTCCAAAAACATGAACATTAAATGTTACACACTAATTGCCTGTTCCAAATCACCCCTTAGGTGTGAGTGTGTATGGCTGTGTGTGTGTCGGCCCTGCGATGGCCTGTCGAGCTGTTCAGGGTGTACCCCGTTCTCACCCAGAGCCTGCTGAGAGGGGCGCCAGCCTCCCCAGACCCTAATTAGGACTACACGGCTTAGAAAAATGAATAAATGGACGAATATTTAAATAAAATTCTTTTAATTTAGTATTATTAAAATTATAAAATAATTAAATGAAAAGAATCCTTTTCCCTTTTCCAAAATACAAATCAAAGGTTTTCTGCATTGTTCCTAAAATCACATTAACAACAAATCCTTACAAAAAACATACATTTTAACAGGGAGGGAACCCAAATTCACCAGAACTTTGATAGGCAGCATGATGTAAAAACAATATAAAGCGTATATAAAGTATAAACATCAAAATAGAAACCACTTTTTGGATGTGTAACAGATACGGCTGGATGATTATCGGATCAGACACACTCCTGAAAGGGTCGGTGAAGGGATGCGGGTGGAGATGCTGCTTCTCCACCCCCGCTGCACCCCCCCCCCCCATCCCTCCCCCCAACCCCCAAAACAGGTACATCAAAGACAATGCAGTCAATTAAAATGAGATTGTGTTTGAGAGCCGAGTATTGAGCACCCGTGTGTGTGTGTGTGTGTGTGTGTGTGTGTGCGTGTGTGTGTGCGCTTAATGCAGTCAGGGAGAGTGTATGTGCATTACCCTCGCAGCTCGGATCGGTTAAATGATATTTGGGGTCTCCTCCATCACGCCAGGCAGGCCAGGAAGCTGACGGCTCTCGCAGTCGGCGCAGCCTAAATTGAAGTGTCAGGTGGCAGAATTGTATTTTATTTTCTAATATGCTTGGCTACTAGCTGTGGAAGTGCTTTTCTTCCCCCTCCCCTTTCGCTGTTAAAGGTGTGCTGCACAAAAGCAGAACGAGAGCCGAGCTATAAACCGCAGCTACGGCTCAGACGGCGCTGGTGAAATGCTGCACGCTTAAAAATGGAGTGAAATCAGTACAGGGTCGCATGGGGATTCAGGATGCGACAGATCCCGGAGCGCGTGGTGGTGGTCGAGATAAGCCACGCCCCTCATAAAAAGAAGAGTTTGGGTGTCATCCCTGATGTTGATACGTCAATATCAAGAGATGTATTCAAGCCCCGCCCACAAAACGCATCACGCTTAGCATTTTGTTTTTAGAGAAAATCTAGAAATAAAACTAAGGCGTCTCTTCCTGTTTAGATAATCCAAGCCCAGCCCACAATCACGACCCTGAAGCTGTTCCTGATGGCCGCTTTAATTCCAGATCTGCTGCACAAGCCGTGATGCAGAAGAAATAAACCGTCTGGATCCCGTGAATGATCCTCATGCATTTCAGCTCTCATTAATTTTTTAAATCAATCCCTTAACTAGCAATTTGGCTTTCAATGGAAAAGAAGAGAAGCAGGAAAGTGGAGAGAGAGAGAGAGAGGGAGGGGAGGGAGGAAGGGTTTTAGTTAAATACTGTATCATTTGCAAATAACGTTAAACTCAGAGTCGAGTGATTTTTCCCCCCATCACTCTAATAGAGGGCGTGTAAGCGGCGCCTTGTTTTTCACACGACCTCAGACGACTGTTAGTAATGCCGCCTGTCAGCTATTCTTCTCGACACCCAACATCATGTGTGTGTGTGTGTGTGTGTGTGTGTGTGTGCGCTTTTCAGCTGTGGATGCAGATCACTGAGAAACACGGGGGTGTGAGTGGGTGGGAGACTGAAAGAGAGAGAGAGAGAGAGAGAGAGAGAGAGAGAGAGAGAGAGAGAGATGGGAGAGACAGAGAGAGGGATGGAGAGAGAGACAGAGAGAGAGAGCAAAACAGACATAGGGGAAAAAGAGACAGACAATTTAAGAGAGGGAGAGAGAAAGCAAATAGACAGTGAGAAAGAGACAAAGACAGATAGAGAAACAAGGAGAGAAAGAGAGAGAAACGGAGAGAGATCAAGGAGAGAAAGACAGAGAGAGAGAGGGAGACACACAGAGAGAGAGGGGTGAGAGACAGGGAGAGAGAAAGAGAGAGAGAGAGAGAGAGGCAGACACAAAAAGAGAGAGAGGGAGACAGACAGAGAGAGTGACAGAGATACACAGGGAGAGAGAGGGTTAGAGAGACAGGGAGAAAGAGAGAGAAAGAGATAGAGAAAGAGAGAGAGACACACACACACACAGAGAGGGAGAGGGAGAGAGAGAGGGAGATGAGAGAGAGAGAAAGAGAGAAGTGCACTTTATTAAGTCATTTAATGAATATTAATTACAGAATATATTTGTATAAATAATATTTTTGCATAAAATTGTATATTTATGATTTAGGTTTTATTTGTCTCACCTGCTCATCTCTTTTTCTTTAAATGTTAAAACCTTTTTAACCACATTAACACATCCTTCACGTGCATAAACACCAGGAGTATTATTATTATTATTATTATTATTATTATGTTTTATTATTATTATTATTATTTTTATTATTATTATTATCATTATTATCATTATCATTATTATCATTATTATTAATATTATTATCATTTGTCTCATTGACCCAAGCAAAAAACGAAAGCTCACCACGACCCCCCAGACACACAGACCACAGACAGCAAACCCCTTCAGAAAGCTCTGATATTTCGGGTGCCATGCTCCGATAAGTAGGTTAAGCCCCTATCTGTTAATTAGGCTATTTCAGATGTGACTAATTTACCAGCCAGGGGCGTACAATATGCTGAGCGCAGGGGGAGTTCGGGACGCTCCCTCGTGTGCCTTCACCCTGATAGGACGAGTCTTCTTCATGTTTTTTTTCCCTTTTTTTCTCCCTTAAAATTCCAATCCGGGTACAGGTTGCTATTTTAATCAGCGCTCTCCTCCCTATCAGCTCCCACATAATAACGCCTGGTGAAAAAATTAAAACATTAAAGCGAACAGAGATAATTGTCATTATCAGAAGGAGTCGGGAAAGCCTTGGCTGTCTGAAATCCAAATTAGATTATGATTCAATTATCAGACTTCAATATGCACGTGTGTGTGTGTGTGTGTGTGTGTGTGTGTGTGTGTGTGTGTAATTTCTGTCAGCTCCAGCAGATGCTGCCATTGTTTACACAACCCCACATTGCAACTTCTTCGTGTTTTCTTCATCACTTTTTTCCTCCCGTTCACTTTGTTGCCTTCACGGTTCCAGTATCACGTCCTCGGATTCTCGCGACACTGTCGGCTGTTTAAACAATGAATGTAAATTCTCTGGGAGCTTTTTGTGGAAGTTAATCAAGTCTGCTAAAATCACCAGCACACAAAGCGTCGCAGCTCTGTCCTTTGGTTCAGTGTAGCATCTCACGTCTAAAAAAATTTTTCTAAGCTGCTAAAAAATAATTATGGTCTCAGAGATCTCTGTGGGAGGAAACCCGCGCAAGCATGGGGAGAACATGCAAACTCTACACAGAAACATCCTCACCAAGTCCGGGAATCAAACCCAAGAACTTCTTGCTGTGAGGCGGACATGCTAACCACCGTGCCACCCTATAATATCGTATATTAATATATAAAATGCTGCCAACTAAAATACATGACATGAGTTTACTGCTAATATAAGATTTCATTACGATGAGCTACTTAGCTAAGTCATGGTTTTTGATGTACACAAAACAATGGGGGGAAATGATGAAGAACATTGAGGAACATTGAGGAAGAGCAATGAAGAAGAATGTTTATAAAGATGATGAAGACGAACAGTGAAGAAAACTGTTGAAGCGGTAGGTTAAATTTAAATGTTGAGGAAGAACATTGAAGAAAGAATGTTTAAGAAGACAGAGGAACTTTAAAGGAGAATGTTGACAAACAACATCGAAGAAGACGTTCGATGAACAGTGAACAGATGAACGATGAATAATGATGAACAGTGGAGTAGAACATTGAGGAGGATCATTAAAGGAGAACAGTGAAGAAGAACAACCAAGAAGAATAACCAAAAGGAACAGTGGGGTAGAACAATGAAGAGGAATGGTGAGGAAGAACAGTGAAGAACATTGAGAAAAATGATAAAAAAGAACAGTGATGATGAACAGTGAGGAAGAACTTTGCAAAGGACAGTTAGGAAGAATAGCGAAGAAGAACGCTGAAGAAAGACAGTGAGGAAGAATGCTCAAGAAGGACAGTGAAGAAGAACAGTGAGGAAGAACAGTGAGGAAAAACAGTGAAGAAGAACAGTGAGGAAGAACAGTGAGGAAGAACAGTGGGGAAGAACAGTGAAGAAGAACAGTGAGGAAGAACAGTGAAGAAGAACAGTGAAGAAGAACAGTGAGGAAGAACAGTGGGGAAGAACAGTGAAGAAGAACAGTGAGGAAGAACAGTGGGGAAGAACAGTGAGGAAGAACAGTTGGGAAGAACAGTGAGAAAGAACAGTGGGGAAGAACAGTGAGGAAAAACAGTGAAGAAGAACAGTGAGGAAGAACAGTGAGGAAGAACAGTGGGGAAGAACAGTGAAGAAGAACAGTGGGGAAGAACAGTGAAGAAGAACAGTGAGTAAGAACAGTGGGGAAGAACAGTGGGGAAGAACAGTGGGGAAGAACAGTGAAGAAGAACAGTGAGGAAGAACAGTGGGGAAGAACAGTGAAGAAGAACAGTGAAGAAGAACAGTGAGGAAGAACAGTGGGGAAGAACAGTGAAGAAGAACAGTG
>JAOUQZ010000024.1:10703750-10728902 GCA_028564935.1 Neosilurus hyrtlii
AACAGTGGGGAAGAACAGTGAGGAAGAACAGTTGGGAAGAACAGTGAGAAAGAACAGTGGGGAAGAACAGTGAGGAAGAACAGTGAGGAAGAACAGTTGGGAAGAACAGTGAGAAAGAACAGTGGGGAAGAACAGTGAAGAAGAACAGTGAGGAAGAACAGTGGGGAAGAACAGTGAGGAAGAACAGTGAGGAAGAACAGTGAGGAAGAACAGTGGGGAAGAACAGTGAGGAAGAACAGAGGGGAAGAACAGTGAAGAAGAACAGTGAAGAAGAACAGTGAGGAAGAACGCTGAAGATCATGTAAACTACGGTAGAATCACAGCTCTATCACTGAGGGTGTTTCTTATAAAATCTGACTCGAACACACGATCACGCATCTTCATGAACACTGAATTCTTATCAACGTCCAAAAACTGGAGTCTGGAAATATTTGAGTGTTCAAAGTGCAGGTTAGATCACGTTATCAGAGCTCGTGTTATCGAATCATCTCGGAGACCGTGACGAGTAATAATCTTTAAAAAGATTGCAGTGTTAAACTGGTTTAAACTGGCGTCGGGGTGGAGGAAAAAAAACACATTACGGCATAAAGTTTCCTGTATAACTATCTTAAATTTAATTCTCACAGAAAACCGTCAAGCTAGTGTATCACCGCGCCGCTAATAGGACAGCGGCCTTACATCCCTGAGGTCTATAACCGTAAAACCGGATGATATTGAACCTTATTTTGATTCCGTTCCAGCGCCACAAGCGAAGCGTCCTCAGCGGGTTTCGAGTGTTTTACAGTGTCAGATCTGGACTTCCTTTTATTTGAAGAGCAGCCCCGTAATCAGCTGCTAAAAGTGGGTTAGCGCAGTCCCTTCGGCCATATTGCAATTGCTTGGAAGAAGAACCTCCCAGTGTTTCATATCATCTCTCTCTCACTCTCACTTTTTTCTCACTCTGCGTGCGTTTCTTTCACTCTCTCTCTCTCTCTCTCCTTCTCCCTCTCTCTCTCTCTCTCTCTCTCTCTCTCTTGATATCTCACTCATCCCTTCTTTAATTAACGCCAGGCGGAAATACATGAATAAGTAAACAGTATATAATAAGCCCTCGCTCTTCCCCTGTGTAAATTCCGTCTGTTAAGATGGATTCTGTTTTTAAATGTAAAAAGAAAAGAGTGATAGCTTGAAATACTACAGTTTAAGGAACAGATCGGAGGCGATCGTTATAGATGAACGGATACGACGTCTTACGGCAGGCCCTAAGCTGGCGATTTCCTCAGGGGCTCAGGTTTCCTGAAATTGGACGGTGAAAGAAGTATCAGCAACCTGAAATCCTGCTTTTTTTAACGGCTTTTAAACGTCACAAAATATTTCAGAGGTACTTATCATTTCCTGAAATACGAGCAGGAGTACGGTGGTGTAGTGGTTAGCACGTCCGGTTCACAACAAGAAGGTCATGGGTTTGAGTCCCGGGCTCAGCAAGGACGGTTCTGTGTGGGGTATTTTTACATTTTCCTCGAGGTTTTGTTCAGAACCTTTCTGTTTAGACGCGGTGCTAAAGTGGGGGAAATGCTTTCTTGTTGTAATATAATTTATTTATCAAGTTTCTAAGATTGGTTTAGATACTAGTCCGTGAAGATCACAAGCCCCCCAAGCCATTCCAGAGGACATTAGATCATAACCCAGCAGGCGAGAGTGTAAGTGTGCCTCCATTGGTGTTGGTCTTTCATTTCCTCGCCCTGCTTTGTTTGGCGCGTTCGGGTCAAGCGACTCCTCAGACTGGAGGACCTGCCGAGTATATTAATGCCTCCAGGCAGCACCTCGTGACCCTGTCGAATCAAATATACTGCGCGCTGATCCGCATCTATGTGCGAGGACAGCTGTAGATGATAGATATCAAGTGAACTGCAACCTCTTCTAAATGACACGGGTAAAAGTACACACATTGCTCAAAAGCCAGTTAACCCCCGTCCACCCTCACACATACCCGCACACACTCCCTCCCACATGCACACTCTCACACGGTTGTCCAGACAATCCGGTGTCACAGTGCCAGACTTTTCCATAAACCACTTACCGGTGAATTCTGGATTCCGATTGGTCAGAAGGTGTTGATTCATTTTCCGAGAAAATAGCGAGCGAGCTAGAAATCTCAGGGTCACATCGGTGTAGCGCAGTGGTTTGAATACATCTCTGTTTCCATAGCAACAGGTCATTCAGACATTTTTGTTGTTGTTGTTGTTAACCAAGATGCTGCCACCCACATCTTTTAGACCTGCTGTGCATGCATATTCAGGAGCGGCCTGACACACTCAGGACTGTCCGCCCCTCTGTATGAATGAGCTCTCAGACACCCATATTTGGCTGGGGATCGCATGGTATCAAATATCAGGTATGAACCACAAACAAACACTATTTCCAGTTATCCCTGTCCTCTGCAAGGTGGGAGAGCCTTTGCTCGGTCATGCTGGTCCAATCTTTGATGTCATCCATCCAGGTTATTCTTGGGTGTCCTCGGTACCTCTGGCCTTGCATGATGCATCTGATTCACCCTTGCTTTCTTGTTTGGTGTCCAAAGAACTTTAGCTTCCTCTTCTCGATGGTATCCGGCATTCTTTCCAGCTCTTTTCCATTCAGTGTCTCGGTTACTCTTTGCCGTACTTCTTCTTTAGTCTTCCTCTCTCTCCAAGTGATGTCTAGTAGTTAGATTACTAAATTAACATCAAAAAGAGTAAAAAAAACAGAGAACAGAGAACTGTGACCTGAAACGGCTAAAAGTATCACTTTAATAAATCAGAAGTTGTAATGGTTAGCAAGCTGCTGTGGTGTAAGTGACGTAAAACACTTCAGGACAATAGTATCTCCAGTTGTTGATGATTTTCCGGTAACAGCACAACACGGACGTTGTTGCCGTCTGTCCAGAATGGCCACAGGACGATATTACTTTATTCCAGTCTGTATTTTTATCCTTTCTCTTGACACTAGTGAATTTTTTTGATGCTTTTTCACCGATAGATGCCGTAAGTATTCTTCTAAATATTCGCCATCTTTTTAAAACCCTCCCCTTCCTGAAACTGGATCAGTCTCTTCTTTGTTTCTCCTGTGATGAACTCTACTCACCAGTGTGTTAACTGAAATGAGAAGTGACACGGTGGCTGGGCGATAATCCGGCTGCCCGAGATGCGTCTTACTCCCGTGCATACAAATAACTGTACGATCTCACCGCAACAATGCAGTCGTAATTGGATCACGGATCGAGTTCTGTTTTATTAAATAACAGAGCCTGAGCAGTTCTGATTGTTTGACCTCGCTGCGACAGCGATACACAAGACAAGCAGACAACAACAGTTTTACAGCGAAAGCGACATTCAGGTCAGACCAAACTCTAAAATAAAAACACATCGCAGATAAAAACCTGTGTGCAAGACTTCAGCAGCAGCAGGAGACCACAGAAGAAGGAGAAGAAGAAGGAGGAGGAGAAGTAGGAGAAGAAGAAGAAGGAGGAGGAGAAGAAGGAGAAGAAGGAGGAGGAGGAGAAGAAGATTAAGAAGAAGATATAGAAGAAGGAGGAGGAGAAGAAGATTGAGAAGAAGATATAGAAGAAGGAGGAGGAGGAAAGGAAGATTGAGAAGAAGATATAGAAGAAGGAGGAGGAGGAGAAGTAGGAGAAGAAGAACAAGGAGGAGGAGAAGAAGGAGGAGGAGGAGGAAAAGAAGAAGAAGGAGGAGGAAGAGAAGAAGGAGAAGAAGATATAGAAGAAGGAGGAGGAGAAGAAGGAGAAGAAAGAGGAGGAGGAGGAGAAGAAGATTGAGAAGAAGATATAGAAGAAGTAGGAGGAAAAGAAGAAAGAGAAGAAGGAGGAGGAGAAGAAGAAAGAGTATACACATCCCTCTTACCTTATTATGTCATTCATCCCTCCATTCTTTTAGAACAATACACTGATTAGTGCTTTGTTAACTTTTACGGTAGAAGCAGCCCGTCTTCATATGGACTGTAGATTCATTCATTCATTCATTTACTGAACCACCTAATTTTACAAGGATCGCGGAGAGGGTGGAGCCTATCTCAGGATACACCCTGAACAGGTCACCAGTCCATCGTATTGCCAACACACACCACCATTTCCATTCCCACTCGCAATTTGGAACACCCATTTAGCCAAATGTGTGTCTTTGGACTGTGGGAGGAAACCGGAGTACCCAGAGGGAACCCACACAAAGCATGGGGAGAACAAGCAATCTCCACACAGAAACACCTGAGCCAAGCCCAAGACTGGAACCCGGGACCATCTTACTGTGAGGTACTACGCCACGTATGCCACCCATACAGTGAGGACGAGGTGTGATGATTGCAGACATAACGGCTACTAAAATGGTATTGATGGCTCCTCTTAGTCCGCACTCCCATCACTTTGCTTTATTTTTATTTTAAATCTGTACTTTTATTTTTTTTATATATTTTTTCCCCTCAGTGTTAGAAGCTCGTTATGGAAATGCGGTCATGAGAGTGTTTTTTTTCTCTTTTTCTCTGAATTCCACTCTGGCACATAGATCACAGTACCATGCAGTACCATGAAGCTAGCTCGCTCAGACTTATGCATCGAGGGTTATTTTATAGGATTATAGGATAAGTCCCAGGAACGCCTTGTCAGGAAAAAAGGAAGTGGCACAGGGGGCGATGGAGTGGGCGTGGGTGAAGGGAGGAGGGTCAGAGCCATTAAATAAAGTCTTTATTTTTGCCTTTAATTAAATCCTCTATGCAGTCAGAGCCAGAGCAGGAGATTGGATTGTATGACATATCTCTCGCCTCGCTGCTGAAGGCCCGCATCCGCTATGGCGACGATATCAGGAGTGGAACGAACATAAAGTCAATTACAGTTCCTACAGGGAGCAGACAAAAGGAGGGTGAAGGGTGAAAAACGCGCTCTCTGATGCCATCAGCGGTTTCGTTCTTCTGGATTTTCTTTTTCAGGAAAAATGAATCTTTTCATGATAGAATGTGTATCGTAAAAAAATCTAAATGTGTTCGAAACAAATACAGACACGAATACCAGGAGCCCTGTTGTCTTTTCTGTTCTTTTCTTCTCTTCTATCATCAGCTCGCCTTAAGAGCACTTCATCTGAAATCAAACCTTATTCCTACTACGTTACTATACAGACTAAATAATATATAGTTTATAGAATTTCTAAGACACGCTGCACTTTACTATGCAGGACATCGCTGCTATCATCGCGGTAAAATAAACATTAAACATTCATCGTGTTATTAATCATTTAAACTGTTTAAAAAAGATCACACGAGTCACAAATCTGTACTAAAGTCTGTTTGACCAAATCAAATGATTAAGATAAATAACAGTGATTCATCAAAGACAAGGTGGATATCAGTGAGTTCACTGACTATTCAGTAATATCCACCTAGCCCGAGGTGAATAATTCTTTTAGTATGTACTACATGTGAACATAAGCAAAAGAAAGCAGACGAAAATAAGAAGTAAATGTATATTATTACATTTTTAACTGATTCATGGATGCATCCCAAATTTTGGATAGGGTCTGTTAACCCAGTCAGATCGTACCGTTCCCGTGTAGTGTTTATACAGAATTTTACGAGGGTGTGTACTCATGACAAATTCTTTCGTCGTTCTTCATCACTATTAAAAAGAAAATATTCCCAAATTTTCATCCTGAATTATAATGAAATAATTAATGGTCTGTATTTTGTATCGCTGAAGCACCACATCGCAGCATCGCAGCATAATCTGATTTTTTTCTGGAATAGAACAAATGGATGGATAAATGGATGCAGCATTCCGAACTCTGCGGATGGATAAATGGATGGATGGGTTTAATTTTTCCAATCAAGCGGATATAGGGATGTATGGATGGATATAGGATTGCCAGTGCAATCAATGGATGGTGGGGTGGATGGGTATGTGGATGGATGGATGCATAGATGAATGGATGTAATATTGCCAATCCATCAGTGCAATGAATGAATGGGTAGATGGATGGATGGAGAGATAGGTGGGTAAGAGGATGAGTGTGTGAAAGGATGGATGGATGGATGGAGAGATGGGTGGGTAGAAGGATGGATGTGTGAAAGGATGGATGGATGGATGGATGGAGAGATGGGTGGGTAGAAGGATGGATGTATGAAAGGATGGATGTATGGATGGAGAGATGGGTGGGTGAAAGGATGGGTGTGTGAAAGGATGGATGGATAGCTGGGTGGAGAGATGGGTGGGTAGAAGGATGGGTGTGTGAAAGGATGGATGTATGGATGGAGAGATGAATGATGGATGGATGAAGACAGTGTTTTTGTCCCTGCACTTCGTTGGTTGTTTATGTGAAACGTGGCTTGTTAGAGCAGTCAGTTGAGCTGATGAGCTGCACCGTGTACACGTGATGTATAAATAGAGCTGCTCGTACACGTCTCAGGGTCACGCTAGCCGTGTTGTGCTTTGCTAACCTCAGAAGTCTGAAGACTGGAAGAGGAGACACAGCAGTAGCTCCGTGAAGCCCTGCTGGTGATTGGGAGGAGGGGAAAAGGCAGCGAGGGCTGATTATTATTTGCGCTGCGCTCACGGCGATAGATTAAAAGGGTGCTTCAGGTACGAGAGGTCAGAGCTTCGCCCTCTAATTATTTCAACGAGGACTTAAGCAGTCCTTCATGCTGCCATCATAGAAGTTCCCAGGCGCGAAGGTGACACGTTTACGGGGAATTCTCAATATGTCCGCTTAATCAGCGCAATTAAAACAGATGTGTTCCAGCATGCGGCGTGTCTCTCGCCGTGTGTCAACCAGGGCAGAAAGTGATGAGACAGGACGCACTCGCAGGGAGCTGGGTTCCTCTCTACACCTCACAGTGAGAAAGTTACTTATTTTACTCACTAAACAATACGGAAAATGAGCTTTTAGAAATAATAACGATCATGTTTCATGAGCCATTCTAACACAAGTGGAACATAATTGAAAAAAATTCCAAGTGCCACATGCCAAGTGACTTTATCCTGCTAGGATGAAAACCCCGCGATACAATAATTCTTCATATCGTACTTCATGCCATTCATTCATTTGCTGAACTGCTTTATCTTACAGGGCGAATAATAAACATGTATTTTAATCTAATAATAGACAGCACAGTGGTGCAGTGGTTAGCACTTCCGCCTCACAGCTAGAAGGTCCTGGGTCCGATTCCCAGACTCGGCGGAGGTGTTTCTGTGTGGACTTTGCATGTTCTCCCTGTGCCTGTGTGGGTTTCCTCCGGGTACTCTGGTCTCCTCCCAAAAACATGCACAGCAGGCTGGTTGGCTGTTTCAAAATTCCCGTAGGTGTGAGTGAGTGGTTGTGTGGGTGTTGGCCCTGCGATGGTCTGGCAAGCTGCCCAGGGTGTACCCCGCCCTCGCCCAGAGTCGGTCGAGATGGGCGCCAGCCCATAATTGGGAAAAAAACAGGCTTCGAAAATGAATGAATAATACTAATGATAATGTTAACAGCAATTAATGAGCAATTTGTTAAGGATTTCTCATGATGATCATTTTCATTCCTATAAAATCTTAAACATACCGGACGGTACCATGATGGCATGCTGAGCAGCGAACAGGAGCGCATCTGTAACACAGCCAGCATTCGTTTAGTTTATTTTCTAAACTTTGTCAGAAATATGAATGGCACGCCCGGACAGGATAAACGGCTTTTCCGATTCACGATCATTAAACCAGATTAAACTTCCGTGCACTTGCAAAAAAAATAAAAATAATGAAATAAAATAATTCATTTCTTCTGGTGCGCCACATATGAAACGTCGCGGGCCATACATCTACATCCTGACAGCGTAATTGATTTTCTATTGATGCACTGCCCAGCCACGCTTATCCCTAATTCTATCACTGAATTTAATGACAGAAAATAAAAGCTATCGGATCTCGCCGAGCCCGCCGAGATGGAAGAGAGCCCGAGAGCGGAGAAAATCGACCCCGCGGTTCTTCGTCTCGCGCCATACATACAAAGTGGAGCTTTAAGGAATTACAATGTTTTATGACCAAAAGGATTTTAATATCGATTCAGGAACTCAGCTCTGTTTTTTTCTTTAATCTGTAAGCGGTGCGTGATGGACGACGCGCTTACGGTCGTAACAGACAAGATTCAGGACTCCGAAGTCTGAAAAGTTTGAAGCAACTTCTCCACATGGTTCTGGTTATTACCTATAATACTGTAGTGTCTCCTTTACTGTTGTGCTTTGTAAAGTAAATTTGCGCACAACCCTGTAGCCCTGACTAATTAGACCAGAGCTGCTCGAGCGAATGTTAGTGTAATTATTTTACATAATGCTGGATTACAGATATGAGACGTGTTTATAGGATTTTATACCACAGCCGTGTTGTCGTTGATGAATTTTCCAGAACGGCGGCTCTGACATTAGTGCAGATTCTAATCCCAATTATGCAAAATATCCCTCTCCTTTCATCGTGCTATCGTTTCTATAGCAACAGCCTACAGCAACGGATCGTATTCTGGAGAGACGTAAACAGATTTCTTGATTTTTTTAGGTTTGTTTATCCTTCACGGAAGGAGTCTCCAGTGTCAGAAGTCATGTCGCAAGATGCGTGTTTTATATGTTGGGATGTCCCACTGTGTCACATGACCTGCACACTCTGTGACTGTGAGTCTGAAAGGTTGTGTCTGTGATGATGCTGCACCCGGCCATTGTCCACAGTTGGCTGAGATAGACTCCGGCCTCCCAGCGGTTTTGCAAATGAAAGAACGAATGAATGGCATGAAGTATGATATGGAGAATTATTTGATCAAGAGGGTTTTATCCACGACCTCTGAGATCAGAATAATTCTCCGTATGGCACCCAAAAACCCAATTCTATAATTGTTTTATTATTCATTCAAATTATTTTCGTAAGGATTCAACTTATCCGATGTGTATGATAGATAAATCGGCTCAGAGAACAATACTGAGAATCATCAGGTTATTTTCCACCAGTCAGAAGCCTTCGGATGCCAACCAGCTCTCATTGCAGCGGACCCCTATAGCCCCTCCCACAGATGGTGGGTCCATGGGAGGTCGGACCCATGTCTTCTCTTCGGGCTAGGCCCGGCCGGGCTCCATGGCCAGAAGCCTGACCGCCCGGCGCTTGCCGTCGCTCGCCTGGCTCCAGGGCGGGACCCCATAACCCGCGTCGGGGCAAGGGAGACTGAACCCTTGTAATAATTCTGCTCATAGGGGTCTTCTGAACTGCGCTTAGACTAGATCTTCACCTAGGACTTGTTTGCCTTGGGTAACCCTACCATACATACCTACATACTGCCCCCGACAACGTACTCCCAGGATCATTAGGACACGCAAAGCCCTCCACCTCGATAAGGTGGCGATTTAAGGAGGGGACATCTGGACCTCACTGCTTAGGCCCTCGTGATCCGACCCCGGACCAAGCGGAAGAAAGTGATGATGATGAGTAATGATGTCCATTATCCCGAGACGGTGAACCAATCAGATCGTGCCGTTCCCGTGTAGTAAATACCAATGTCGGTTACTTGGCGTGTATTTATATTCATTTATACATGGAAAAGTGTATCAGTGTATATTTTTATTGCAGAACTTCCTGTTTAAAGATACTGAATCCTTCAGAGCTGCTTTCTTGTTGTTAGTTATTAGAAACACTTTGAGGTCCGGACCTTGAGCCGTTCATCCAGCGAATGGGTTGGACTTGGTGCGAGTGACCAGTAACAATGAGGAGATCACAAATCATGTAGCATGACATCCATCTCAGATAAGATCGTAACTAATAATAACGCCTTCTTCTGGACAGCTCATTATCAGTAGACACAAACATGTATTTAGGCTTTGATTAGCGCGCTCCGCGTCTCTCGCTAGCATTTGTTAAAGCTCTTTTTGGACAAGTTTCAAACCAGGTTCTGGACAAAGGCCTCTCTCGCCTGCGCCTCGCCTGAATGAGACAATCATTTTGAATGGGGCCCCCGCGGCTCGCTTTTTTCCCCTCCCGCCGCATGCCCTCGCCGCACGCCGCGTCAAGGATTCGGCGCTGTGAATGTTTGTTGATTTTCCCCCTCCTGAAATCAAGCGGCAGATTAGCTTGAATTGGTTGGGAATGAGGCGAGGAGGCTAGGTGGCTCGCTGCAGCCCGAACCCATTTTCCATTTCCTGTGTGGGTGTGTGCGCGTGCTGGAGGTGTGACAGAAAGGGCAATGGTAATTACCGTCTGTTTCTGTGGCGCACTGCAACACCATCCCCATACACACACACACACACACACACACACACACACACACACACACACACACACACACACACACACACACACACACATACCTTCAGCAAAATTGGCTGAGCAACTTGTGTTTGCATTTGTAGCATATTACATTCCAAGAGTATCCAGTTCCAGATCTGGACTCAAATAAGACACAAAATTGTCTGAAATAATCAAATTCAAGCTACTTGTCTGGATCTTATCCCATTGCATTATGGGATTTCTTAAGCATGCTAAGTATCCTCCACTCCGACTCACGCTAGGTGTGATTTCAGACAGATTCATCCCTCACCGCTTCTTCCCTAACGCTTGATTGGTTGCTGTGTGTGTTTCAGCTCATCACCTCCTTTTTCTTATCCGTCACATCATCTTCTTTTATTTTACCTCAATAATGCATCTGATTACACCAGCAGTGCTTCACGAACCGCCGGTCCGGCTCCAGTACTTCAATCACCGATGATAATACTGCCCCGCCCGGCCACTAAAGGTGTGATGATTGGATGATTTAGAATGCTACATTTTAAAGGCGATAACTGAAATGAATCACAAGTATGAATCGATTATCATCAAAAAAGGAGAAACAGCTGGCGAATATCTGAAATACGTTTCTGTTTTGATGATAGTTTTGAAAGCAGCAGTTGAATTTAATCATAACATTGTAGCGGATTCCGTTGTACCATCACGCCATTTCGAATCACTGCCTTCGGAATCAAATTGTGAATCCTATTATTATTCATTCAGTATTAACGTCAGAAATTTTTTCATTTGCTTTATGAATCAAATCACGAATCATCTTATAATACATTCAGTAATAGTCAAAAATTTTATCATTTGCTTTATGAATCAAATATTAAAGCAAGATAAAAGATAAATCTTAAATCCTTTAAAAGATTTAGTGGTGCGGACATCAATTTAATCATTTCTTTTATGAATTAAATCACAAATCATATTATAATACATTCGGTAATAGTCCAAAATTTTATCATTTGCTTTATGAATCAAATAGAGAATCATATTATAAAATATTCAGTGGTATGGACATCAATTGGATCTTTTTTTTATGGATCAAATATTGAATCATATAAAAGATCAGGTGGTATGATCATATTTTGAATC
Source organism: Neosilurus hyrtlii (assembly GCA_028564935.1). Taxonomy (NCBI): domain Eukaryota; kingdom Metazoa; phylum Chordata; class Actinopteri; order Siluriformes; family Plotosidae; genus Neosilurus; species Neosilurus hyrtlii. The sequence goes on from JAOUQZ010000024.1 coordinate 10,715,128, forward strand.
ATTTGGTTTATGAATCAATTATTTAATAATTTTTCTAGAAGATTCATTGGTATGGACCACAACTGAATCATTTGCTTTATGAATTAATTATTGAATCATATTATAAAAGATTCAGTTGTACGATCAAAATTTAATTAGTTGCCTTATGTGTCAATTAGTGAATTGTTGCCATAAAGAATAAAAATGTCATTTTACTGTAGAAGGTTAATCAAATATCGAATCTCTACCTTTTAAATCAAATACCGAACTGATGCGTTAAGGATCAAAATTGTAGAAGAATTTGCGATATCGTCAAATATTGAATCATTTCCTTACGAATCAAATATCGAATTGTCGCCTGAAGGAAAATAATCTAAAGCACATGTTATTTGTCATTGTCAGAAATTACAGGCCACAATTCCTGGCCTTCATTTCTTATATTTTTTTTTCCACGTTAACAATGAATACATTTCACAGCTCGCTTGCTCTAAAAGTGTGGGTGGTGCGGCATAACATCCTACACGGCGAGCGAGAAAGAGCGAGAGAGAGAATATCTAACGTCTCGAGCCCATCTCCAAAGCTGCACACTCCACCAAGCTCATCAATTATTGACAGGCGTGCACGCAAAAAAAAACCCCTCCTGCGCTTGAAATGCGGTTTCAGGCGTCTGAGCGAACTGCAGCGCAAAGAAAAGAGGCCTCGCTTCTCCATTTCTCTTCCAAATTATCCTCTAATTTGCACCATCGTCTTTCATGGTGTTTAATAACAACAATAACAAAAATAACACCAGTGATCATAATTAATTTATTTGATAAATCTTTCCGGATTTGGAGTCTGTCCCGGGAATTCCAGAATTCAGATGGGAATACACCGGGATGGGATGCACACTCATACATTCTTGCACACCTAGAGGCAATTGCAAGTCACCAGTCTACCAACTGGCACATTTTTGGAAAGTAGGAGGAAACTACAGAACCCAGAGTGAATTTGGGGAATAGAGAGGATCTGTAGTATGACAGGATTCTATGGAAGGCTCAGCTAGCAGTTGATGCTAAATGTGAATTGAGTGAAATGTGTGATGACTGAAATGTGTGCTCCTTTCCCGTTGGCTGTTCCAGCCTGGTAGTGACTCGAACTCGTTGGATTGGCCGGGCTACGGCCCTGACCCCGTGCATCGTAACACGTTATCATCCCATGCTGAGCTGCACAAACAACAAGCCCAGAAAACATTTCTTTTTGTTCGTAAACCGACTGACGACAACATTACCTGCATAGGTCTTTTTGGATTTACCGTCACTCTCATCTCTGGCACCAAATGTGTTGACGTCACTTATGCGGAAAAAAAAACACCGCTAAGCTGCTAGCACCCGAAATTACCCGGTTTTGAGCTTTTTATGGTAATTTATGTTAGAATAAGTGTCTGTATCACATACACACAAGTCATGCTGTAAGGATGAACAATACTGCTACACTTTAAACTCTCAGGATTGAAGATATCCGTAAAGCATTTTTCTCATCTCCAGATTGGTCACACCATGATGATTTAAATATTTTATTAGTACTTTTAAAAATAATCTAAGGAAAAATGAACAGTTTTGTACGGATGAATAGTCTCTGAGATGGAACGTCGAGTGACATCCACCGAGCATTGAAAAGAAAGAAGTTTGTATAGATTATTTTTACATATTTGAAATGGCAGAAGCAGGTCGGCTGAGCTCTGTATGCTCTGAGCAGATCTAAGCGCTCTGTAGCTAACAGCCTGTTTTTAAGCGCATCCAAGGGTTTAGTATATACTACAGAGAAGCATAAGAAAATGTTTGCCATGCCAGAGGCAGGTCAGGTAAGCTCTGTATGTGCTGTGTAGTTAACAGCGTCTTTTTAAACTCATGTAGAGTTTTATTATATGCTCCACAGAAGAGTAAGAAAACAATCTAAAAGGATATTTTCATGTTTTTTTATTTTTCCATTTTTAAAGTGTGATACTGATGACACCGCTTGCTCCAAGTGATCATGACATATGAATAAATCATAGACTTGTATGTTTATGGTTCAGAATGGCAGACTAGGAGAAGCTGTGTATTCTCGAGAGTGTATTACGGCCCAGGTGGATTCCTTAACTGTGTCCTTCACGCTGGAACAGTTCTCCATCAAATATTTATCCGGAAATAGTAAAACTTCGTGTTATTTATTTATTTATTTCTATTCGTTTGATGCACACATGGAATAATTTATGGCAAAAAAGAAAATCTTTTACTCGGGGTTAAAGGGCACAGCAGGAGTGCAAGCACCTCTTCGTGCACCGCACTCATTCGCTCCATACTGTATATTGTGCACCTCTGGGTAGATGGAGAAGAAAAGAAAAAGAGAGAGAGATGGAGAGGGAGGGAGGATGAATGCATTGGTTGCGATGTATAGGAATGAGAAGAGAGAGCCAATGAAATGTGGAGCTCGGCCCCTCCCGCTCGCACATCTCCGCTCCTCTGCAGCTCGCGCAAAAGCCTGATGAATAACAGAGAAGGGACCTGTCTCTGGGATTATTAATTTCCCATCTCCCTCTCCCTCTCCCTCTCTCTCTCTCTCTCATACTCTCATACTCTTGTGAGTGCTCACGCTCCCCTCTCTCTTTCTCTCTCCATCTCACGCTCATTGCTCTCAAGCGCTCTTTCTGTTGTTGTTGTTTCTTGTTTTTCTTTTTTTCCTCCTCCTCCTCCTCCTCCTCCTCCTTCTCCCTGTTCTTCTTCTTCTTCTCCTCCTTCTTCTTCTTCTTTTCTTGAAATGATGCTTTTGCTCACAAGCGAGAGCGCGCGAGTGGGCTGCATGGAGCCGCTCGGTAGCTGCTGCCGCTGCTAACGCCGATCCTCATCCTTATCCTCATCCTCACGAGAGACTCGCATCCGGTGAGTGGATAGGATACACGTTCTACTGAATGAGGAAGAAGGATGCCGAGATGCAAGGGGGGGGGGGTGAGGTGTGCGTTTACTAATCAAATGCTAAAGCTTACTTAGCATAGGATTTAAAACAAGCCTATAAATTAGAAAAGATTTTAGATTGCAGTTTTTGAAGATCGTGCGCCGGTGTGTACCGTCCGCGGGAATGCATATGCGTGTGTGTGTGTGTGTGTGTGTGAGTATGAGAGAGAGAGAGAGAGAGAGAGAGACTGATTGAGAGAGAGAGAGAGAGAGAGAGAGCGACCCAAAGTGTAATGGCCTCAGTTACCTTTGTTGTTCACAGAGACGAAAATGGCAAACAGTTCCTAAATGGGTGATGATGATAATAATAATAATGATAATTGAAATAGCTGGGAATTATGGTTTGTTTTGTTCATCCTGTTCTCGCCCTCCCTCTCTCTCTCTCTCTCTCTCTCTCTCTCTCTCTCTCTTTCACACACACACACACACACACCAATCCCATCTCTATCTAAACTCCTCGCTCTCCGTGTTCAAATATTGATGGCTCTCCGGCTGCAGAAACAATAACGACACTAATGACATTTGCATTGGAAATGAGTTATGGAAGCAATAATAACTTCTAATTGAACACTCAGCTATTTATGTGACCTGCTTAAGGCACTTAATTGTTTGTTTTGATAAGAATTACGAAGAATAATTGCTCTTGAATAGATCTCGGATTTGAAACGTACGCATGGATCGACAGATGGAGGGACGGATGTGAAAGGAGGGGTGGAGCCTGACATGTTTCTCCCAGTGGATTGGCTCGAACTGTATATCCCAGAGGATATGATGGCACTGAAATAGTTAATTAGATTGAATAGGTCATAGTGCAAATGAGGAGTGAAGGATGTTTGCATGATTTTATTAATGTATTAATCAGACACAAAAAAGTGTCCTCAAATATAAAAACTATACAGATACTTATAGAGTGTAAAGTACCTCCGCCGGGTACAAATGGATTATTATAACTTGGCATAGGTTTAATGAAATGTCTCCCTCTAGTGGGTGTCTGTTGAACATTTGGTGATTAAAAAATGGCCATTTATGGATCCCCTTGAAAATGGAATGTTTTTTACTTATACCAAACCCCACTCTAAAAAAGTTATCGAAATCTGTGCATATGTTTTTGGACTATGTTGCACACAAATAAACAAACCTACACAGGTAAAAGTATTACAAAGCACATCTTGCTAATCAGATCTGAACACTGTCTGGGTGGGTGGGGCCTAATAATGTAATCATTAATCAGCTGTCAGTAATTGATTGGCTCTCTGAGGAAGTGGAAACTACTAGAATCATTTAACTCTAGCTACATTATGTTTGTTTGCTAGCTTGCATAGCGAACGCAGCCCTGATGTCATACATTCACACATAACATCAACATATTAGCAAATTACGCATGACGCTATAGAGCGACAAATCCAAACGATTGGCTCAGATGATTCCTGTTTATAGAATAATACATTTTGAAAGGAAGCAACAGAGAGCTACAGCACGTAGCTAGTACAGTTAAATAGCTTTGCTGATGAACGTGTTAATTTATTTAGCTATAAATGCCGTACTGCACATCGTTGGTGGAACTAAAAATGCAATGAAAACAGACCACACCCACACATGGCAACAGTAGTTACAAATGAATACTAAGCAGCATGAGTGATGTCATACGATTTAATTTAAAAATAAGCCACGCCCACTTTGTCTTTAGTAAGTGCATGTAGGTGTTGAAATATCACCCGGTATTCATAGTTTGTTGTTGAAGTTGGGTTTTTTTTTTAATGAACATTGTAGTGCTTTGAAAATTTTTGAAAAAAGTCCTAATGACTTTCCTACATTTTGACGCCACTGAGTTTGTCGTGCTGCGAGTGTAGTTTTGTTGCGCGGCGTGCTCGGAGGAGAGGATGGAACGCGGCACACGTTTACAATCTGAAAACAAATCATCCTCCATAAACTCCACATTTTTTCCTCGTGTCATCCCCGCATGGTGGATTAGTTTTCTGCCGTATTTTTCCCCCCCTCTCTCTTTTTTTCCGTGGGAAGCAGCCGCGAGCTCTAGAATACCCCCATATCCAGTTTATGTAATTCGGTGACTCATGATGTGGGTGCACCGGGGCGTTATGCAAGTTCTGGACTGCGCTTTGAATAATTGCTTGTCTGCGCAGCACCTACGAGGTTCCTGGCAAAAATCATGCTTGACTGCACCCCTTGCTCCCATTGGCAGAGTGTGTGTGTGTGTGTGTGTGTGTGTGTGTGTGTGTGTGTGTGTGTGTGTGTGAGCAGAGCCATCTTTTTTGCTCTTCAAACACCGTCCCCCACCATCCCCTCCCTCACCCTACCCACCCCTACTGAGGGATGTTTCGATGGGTAAATCCTGATGGGCGGCAGCGCTCTCGCACGTCTGGGCTAAATTATTCCGGAGTGAGGAACAGACGCAGGATCCTGCACATGCCCCATGCCTGCAATCTACTTTAGCACTCATTAGACCCGGAATACATCATGCAGATTTTCTGCCCAGTCCTCTTATTTAAAATTCTGCTATACTTGACGGAAGTTGGAGAGGGGGGAAGGGTGTAATCAGAGTCACGCCGCTCAAGCTTGACATTGGGGTATTTTTTGTTTGTTTGTTTTTTGTCTTTTTTATGGCGGATCCGTTGTGGAAATGTGAAGGTTTGGGTGAAGTTAAAACCAGTTAAAAAAAATGGCATCCACATCTGTCATGCAGTCGAGAAAAGATTGGACAATTTTTTGGGCGAGATAGCACCACCAAGAGGTGATCAAAAAAAACAGATGCAAGGCTGAGGCTGATTTCTTTCCAGCCCAGACTGTAGGGATAGAGATAATTTGGGACGAAGCCACCTTTTCACGCTCTTTCTGAACACATCGTCGAAACGTGAAATATAATAAAGAATGTGAGTGAGATGGACGAATTGCTCTGTCATCCATTCGGGGGAAAAAATGTTTGGTAGACGGAACACATCAGACATTGAAAGTAGAAATGACATCCTGTTTGAGGGAGGCACGGAGGTGTAGCGGTTAGCAGGTCCGCCTCACAGCAAGAAGGTCCTGGGTTCGGGTCCCGGGCTCGGTGAGGGTGTTTGTGTGGAGTCTGCATGTTCTTCCCGTGCTTGCGTGGGTTTTCTCCGGGTACACTGGTTTCCTCCCGAAGTCCAAACACATGCACATTAGGTTAATTGGCTGTTCCAAATTGTGTTTGCTTCAGCCTCCCCATGATCCTACTAGGAATAAGCAGTTCGGCGAATGAATGGATGACCTGTTTAAGCATTATGGACTTGAAATGCTGTTTTTTTAATGATATCATTGAAACAGCTTCTGATGTGTTTAAATGTGTGTGTGTGTCTGAGAGAGAGAGAGAGAGAGAGAGAGAGAGAGAGAGAGAGAGAGAGATAGTTTTTGCTCCACATCACTGATATTACCTCAGCACTGAAGCCTCGTGATGGAATTCATTCCGAGTTGGAGATGCAGAGGGTATTTTAAATGTGGGTGTGATTGGTAACCCTGCAGAAGAAGTGCAGCGTACCAGTCTGCTGCTGTGATTTCATGTTTTGATGTGCGGAATATGCTTCAGGTGAACCCGACGATCCATTTCCTCTCGTTTTACATTTCCACTCCGAGCCTGGCAGGGAAGCTCGGTCATTTTCCTCCCAAGTTAAGTGCTGCGCAATTCGCTTGCTTATGCACGGGTTATGTAATGACGGCTGTAGTTTTATTTCAGGGCGCTGCGCGGCCCGCAGTGAGCTTCTTACACTCGTCTTTTTTTTTTTTTTTTTTTTTTTTTTGCTTGCCTTTTTCTGGTCAGAATGATGAGGGGGAGGGGCTGGGCTGGAGAAACCTCACATCAGGGAGTCTGTGATGCTTTACGGCTTGGGAACATCGCCTTCCACTTGAAATGTTAATGCGGCGAATGCAGATGGTCAGGAACCGAAGTCTGAACCCCCTCAGGGAGCCGAGGAACAGAATGAAGGAATAAACGACACACCAGATAAATACGAACGCACCTTCCTGTCTGACACTCTGCTCAAAAAAAACCCAAAAAATGAGGAAGTACACAGAAGTGTGTACGTGTTAGACCAATTCTCACAGACTGTCTTAATACTTTAAACTGAAGCATTAGCGAGCAGAAGGGCGAGCCTGGTGCTTTGTAAACATTTCCACATGAGCGGACGCGCCACCACAACAGAACGATAAACCCCGGGTCGAACACGACGATAAAGCGACTGCTTCACCAGATTAAAAAGCGAGCTGGGTGCCAGCTTGGCAGCGTCGTGTGGATTATTTATAATGGGTGCCAGAAAAAAAAAATGCAAATCATGCAATTACAAGGCTCGGAGCCATAACAGAGCAGAATTAATACCTTCTGCAGATGTGAAGAAGTTAAAAGAGATAAATTCAAATGTGGAAACGTCGCCAAAATGAGACAGACATCTCGCAAAAGAGTATCATTTATAACCAGAGTTTAATTCAGCCTTACACCCAGGCTTTGTGCAAAACCTGTGTTTTTATATTTTGGCCAGACGCAGCCTGGTTTCCATATGCATGATATTTACATTCGTATCATTAAATCCCAGACAAGCTGCAATATTTATCCACTGCTGAATGTTTACATATCGTCTGGTGAAGTATCAGTATAAACATGCCGAACAGTGTTGGGAATTATTTTTAAATTAACAGACAGCCTTCATATTTTTAGTCATTAATATTTTTGGACATCATTTATTTCTTTTTTTTAAAGATCATGAAATCAGAAACTTGTTCAACTTTCGGTACAAGTTTAAACGAGAGCATTCAGGGAACGCAAACCTCCACCACGCCAAAAAAAGTGCCTTCCCCCCTTCTGGGCCTGCTGTAATAACACACTTCCCAACAATTGTCCTGTATCATAATGCAAAAGAACCCTTGAAAAAAATCCTGGATCCAGAATTTCATCCAGATCATCTCCAAAATATTATTTTATTTATTTTTTTTATTTTGATGTACTGTATTAATCCGCAAGGGAAATTATTGCGTCTGCATTTAACCCATCTAAAGTGAGCACACACACGTAAACACATTGGGTCGCCCAGAGAGCAGTTGGGGGTTGGGTGCCTTGCTCAAGGGCACTTCAGCCAAGAAGGTGGAGGAAGGGAAGGTGCTGCTCACTCCCCCACTGCCACACATCTTTGAAACGGGAATCGAACCAGTAACCTTTCAGTCCCATAGCCACTTCTCTAACCATTAGGCTACACTGCCCCCAGATAAGTAATGCCAGTTTTGCTTCAGAGTCTTGGCATTTGGAGGACACCCTTCCAGAGTGACTTTTTTTTTTAAATCTCATTTATACAACTTATCGGTTGAGGGTGTTGCTCAAGGGCCGAACAGTAGAAGACTGGTACTGGGGCTTGAACCTCCAATCTTCTGATCAATAACCCAGAGCCTTAACCACTGAGCTAACACTGCCCCAGGTGGGGGGTTATTTGGGCTGTACTCTGATAAAAATGATCCAAATCTGTTCGTAACGCCTTACGAATGTTGCTAACAAACAAACCAAAGCAGAAAAAACAGAAGATGATTGTCGGAGGAAATTAACCCCTGAAACTATTGTGCGTCTGATTCATTAAACTCAGAAATAAGCTAGCGACGTGTTAGCGAACTGCTAATAACATTAGCGAGTTGTTCAAGTTGTTATCCTGAAACAACAATAAATACAAACATGCATAAATGTCAGAAATTGCCTTTAGACGCTAATTTCTTATGGATCTTCCCTACATCTGTTCATCATACAGGCTAGCTTTGTTAGCTGACTAAAATGGCTACGATGCTAATCCAGGCCCAGTCATGAATTTAGCTCGATGCTAGTTTCCTGCTTACAGTTTCAGACAGTATATCAAATCCGAACCTTTCAGCTCTTTCGATACTTAAGGATACGATGTCTGAACACGAATTATATGTATGAGTCAGGATGCTAACACAACATACGCTAATCAAAACACCCTGGCTAGAGTGTGAGTGATGACGCTGCGAATCTACACCTCCATCCTTCATTACCGTTAACAATTCCATCTTCCCGGCGCTGTTGTGTAGTAGTCGTGCTTATTTCTTTTGGTCCCTGCTGTTCGAGGCATCGTCTCCAGTTGAATCTAAAGGATGTGAACGTGCTGCTAATCCCTGTGGTTTGTACATGGCGTGAGCTTGTATACGGAGGAGGGGAATAAAACAAAGATCCAGCGTGGGCCGTGTGAGATTAGACTTATCTTTAATTGCATTGTATATATGGATATCCATGGTGACATTGACAAACGGAGGCGCTTCTGCCTCCAGAACGAGCCAGGAGCTGTGTGTGTGCATGTGTGCGTGCGTGCGTGTGTGTGTGTGTGTGTGTGTGTTTGTATTGTAGTGATGAAGAATCCGTCCTCAAAATACCTTTAGTGCAGCACTGTATATCCGAGGCCAGGAAAATTATATTTGCGAAAAAAAACAAGGTAATGAATAAATCACCCGTGTCACGCACTGATGGGAAAATAATCAACTATGGGGGCGAGTAGTGGGATGGAGTGGCGTCACTGTTACCACTCTGCAGTCCATTGTTTTTCTATAGTGTAAAATCTTATAAGGATATGGCTGAAAAACAGCTTCTTTGAGTACTTAGGGTGATGTCATCGTGCTACGTAACAATGTCATCGTGCCTCATTTGGGCGTGTTCTCGTTTCTGAATACTATTAATAAGAAGAACCACCTCGGGCGAGCGTTGCTAACTCGTGCCTTTGAAACAAACCACAATGTCCTCGACACAATTCGCTTTCTTTTTTTTCTTCAGTCGTTCCCAATTAATTTCCGCTTTAAGTCGATTGATAAGCATCGGCCGATAGTGAAGAAATCGGAGCGAGGTCGATTCCGCCGTCATGGTAATCGCTGATCTACAAGAACATCTAATCATCCGCTCTCAAGATGTCTGCCAGAGACGGGCACGCGGGGATTGCCTCGCAGATGGCATTGTCAGCATGAGTTATGTCTTATGGGAGACTTTGGTTTGGAATATTTTAAACACTCATGCTGAGGCGACGGGGGATTTTTCTTTTTTTTTTCCTGGAGAATTAATGTTGCGTAAAAAGACGAGACGAAGATGGAAAGAATTCAGAGACAGTGTGTGCTACAGATCGACTCAGAAAAGTCTCCTTTCATAAAGATCTCTTCCATCTTCCACCTTAAACACCAGTATGTTAGATAAAAGCAGGAATTAACACTAGGTGGGCGGGGCTTGTTGATGGACATGATGTGAGGTGCTTCTCCATGTTAACATTTTAATTAAATCTTAGATTCAGATTTTTTTTTTAATAATAAAGGCAGAGACAGTGTTACATTTTGAGACTAATTTTCCATTGCTAACACCACGGCTAGCATTTCCTGAATGTATTCGACATGATGGCCGACGGTGGCGCATTGCTTAGTTCTCTCACCTCTCAGCCGGAAGGTCGTATGGTTCAAGCCCCGTAAGCGTTTGCGTGTTCTCCCCATGCTTGCACGTGCTTCCTCTGGGTATTCTGGTTTCCTCTAACAGTCAAAAGATATGCACGTTAGGCTAATTAGAAAATTAAAAAAGCCGTCCCAAGACCAGGTAAATAGGGAGGGTTAAACGAAAGACCTGGCAACCAACGCTATAAAAACCTTACTGAGAAAACTCCAGAAATAAAATCACCAAGGGTCAGGGACAGATAGTGAGTGACTGTTTACAGGAAGTAATGAGGCATCAAAACCTTTTATTTATTTATTTTTTTGGATTGAGTAAAGTATAGGGTTTTTTTGGTTATTCGTTGTTACCAAAACTGCGTCATGTGCTCAACAAAGTGCACATGTCCACTGATGCCTCTACATTCATTCTCTCAAAACTTAGAGATAATTTTCACATTTGTTTTCTACTTTTGCCTTTTCATTTCTTTCATGTCTCCTGGTGTCGATGGCTCATAGCGAGTAGTGTACTGGAGCACGTAGCTCATGTAGCTTATAGGAAGATGCTCCTGTTCCTCCTGTCTATATTTTTAGAGTCTGTTTTTAATCTTCACTTTTAATAAGTATAAACTCAAGTCTGCCCCACTTGCCTCCCCATGCTCTTCGCAACACCTCCTCCATGACCCCCATGCCTCCTTTATGCCACCCCAGGCCTACCCCCCCCCCCCCAAACCACCTCCTCCATGCCTCCCTCATGGCCCCCCTCCATGCCTCATCCACGTCCCCATGCCTCCCCCATGCCCCCCTTCAAGCGTCTCTCACGCCCCTCCACGCCTCCTTTACCCCTGCAGAACCATCGGATCACTAATTGGCCCTGATCCACTTGGCTCTGCTCTAAGTGGCCTGTTCTGTCTGGAGCTTTTTCTCTATTAGTCCTGAACCTTTCTTCCCCCCTCCCCCACTCCTCTTTTCTTTCTTTCTGTTTTTTTTTTCCTCCACTGCCTTTTTAGGCCATTACCTAAATGAACCTGCATCATCAGAGAGCCAGCGAGCTCCACGCTATTGATTTGTGGCTTATAGGAAGTGATGATATCTGCGTCTTTAATCCTCCACTGAGAGTAAAAAAAATAGCTGGAGCTGGAGAGTTGCATTGGACATTTATCACACGCACGCGGGTGATTATAGGTTTGGTGATAATACAGTGTTGGCTTGCGAAGGGTTCACTTAAAGGCTAAATACTTTAGGCAGAAGAAAATGCATGAATATTAATGAGGAGACCATGTGATGTGGAAGTGCACTGCTTAAAGCTTGATGAGAGCTGAGGCTTTATTACAACACTGAGAGACAAACATATTTTTATATATATATATATATTTAATTATTTTATTTTAGGATGTATCACAGGACGTCACAGAGGCAACTAATGACATCTCTTTTACTTTTAATAAAATGTAATTTATAAGAACTTATTTAAAACTCATTATTCAAAACAGATAATCAACCGTATATTTTTTTTTAAAAAGGACTGTAAATAAGTCATCATGGTCCTTTGAAATGAAATTAAAGTTACTAGCATGTGATAGCATGTTTCATTCTGGAAAAAAGATCATCGTAGTATTATTTCTGTTTAAAAGATCAAATATTGTGTATTGCAAAAACATTACGTCTGAGGGGTATACGTTAACACAATATTAGCAGTATCATTCATTTTGTGTCCTTATAAGGGAAAAAGGGGCAGGACTGAGCATCTGTATTACGTGTACCTGGGGGCGGAACCTATTTCCATACAGAATTAGTCAGGGAAAATTGTAAAAGAACTTGTTCCTTTTGGTATTATTACATAACAACCTAGAAAGATTTGGACATACGGCTTGCACAAGATACGTTAATTTAATATATATATAAATACAAATAAAAATTCAGTGCACATCCATGCTTGGAGACCACCACAGCCGTCCAGTGTCTGACTTTTTTGCGCCGGCGAGTCTGATTCCGTTCACTCCTCAGCCTCTCCGAGTGCGTTATTGTGCATTTGACAGTTCTTGACAGTTCAATTTTAGCCCGCCGTCGGGATGACATTATTCTATCAGCGGCCTGTATAATCTGCGGGCCGTAATATGCAGCGCCTGCTTATTTTCTTGGACCTCTGCAGCATGGCCCGGCCACCTCCATCAATCATCTCACCATTACCTAATCTTAATCTAATGCATCTCGCTTACTGTAAGTGCTGGGAAACACGACGATGCACAGAGACGGAGAGGCACGAGGGGAGAGAGAGAGAGAGAGAGAGAGAGAGAATGAGATAGAAATCCGAAGTGGAGACACAGTCAGGGTGAGATATAAAGAGCTTAAGGGAGTGGGGAGGGGGTAAAAATAGAGCCGAAATGAAAGAGTCAGTGGGATTTTGTAACAGGAAATGCTGCGTCGGTGCCCAGAGAGAGAGAATCGAGTAGGAAACGTGTCGGAGGATGTTTAAACAACAAAGAAACAAGATCCAGGGTAGGATTAAATGGAGTTTTTCGAGCACCACGAACAAAAAGGAAACAGTGTTTTGTATGAAGAAAATGAATTCAGAACACGAAAACAAATAGGGTAGAAATTCTGTCCGTAAATCCCTCAACTGTAGCGCTGTACAGAAGCAGACTGAGAATTTACTACTCTATAACATACAGCTGTTACTGAGCTGCTCTGAATTCTGGGTAAATTGGTTACCTTGCGTTCAACTGGGGCACGATGTCCGCGATATCCGCTATTTGAAAGAATTGTGATGAGCTTGGGGGGTTGTGGGATCGAGTCGTGATGATCTTGAGGAAATCTGCTCATAAATCGTGGAGCTCCATGCTTTTTTGAACCCGGGAGATCGCAGATATCGTGGCCCAAGGTAAACCCAGGGTTAGCGCTAACGTCTCACATCACCGGTGAGAACCTTGGCTCGGATTACCGTAATCATTCCAGTGAGTATGAGGGGAGGAAATATGCACTTGCGTGAGAAACCTGAGCATCTTTAATGCATACGTAGCAGCCGCCATGTCTACAGGCAGTACTCACCATGCATACGTCACAGACGATGTTTCACATTCGTTTTTTAGCAGCAAAGCGGCGTAGGCATTAGTTAGCACTTATAACTTCCACTTCTCAGCAAGAAGGTTGTGGGTCCGGGTCCCAGGCTCGGCGAGGGTGTTCTGTGTGTAGTTTGCATGTTCTACCTTGCTCGCGTGGGTTTCCTCTGGGCAGTCCGGTTTCCTCTCACAATCCTAGACATGCACATTAGGCTTATTGGCTGTTCCAAATTGCCAGTGAGTGTCAGTGTGTGTGTGAGAATGTTTGTGCATGTGTGTGTGTGTGTGTGTGTGTGTGTGTGTGTGTGTGTGTGTGTGTGTGTGAGTGTGTGTGAGTGTGTGTGTGTGT
>JAOUQZ010000024.1:10729002-10745510 GCA_028564935.1 Neosilurus hyrtlii
GTGTGTGTGTGTGTGGGTGTGTGTGTGTGTGTGTGTGTGTGTGTGTGTGTGTGTGTGTGTGTGTGTGAGTGTGTGTGAGTGTGTGTTGCCTTTGCGATGGAAAAAATGTACAGTAGGCTCCATGTGTACATTACAGATGCTTTCACAGTTGAAGCAGTTCGACTGATCTGACGCTTGACCCACGTGGATTTCCAACAACACCAAACTTTCTGTGAAAGGAAGCCACGCCCTCCTGTTTCTCAGTATAGTTCCCCGGCTCTCACGTATTAGGAAGGAAGTGAACGGAACAGTTATAGGATAATGCCGATTGACCCTCGGAAGGCAAAATAAAAGTCGCCCATAGTTGGCTAACCTGAAGTATTTTTGTCTGTGTGAGACTGAGGCCAAAACAAAGTAAACAGCAACCAGAGAACAGACAAAGCAAAACAAAAGGTGCCGAGAACCACCATCCGCACCGAGACAGGGAGACAGGGAGACAGGGACACTGTCAAGACCAAACTGAACAGAGTAGGATCGCTTTCATTCCAAACCTCAAATACTGCGCACTGATTCTGTCCGCTTTTATTCCTCTTGGGTTATTTTATCTAAATTCTGTAAAAGCCCTCCGAAACCCGAGGCCCAGTCACGTCCTGTTCGAGACACGGTCTCATTCATGTGTGTTGTCGCTTTCTAGCCGTCAGATCCGGATGAGTTAATTCGCGTCGTCTCACCTCGCCGTGTACGCCGCAGATGAAAGCCACGTCTCATTTGTTGTCTGAAGTTGTTCATAAACCAATTAAGAAATGGCTCCAAAACCAGAAAAAATACAAAAGAGATAAAGGCAGCAGGGCAGCAGATCTCCTCCTCCTCGTCTTTTGATCTCTGTCAGCGTGACGGCTCTCGCTAAACGCGCCAACAAACAGCGTTCAGGAATATAGAATTTCACCAAAAAATACAGAAACATAAAGTAGTAACCTGGGGATGTTTCATCTGAACTGATATTTTCTGCAAAGTGCGCGGAGCCATCTGCGCTTGCCTCAAAGAGTGTCATGAGCTGGAGGATTTACGGTGGGCTGGATAATGCGGCGATCCCGAGCCGGCTTCTAAATCATTTTTAAAACTGTCAAGCCAAATGCTTTCCAGTAAAACCAGCAGCTTAGCATATTAGCGTTGCCCTGGAAACGTGGGGAAAAGAAATTGTTTGATGTATCCTCGCTGGGCTTAAATGAGGCTAGGTTGGTGTGTGTGTGTGTGTGTGTGTGTGTGTGGCTGTGTGTGTAGAAGTTGTTTTGCATTCCGTTCTGGCTAATTGTCTTGGATGGCTCGTAATTAATCAACGTGTTTTTGTCAGGTCGCCGCTTTCGCCTTGCGGATCTGTCAATAAGTCGTCTGCATACGTACTGGCTGCTCGCTGCGCAATTAAAGACCAGTTGCAACACACACACACACACACACACACACACACACACACACACACACACACACACACACTGAGCACTGGTGTACGTGTGTATGCAGATCCTGTGTGAGTAAAAGTGAAGAGGTCACAGCCAAGATCTTGAATGTTAATGTGTTTTGTCAGAGACTTGTGTGTGTTTTAAACCTGTGTGTGTGTGTGTGTGTGTGTGTGTGTGTGTGTGTGTGTAGAACATGATTGTTAGTTCCTTTCCTCGTTCAGCCTGTTGCAGCATCAGCAGCGTTACGTTCAGATCCCCAGAATCTCCTAAAGCCTCGGATTTCCTCGTCCACCGATCCAACAAGCCGTCGGATTCATCTCAGACCCTAAAATACATCCCCCTCATCTCCCGTACATCTATTCCTCTCTTTCTTTTTGTGTGTTTACAATCCAACAAAAGATGTTAGCCTGAGCCGGGATGCTGGGTGGGATTTTCTAGCTGTACCTTTAGTTATTAGTGATATATAAAGTGTAATATATTCATGGAAATCTCCGCCCATGCTCGGGGAATCCTCTTCACCCTCTCGACAGATGCTGGGTTGTTGTTTTTTTTTTCCTGGTTTAATGTAACTGTTCTCCAACCCTCCAGGATATCGATCGAGGTTTCACCTCCAGTGAAAATGTCAGAGAGAACCGATTCTGAGGTAGAACACTGAATACTGATTGTTTTTTGCTCTTGTGAGGGGACTTTGCTGAAAGAAATTGTTAGAAAAGAAAAAACAATTTAAATAAATAAATAAATAAATAAACACTCCTACAGGATTTCATTCATCTATTCGTTTAGTTTCCGAACTGCTTAATCCTACTAGGGTCGCACGGAGGCCGGAGCCTATCTCAGCCGACTTTGGGTGAAGGTAAGGTAAAACCTGTACAGCTTGGCAGTCCACCGAAGGGCACCACACACACACACACACACACACACAAAAAGAACTAGGGGCAATTTGAAACAGCCAGTTAGCCTAATGTGCATGACACTGAACTGTTGGAGGAAACTAGAGAGCCCAGAGGAAACCCACAGGAGCACAGGGATAACATGCATACTCCACACAGATACATCCTCACCGAGCCCGGGACCCGGACCCAGGACCTTCTTACAGTGAGGCGGCCACCGTGCAGCCTGACCAAATATGCTCGTGTAATGTGGAAGACTTGAAAACATTTCGTCCAGAACACAACATTCGTATTCAGAGTGTAAATCCCACGGCGGAGATATCGGCCGAGAAGGACTCTTTAAAATGCTAATTAACCAAAAAAAACAGACAGAAAGAACTGGAAGACAGCATCATTCCTTAGCGTGGGGGTTCTCGGCCCGGGGGAAATGATGCCATCTGACAGCTTGTGGCTTTCTGAAGAAAGTGGTTGACACGTGGCAGGGAAATCTGATAGGTGCAAACCTCCAGTAAGCCAACTTTAAACCCCGGGGCTTCCAGCAGTCACACATTCAACGTACAGCCCTTGATCCTGATCTGTTCCTTTAACCCATGAGATGGTCCCTCTGAGCAAAACTGACACTTTCCAGAGAAATCCGAGCTGATGCCTGCGCACCGGGGAAACGGTGCGAAAGAGACGGCACTCTAAATAAATAAACAGACACCCTTTACTACTCTGTGTAGCATGTTGTACAAATAATTCCACGTAGCATGTTTGCAAAGCAATTTGGGTCATTTGAAAGGCTAACAGATGGGCCGCGTTCAAATCGGCTGCATCCTCTGCTAAAATTAATAGCACGACTTTTACAGCAGCTGGCGTGAACGTTTTTATGTTGTGCTTGCTTTTGGAGTATTTTTTATTACGTTACAAGTTCTAAATTAATAGCTAGGGTTACTACGCAGTGTAAACATTCATAACAGACATCTGGCAGCGACGGGCCACGTCTCGTCTCGTTAGACGGCACGCCGCGGCTCGGCCTAAAAAGCGAACGCGATGATGACAGATGCCAGTCTTCTGGATTCGGCCGGGCGGAAACGTGTGTAGCGATGTGAGTCGGGAATCCGCCTGGGGATTCATCGGTTAAAATTAAACACAAAGATGCTGATTGTTGATAAGATGCTGAGTGAAGGCGTGAAATGTGATCTGTGATCTGTGTGTGATTGTGAATTTTATTCATTCAGGTTTTAATAACAGACACGTTGACATAATGCACCGTTGTGATCAGAGCAAGTGATTGGAGACGGGCCCGGCTGGCGCGGGTACCACCGACACGAACATCTGCATGTCCTGGCCCGCACACCGCATGTGTCCATCTGTAGCTGATTAGTCTTGCTCTTAGCGTACCTGTACGGCTGGTTATAACCTCCCGCAGTTCTGCTTCGTAACATCTGCCACGACATGGCCTACAGAGACCCACGAAACATCTGGGGCGGAAAGCTCAGCCTTTGTTCTTTGTTTTTCATCTCTACTGCATCAATCGATTCAGGCTTCGTTTAAACTGCATTCAATTTCAGAACTTTGATTTAAAAAAAATAGTTTTATTTATAAGTTAATCATTTGGGTTATCGTTTAATAAAGGAGAAATTATCACAATATATAAACTTTAATTTGATTATTTTATAAATATTGAATGATATTTGGTAGCGTTCATTCATTCATTTGCTGAACCGCTTTGTCCTAGTCACAGGGAGGCCAACTCCGGGCCAAGGCAGGGTACATTCTGAACAGCTGGGTTTAAATCCCTGTCAGACACCCACCGTACCTGGGGAAGGTCTTGACTACAAGTGTACCTCTGTCCGCCCAGCAGTAGAAATGGGTACCAGTAAAGATACTGGGAAGGTAACCTGCGATGGACCAGCGTCCCATCCAGGAGGAGTTGAACTCCTAGTCTCTTCACGCTACAGAAACCGGGGATAAGCTCCGGGCTCATAAGCCAGTAGGCTCGGGAGGCATAACAGACTTCCTTCCTTTCGTCTACCATGAATTTAGTCCAGCGACGTGAGGCCGAGGTTTAAAACACAGCCCATGAGGTATACCCAGTGTTTAAAGATGGGCGTTGCAGAGAATTTTACAATTTACCCACAAAACCAGTCCTCTGAAAAACGGTGAGCAGACTGTGATTAACTGTAAATATTTTCGAAGCAGGAATATCTGTTTAGCGAATTAAAAAAAAAAAAAAGACCAGAATACGTATTTGCAGGCTGTGAACTTCATCAGCCCTTGTTCAGACAGCTGAGCTAGACGAAGCGACATGATTTCAAGGTTAACAGTGATGTGTGATTAATGTTCTTTCAGCACGTTCCTTTCAGAACAGAGAAAGACAGAGCTATGACAGTCGGAGTGGGGAAAAAGGCATGCAGGGTACCGGGGGATGGAAACGAGCTCCGACAGCCCGGTGTAGAGCCACCTTGCCACCTTGCGTTTCAGCTGTGTAAATAATCCCAGTAATTAACGTCACCTGTACCTGACAAGCTCTGGCCTGATGAGCACTGCGCGTTCGGGCCGCTGTGACAGCAGCCATATTGTTCGGCAAGTCGGGGGGTGAGGATCCGCAAACCATCAAGATGAGTCCTCACGTGGCTCGAGCGCAACACAGAAACAGTTCATCAGCACCGCCACAAAAGTGCTGCAGAGACTTTGATACACAAGCGCACACACGCACACACAAAACCACCAGCGCTCTCACATCCTGACATTAAGCAGCTAGCCTTTGTGTGTCTGATTGCTTGAGCTAAGTAGAGAAAAGTCTTTTAATAGCTCTGCGTGTGGGTCTCCGAGAGGTGAGTGTGTCTTTCATTGTGTGCTGTTCCCGCACTCTCTTCAGTGCTACAGGCTGGCTGATGACTCAGGCCTGATCTGCCACCGCTCTTAGCATTCATTACTGTTAGCTGTGTCTAGCGTGCCTTTCACACGGACTCTAACCCTGCACACATCCACGCTGTAAACCAGTCGATTACCGCGATGCAGAACAAAAAGTTTCCCCAAGACGACAGTGCAGTTCTTTTAAAGCTACTTGAACTTTTGATCTCCTTACAGAGTCTTCACCCAAAAAGAAATCTTTAGCTATAAGCGCTAGTCACTTAGGCTTTGTGAGCCACCAGCGAGAAC
The DNA here is from genome assembly GCA_028564935.1 of Neosilurus hyrtlii. Classification (NCBI taxonomy): domain Eukaryota; kingdom Metazoa; phylum Chordata; class Actinopteri; order Siluriformes; family Plotosidae; genus Neosilurus; species Neosilurus hyrtlii. The sequence goes on from JAOUQZ010000024.1 coordinate 10,734,476, forward strand.
TAATAAACAGCTCTGTCCTCAATGCTAGAATGTTATTCGGGGTTAGAGGCTGTTTACAGATAAAGTTTGACGTGCCGCAGACTTTTCCTTATTGAACCTTATGTCAGGGTTGGTATCCTGGCACATTCCTGAGACAGGTTTGTTTTTACCTGCAGTAGCATAAACAGTTGCTTAGAGTCCGCACACCCGCAGAAGGACAGAGGATTTGACTTGGGGCTCACCAAAAAAAATTCAGGAACAATCCTGACTGCAGGGTTGTGAACTTTTTTTAAACTTTTGAGTCTTTAAAGGCTAATCTCTATTGTACCGTGCATCAGGTTCGGTGTTCTCGAGAGTTCCCGGGTCTTCCTTCCTGCCAGCTCCGGCTCTGTGAGCGCCCTATCGGTAAGAGTTTTAGCCTCAAGCGATATAAACTGTCGCTTAAGTTCCTCATGCCACCAGGGGGCCCAAGGATATAGCTCGGGGCTGCTCAAGGTTCAGAAACAACCCTGGGTACAAAGTATATGCCTCAAGAACTACGAGGCTAATTTCTATTGTATGTTGCATCACATTTGGTGTGTCGGTATGATCCAAAGCCTTCTTTTTTCTTTTGGATTCAGTTCTGTGAATGTTCTGATTGTTAGAGTTGTAGCCAGAAGGAGTATAAACAGTCACTTTGGGCCACTGAGCCAGTAGCAGTGGGGCTACGATGTCGCTAGAATGTAATTAAGGCCTTGGAGACTTTCTTGGATAACTTCCGAGGCCTCACAGGCCACTCTTTATTGCACCTTGCGTCAGGTTTGGTTTGCTAGCACGATCCGGAGTCTTTTTTATTTGTTGTTAAGTAAGCTTCAGCTCTGTGAATGTTTTGTGTGTTAGCCTGGAGTGGGATCACTGAGCTCCCCTCCATCCTGCCCCATTTCTTTTATGCTCTAACGCTACAAACGTCACAGAGAAGTCTACAGCTCCCCTAACGAGAGACTTCAGAGAGAGGAAAGAGGGAAGTACGCACGAGTCGGGAGTTGAAAAGGTAGTTCAGGAAGTGATCCATGTGCCATGTCGATCTTAGCCTGAGGACGTCAGCGGGCATGATGGGTATTCCTCTACAGGCTGCCTTGCTTCAACACAAACATACTGGCTTCACAAAGCTGCACTCATTTTTCTATATACTTCACGCCCGCGCTTTTTTCAGTAAGATAAGATCTGTAAAGTGAACACGACAGGCTTCATGCGGCCTCCATATGGCCATGTCGGCTTGCGAGCTCCTTCCAGTCCACGTTGACCCATATGACTGTGACAATAAGTAATTACAGATGTGTGTATGCATGTGTGTGCACGTTCTGGTTGGTGACCCAGCAAGGCTGATTAGCAAATTAAGCCTAAACATGGCTGTGTAATGACCTTGCTTTATTAGACTCTGTGACAATTTTGAGCCAACATGCTGAGCTCTTTCTGCTGCAGTGTGCCAAAGCCAGCAGGGGCTGAGGGTCCACAGAGGGATAAGAAAGAGAGAAAAAGAGAAAGAAGAAAGAGTGCACAGGGTGGACACAGCCGGCTGAGCTGCTCCAAAGTTCACTCCGGTTAGAACATGAGATTTGCAGCTTGGGATTGAAAGCAGATTTGTTCCAGCGTGGTGGCTTCGAGGAAGGTTACAGGCCTTCACTTTGGAGATGTATACAGACTCGTCGTGTGGAGCGAAGCAAAGCCGCTCAGGATTGATGTGTATCAAAGGGGAACTGGAAGAGGAACAGCTGCAAAGGACACTCAGGCTACATATCTACCATCTGGTTCTCTCACTCCCTCTCCCACATGCATATTCCCTTTCTTCTCTGCATGATGTCATTGACATTCCACTCCTGTACCGTCGCCAACTGCTTCTCTTGACTTTCCCGACAGACAGTTTCTAAACCGACCAGAGGGTCTGAACAAGTTCCCAACTGAGTGAAGCAGAGATAGATAGATAGATCGATAGAGAGGGTTGATGATGGATAGACATGTTCATTGATCGTTTAGTGCATGATAAGCTCGTCAGTGGGTTGGTTAATGTTGGATTGGTATTTAGGTTCCGTGGGTGGTTGCTTGTTGGCTGGTCATTGATTAATGGTGGTTGATTGGTTGGTTGTTGGATAATGGTGGGTCACTGTTGAGGTTCCATGTTTTTTTGGTTGGTTGATTGGTTGGTTGATTGGGTGAAAGTTGTCTAGATCAGTCGATAGGTCACTTGATAGTGGGTACAAGCAATTTGGAGGTTCATGGGGAAATTCTTTGGTTGTTTTTAGTTTGGTAGACGTTTGGGTAGACATGTTGGAAATTGAATTGATTAGTTGATTGGCAGGTACAGCGTTCATTTAATTGTTGGTTAGTAGGTAAATCATTTACTTGCTCACTGTTGCATTGATTAATGGGTGGTTGATTGGTTAGTTAACTAAGGTTGGAAGGTTAATTGACTCCTTTCAGAAGGGTTGGCTGGCTGATAATTTTATAAAAATAGGTGGGCGGTGTGATACGTTGGATACTTGAGTAGATGGGTTTGTTTGTTCAAGGAATTGGTTATTTGGAAGGTTGTTTGATTGTTGAGTAGCAATGGGAATGTACTGTTTGATTGGTTGGTAGGTAGGTTCATTGATTGGCTGTTTGGTGGGTGTTTGCTTGGTAGGTTGGTCTGTTAATTAAGGGGAAGTAGGTAGGGACTGATGGGTTGGTTAGTTGGTGGGTTGGTTGGGGGGTAGAACTCTTTATAGATTGGTTGGTTGGCAGGACGGTTGCCTGGTTGGTTGGTTGATTGGTGGGTGAATTGATCAGTTATTCAGTAGCTCTGTAAGTAGGTAAGCAGGTTGGTAAGTTAGTGGGCGGAAGGGAGAACCGAGGAAATGCAGAGTAATCAAATTATTTATTAAAAGTAAAGTATAAAAATTGCGTTGTGTTATAATATCACTCTTTATTTATTCTGCTGTTACTGTGCCCTCTGTCTGCCAATGTATTAATCTCCTGAAGAAAAGTCGTAAGGAAACCGAAAAACTCTCAGCAGATAAGCAATGTAAACATGACCGTATCACATCTCCATCTCATCTCAGTGAGAAATGGTGGGGAAGTGCTGGAGGAGGGAGCCGATGCTTTTGATCACATAACACCTACACCCCCCCACCCCTCCTAAGCTCCAGCCTGTAGAGGGGACCGCGGCTGAAATAATGAGATCGGTGTCTTCCACACTCGGAGACATCATTACTGCTTCCCCATCCGCACACGCTGTACATCGTCTCCCGACTCCAGGCTGGGGGATGGGGAGGACGACGGCGGAATTCAGGCAGGAGTGTTTGAAATCCGAACTTGTTTGTGATTGCATGGTTTTGCGTGCTCAAAATAGACTCCACTAGCGAGTAGACTCTCACGCACGCCGGCTCTCGAGATGCTATTTTTTACATCTTTGTTGCAGCATTAGGCCAAAGAAATGGCAAAAACTTACCTCAAAATTGGTAGTCTCCGATTGCGAAACGTCACTTGAGGTTGAGCGAACAGGGGTTTCTGTGGCTTTCCTCAGAGTCGTGGACAATAGAGGGCACTAGGCAGTGTGCCAGTGGAGAATTGTGTATTAAAACTTGGGGGAGGGGGGCAATATTTGTAGGGGTTTTACTGTCTTCTACGTCAACCTGAATTTTACCAGATGCATTTTGAGATCACGTCCAGATATCGTAAGCACTGATAAAATAGAGTGGGTGGGGGGTATATGGGTGGGGGTCTCTGGGCTTGAAAAGTATTGAAATGTCAGTGCCAGAGGTAGGGTTGATGGGCAGGTGCTTAATAGTGTGTGAGGATCCAGCAGAATGGCGGATGAGTGTTTTTCGTATTTCGAGTGATTTTCCTTTCGTGATCCTCCGTGATTGGCAGGATTTACGTGTGTCACGGCACACCGCTTAATCCATATCAGCTCTCTAATTCTAATTAAACTGCTCGGGGACGCACTTTGGTTCCTGCAGTGGCTTTGTCTCAAACCGCTTGGCTTGGGGGAGGAAGGGGCTGAGTCTTACGTGGTGGAAATATGAAAAGGAAAATGTAGAGGGGCAGAGGGTTGCACAATTAAATAACCCAGGACATTCTGACTTCTTCTTTTTTGTTTTGGATGGGAGGTATAAAGAGTATCTAGTGTAGTCGGCATGTCTTGGTGAAATATAATTTTATTCCCTCTGAGCTAAAGTGTGTAAAAAAAAAAAATCCTAAAATCATAAGGGTTAAGATGTTTAATTATAGTTGGTGTGTGTGACAGGAGAAAGACCCGCGCGGGGTCCGGAGAGGACGCAGCTAATCCCCTTCCCGCGCCGTGTTATCCCCATGCGAGTGTGATTGATGAACTGATTCCACTTTATGTCTTCATTTGCATGAGAGAGAGAGAGATGTAGAAAGATGGAGTAGGCGAAAAAGGGGAGAGAGGAAGAGGGAGAGCGAGAGAGATAGAGATCAGCGGAGAGTTGCTAATGCAAGCTAATATGATAATGGGGGAAGAAGGCAGAGGCTTCTTGGCCCGTGCACAGTCCTCATGCATTAACTCTGTACGCACACACACACACACACACACACACACACACACACACACACACACACACACACAGATATGCACATTTCATATGCATATACATTTGTGCATGTGTATATGCATACACAAGCACACACACACACACACACACACACATTTTCGCTCTCCCTCCACCCACTCACTCTGAAACCCTCCACAACGAGATCAGCTCCGGTCACATCGGAGTTAAAACATAAACTTACATTGCGTTCCTGCACCGGCTTCATCTCATTTTAAAAAAGAAGGGAAAAAACCCACCGCCCCACCCCCCCCTCCCCCTGACCCACCCTGCTGGGAAGTGGGTTACTTTTGGAACAGTTTGCAGTAACACGCTACAAAAAACCCTCCTGCATTATTAATTTGTTTACTGCGAGAGAAAGCGAGTCGATGTTCCTGCCGACGATGGCGCTTCTCGCAACGTAAAAAAAAAAAAAACAACAACAAAAAAACCATCATAGCTATGGCTGAAATTATCTCTTAATCACCCGACCAACACACACACACACACACACACACACACACACACACACACACACACACACACTATAACACAATGATGTAGGGGGTGGAGTGTGTGTGTCTGTCCATCATCATTCCACTGTGGAGGTGTTTCAGTCCACATTCACGACTCACTATATGAGCCCCGCCTACCCACATTCACCGACTACGTAGGGTAGTAGAGTTTATTTCAGTTCCTTAATTCATTCTTTACTTGGTTATTATGGTGCTTTTGTTTAGCTCTTCCACCTGCTTTTCTCTTTTTATCCCTCTATCCGTCCACCCCCTCCATACTCTGGTCCTCTGCTCTGCTTCTCTTTCATTCCTTCCTTTTAATCCCTCCATCCTTACATCAGAAGCCATTGATTTTACTACTCCACCATCTTTTAAGGGAGAGTCATGAGACTCGTGTATGGATTGAACTATGAAAGTAAAGCACTTAATCGCTTTCATACTAATGACTGTCTCTCCCTTCTATTGTTTCATTCATCCCTCCATCCTTTCATAGCAATACACTGATTTTAACACTCCTTCAGCAAAATTTGGCTGTAGATTTTTTTTTTTTGGGACCCCCCCCCGCCATTTTTCTCCCCTAATTTTAGTCGTTTCCAATTCCCACTCATCATTTTGCCTTCCCTATCACATGACGACCACCGTCCAGGGAGGGGCGTAAGCAAGCACACACCCCCTCCATGACATACAATGCTGCCACCCGCCTCTTTTCGAACTGTTGCACATGCGTATTTAGGGGTGGCCTAACACACTCGGAGGGAAAGCGCTATCCGCCCCCTCGTACGAATGAGCTCACAGACGCCCATGATTGGCTGGTGAGCGTTGTGAGTGACAGGGAAGTCAGCATATGCCGTCCCTCCCTGCCGTGAGAGCTCGGCCAATTAGCTCCCATGGACTCCCGGTCATGTCTGTCTGTCTGAGCGGTAGAGTGGCGTAGTGGTTTAACACGTCCGCCTCACAGCAAGAAGGTCCTGGGCTTGAGTCCCCGGCTTTCTGTGTGGAGTTTGCATGTTCTCCCTGTGCTTGTAAGGGTTTCCTCTGGGTACTCTGGTTTCTTTCCACAGTCCAATTGGCTGTTCTGTTGCTCCTGTGAATAGTTGGAATTCGTTGGATCCATTCATTCATTTATTCATTTGCCAAACTGCTTTATCCTATGAGGGTTGTAGGGAGCAGGGTACACGCTCACCGGTCCATCGCCCGGCAACACACAATCATTCACACTTACACACACACCTAGGGGCAATTTGGAACAGCCGGTTTGCCTGATGTGCATGTTTTTTGACTGTTGGAAGAAACCAGAGTATCTGCAGGTAACCCACGCAAGCACGGGGTGAACATGCAAACTCCACCCAGACACGCCCTTGCTGGAGCCCAGACCTCGAACCCAGGACCTTCTGGCTGTGATGCAGACATGCTAATCACTACACCACCGTGTCACCCCACTGACAGGGAATTTTAACCTGAAATTTGTCCCACAGCTCTGGTAGTTGTTGTAGTGTTGAAGTAGGGAAGAGGATGTGGTTTTGGACTTGCTCTGGGTTTATTTGGTAACAGTACATGAACTGCTATAAAGTCACGGGGGCTGATTTGACATGTGGCGCACTGTGAAAATTGTGTGTGTGTGTGTGTGTGTGTGTGAGAGAGAGAGAGAGAGAGAGACCACAAGGCATCAAGGGACCGATTTGCCCTTTAAGTCGATGAACCGATGGCCAAAGTGGCACCCTGTGGGTCTGGACAGGATCCAGCTCTGTGTTGGAGAGCCCACAGGTTCTTTCTGTCTCTTTGTCTCCTACACACACACACACACACACACACACAAACACACACACACAGAATGAGAGGAGGTGAAGGTCGATCGAACGTCCGAGCCTTGGGAAAGCAGCCGAGCCAGTGGGAGCTTGGGACAGCCTCGCCTCAGCCCATTATCCCGAGTTTGGTCCAGGATTTTACAGTGTGTGTGTGTGTGTGTGTGTGTGTGTGTGTGTGTGTGTGTGTGTGTGTGTGTGTGTGTGTGATATATGACATGGCCACATGCTTTATGGCTTTACTAAATCAAGCGGGATGGTGTGACGATCACAGGCGATCAGTCTTCACACAGACAGCTGGACTTGAGCCGAGTCTCTCAGTCTCAACGTTCGCTCTAACGCCAGCGGGGAATACGATTTTAAATCGTTCCGCACTTTTATTTATTTACTTACATCAAACCACTGGGAAAAGGTGAAAGGTCACAGCATTCAGGCTTTTACACTTTTACCCTCAATTTCCTGTTTTTTTATGAGCTTTTTTTTTATCATTATTTACATAAAATTATTTATTCATAAATGTTTTTCTTAACATTTATTTACTTATTAATGAATGAATGAATTAATTTATTTATGGATTTTGTTTGTTTTTGTCATTACCTGGGTGGTACCATGGTGTAGTGGTTAGCACGTCCGCCTCACAGCAAGCCGGTTCTGGGTTCGATTCCCAGGCTCAGTTTCTGGGTGGAGTTTGCATGTTCTCCCCATGCTTGTGTGGGTTTCCTCTGGGTTGCTCTGGTTTCCTCCTACAGTCCAAAGACATGCACAGTAGGCTATTCGTCTGTTTCAAATTGCCCCTAGGTGTGAGTGTGAATGGCAGTGTGTTGGCCCTAGGATGGTCTGGCAAGCTGCTCAGGATGTGCCCCGCCTTCGTGTCCTTAGTAGGATTAACCGGTTCAAGAAACGAGTGAGGGTTCTTTTTTTTTCGTATTATTTTTCTGCTCGAATTTTTTTGTTTTTTTTTTTGGTAGTTTGTGCCATTTTAACTAATTTAACCTCATTAATTATTTCATTCATTATTTCATTCATTCATTTTCTAAGCCGCTTACTCCTAATTAGTGTCGCCCTTGCCAAGCCCAGGACTCGAACCCAGGACCTTCTTGCTGTCAGGCAGACGTGCTAACCACAATACTACCGTTATCTACTACTTTATTTATTTATTTGTTTGTTTGTTTATTGTACTCTTGGTTCTGAATCATGGCCCCTCACTGTTTTGTCTTTTTCATTTTCCTTTTGGATGACTCGTTAACTTTTATTGGTCTTTATTATCAAATTATTTGATAACTTGATTATCTTTAAATTATTAATCAATATCTCACTTTGATATATTTTTAATATATTTAATAATAATTTTTTAGTGATATTTTTATATAGAGAATTTTTGGTGTATTGCAAATCCAAGTTGTTCCTCCTGAGACCCACAGCCTCCACTTTACTGCCCACGATTGATTTCACCGTCTTGTATCAAATTAACCAAAGATCTGGATTTTCAAACTTAAAACAAATAAATAAATAAATAGAACCCAGAAGAAAGGAATGGAGAGAGGGATAAAGAGAGAGAGAGAAAAGTGAAAAATTTCAGAGCATGGCTCTCGTTTACTTCCTCCTCCTCTTCCTCCTCCTCCTTCTCCGCCCCTCACTTCCCTCCCACTTGCACTCACTCCCTCATTCACACACACACACACACACACACATGCACACACGCACACACACACACACACACACACACTGCCTCACACACTCTCACTCATCCATAATTGATGCTCGCTCGGGGCCGATGCTGCAGGGCTCAGAGGCAGCTGCTTAGTTTATGGAGGAAAAAGCGAGCAAGATGGTGGAAGAGGTAGAATATTTTTTATTTTTTTTTATTTATTTTTTTGCTTAGGGTGCGTTTTGTGCAGGAGCTGCACACTCTGTGTGTGTGTGTGTGTGTGTGTGTGTGTGTGTGTGTGTGTGTGTGTGTGTGTGACAAGAGAGAAAGAGATACAGAGCATGCACCTTCAGCTCATCTTATCAGCAGCTGGTTGGCTGTTTTTCCTCTGTGTGTGTGTGTGTGTGTGTGTGTGTGTGTGTGTGTGTGTGTGATTATGGATCTCTATAATCATCTGAAGCTTGTTAAAGCTTCTAACGCTGGGACATCCAGAGCTATGTCCACACGTAGCGCCTCATTATGTGTTTGTTTTGTTTGCAAATATTTTCCGAACTAAAAAAAAGAGGACACGATGTGAAGCCGGGTGCCGTCTGCCGATGCTTGTGCAGTGTGTTTTATGGCGCTGGGAGTGGAGGAGTGGAGGAACGGCGAGTCCTGTACGCTGCCACGTAAAGCGTCGCTCAGGCCTCCGAAATGTGGTTCTCATTAGGGAGGAGGCTGCAGCACTGTAGCCGAGCCTGACTGTCTGCCATCTATTTTCTCCCTCCTCCGACTTCTCTTTCCTCCTCCTTTCTCCTTCACCGCTGTCTTTCCACTCACTTTCTTTTCCCTTTCACTACACACACACACACACACACACACACACACACACACACACACACACACACACACACTCACACATATATATCTCGTATTTGACACTCAGGCCTAAAGAGTTTAACACTCCTAATCGAGTGAGAGCCTAATTACAGTGCCGGGCGCCTGCTCTCTCTCTCTCTCTCTTGCTCTCTCTCTGTCTTTCTCTGTCTCTCTCTCTCGCTCTCTCTCTCTGCCTGTCTCTCTCACTCTCTCTCTCTCTCTCTGTCTCTTGCTCGGAGGTGTCAGTGAAAGAGGGAGTGATGGTGTTAATGGCAAACAGTGTGGCGTTTTTAACGTCTCCTGAGAAAGCAGCAGGGAAGTCTTTCTCCTTTACCGCGAGACGGTTTTGCACGTTCTCCTTCTGTGTTTCCATCAGACATGAAAAGATGGTGTGTGTGTGTGTGTGTGTGTGTGTGATAACACAGCAGTGATGTGAGTATCAGACGGATTTTTTTTAGATCAGTGAGTTTTATTATAGTGTAAAATCCTAAACCTTTCGTATGCTTTAGGATTAAAGGCTTATTTACATATTTGTTTGTTTATCTGTCTGTCTGCACATCTGTTCATGTCTTTGTCTGTCTGTCTTCTTGTTTGTCTCCAGTTTAAAAAAAACAACACTCAGAGTACATACATTTTTAAAGAATTATTATTTATAAATTTTTTGTTCATATTTGTATTTTCATTTGTTTTTTTTTTGGAAAAACTAGGTTCATAAGAATAATTATGTAAAAGATGAAATTGTTTTTACTTTATACTTTTATTTATATTATTTATTCATTCATTCATTTTCTGAAGCGCTTAATACTAATTAGGGTCGCGGGGAGGCTGGCGCCCATCTCAGCCGAATCTGGGGAGGGCAGAGTACACCCTGGACAGCTTTCCAGGCCATCGCAGGGCAGAAACACGCTGATGGCTATGCAGCTACTCTTTATGAAAATCAGCAATGGTTCTTTTACATTCCTCTCACCACAGAATAGTAAGTTGGATGGTTCGCTAGGTGGATAGTTGGTTGATCAGTTGGTTAGTTAGGTGCGTAGTTGGTTGGGTGGTCAGTTAGGTGGACACTTGGGTGGCTTGTTTGATAGTTAGGTGAATGGTTGGTTGGTTAGTTAGGTGAATAGTTGGTTGAGTGGCTGGTTAGTCAGGTGTCTAGTTGGTTGGTTAATTAGGTGAACAGTTGGTTGGTTGGTTGATTGGTTTGTTAGAAAAATAGTTGGCTGGTTAGTTAGGCAGATGGGTTTTTAGTTGGGTAGGTAAATGGCTGGTTAGTTTGGTGGGTAGTTGGTTGGTTGGTTTGATGAATGGTTGATTGGTTATTGGGGTGGATAGTTGATTTGTTGGTTTGTTAGGTGAATAGTTGCTTGTATGGGTGAATAATTGGTTGGTTGGTTACATGAATGGTTGGTTGGTTAGTGAGGTGGATACTTGGTTGGTTGGTTGGTTGGTTGGTTGGTTGATTGGTTAGGTAAACAGTTGGCTAGTTAGTTGGTTGACTGGTTAGTTAGGTAGACAGTATCAGAAATATGTCCTGTAGATTACTACATTACCATAAGATTTAGCAAAGTGAAAGATCCTCACTTTCTCTTCTAACTTTTTAGTGTGTGTGTGTGTGTGTGTGTGTGTGTGTGTGTGTGTGTGTGTGTGTGTGTGTGTGTGTGTGTGTGTGTG
>JAOUQZ010000024.1:10745610-10761736 GCA_028564935.1 Neosilurus hyrtlii
GCTGGTGTATCCTGCCTAAGGGTGTGTGTGTGCAGGGAGAGGGCCACACTTTCCTGTGTGTGTGCGTGTGTGTGTGTTTGTGACACTAAAATATTCAGTGTAAAATATTCCAGTTAACTTTTACATTTTTAACCAAGAAATTAAAATGACACGTCACATTTCCAAAAATTCATGAAGGTTTATTAAAGCCCAGGGTGGGATGGTCTTGATTTTGTTCTGTCGAGGTTCTTCTTCAAATTCTTTATTCCTGAACAAAAATTAAACTCCGACCTCTCTCTCTTTCTTTCTCTGTGTGTGTGTTTGTTTACAGGGTAATCAGGACGCCCCCGCCCCACCAGAGCCCATGGCCCAGCCGTACCCTTCAGCCCAGTTCGCCCCCCCTCAGAACGGCCTGCCCACCGAGTACCCGGCATCTCACCCTCACCCCGCCCCTGAGTACCCGGGCACAAGTGGCGTTCCTGAGCACACGCTGAATATGTATCCCGCAGCACACACACACAGCGAGCAAAGCGCCGACTCCAGTGCACACACCGTCTCCGGCACAGCCACGGTAAGAACTGGCAGGGGACACGTCCATGGTTTTTTCCCAAGGGTTCGTTCATTCCTTCTTTCTTTCTTTCTTTAATGTCCAATACTTTTTTCTCTTGTTGCCACACACACACACACACACACACACACACACACACACACACACACACACACACACACATGTATAGAAGTATATGCACAAGAATCAGAAGAGACCAGGAAAGACACGCTCTTGGTGAACTGTGTGTTTTGGCAGATGGACGGTGGTGTTTGGAGAGAAGTGAACAATGTGTACATTTTTATTTTTACTTTTAACTCTTTCCTTTACTGCGTGATTATTACACAAAAAAAATACTTTCCTGAAAGACCTTCAAACTTTTTTGGAGTGGATTTTATTCCAGAAAGGAAAATGTGATTGCTCTGCAGATGTGGCGCCAGATGTGCTTATGTCTTCTACCTTTTGCTTTTTGGGGTTTTTTTTGCGACGGGAAGAAAAGGAGCAAAACCACATCTGGAAAAGCCATTATAACCCCCCCCCCCCCTCCCCCTCTCTCTCTCGGGCTCTGCAGGGTTCTAGCGAGAACTGCAGCACTGTCCAAAGCGATGACTTCATCCAGATTTGTTTTGAGAACGATGTCATTCCTCATTCGCATTCCTCCCTTCAGCCCTCTGCACTCATTCTCTCTCTCTCTCTCTCTCTCTCTCTCTCTCTCTCTCTCTCTCTCTCTCCTTTCTTTGTCTCTTCTTTCAGTGTGTACTCACTGTAGGTGTATTTCACTTTGGTTATTTAATATGTTTGTTGTTACCGACAAACTCACAAGAAGTCTTTCTTTTCATTCCTTCTTTTCTTTTTCTTTCTTTTTTCAATTTCTTTCATTTGTTTGCTTTCTCTCTCTTCCTTTTTAATGTTTTTTACTTTTTCTGTTTATTCTTTCATTTCATCCTTCCTTTTTTAGTTTTTCTTTCTTTCCTCTTTTAAAATTTTTCCTGCCTCTTTCTTTTTTCTCTCCTTCCATCCTTCCTTCCTTTTTGTCTTTTCTCCCTTTTTCTTTTTCTCTTTTGTTTTTCTTTTCTTCCTTTATTTTCTTTTTTCTTTCCTTCCTTTTAAATTGTTACATTCTTCTCATTTTTCTTTTCTTTCATTTATTATTTCTTTCCTCTCTTTTTAAGTTTCTCCACATCTTTATTTTTCTTCATTCCTTCCCCCATTTTGTCTCTCTCTCTTTCACTCTGTCACTCTCTCTCTCTCTCTCTCACTCTCTCTCTCACTCTCTCTCTCTCTCACTCTCTCACTCTCTCTCTCTCTCACTCTCTCTCTCTCACTCTTTCTCTCTCTCTCACTCTCTCTTTCTCTCTCTCTCCCACTCTTTCTCTCACTCTCTCTCTGTCTCTCTCGCTCACTCTCTCTTTCACTCTGTCTCTCTCTCACTCTTTCTCTCACTCTCTCTTTCTCTCTCACTCTCTCTCACTCTCTCTCTCTCACTCTCTCTTTCACTCTCTCTCTCTCTCTCACTCTTTCTCTCACTCTCTCTTTCTCTCTCCCTCTCTCTCACTCTCTCTTTCTCTCTCACTCTCTCTTTCACTCTCTCTTTCACTCTCTCTCTCTCACTCTTTCTCTCATTCTCTCTCTCTCACTCTCTCTCTCTCTCTCTCTCTCTCTCTCTCTCTCTCTCTCTCTCTCTCTCTCTCTCCTGCATGTCAGTCAGTGCAGTGTCATCTCTGTCATGTTCCAGTTTTGACCTGTGACTGTGACAGAGCACTGACACTGAAGACTCCTCCTCCAAACGTTGAATAAACATCAGCTTATAGAAAACATCACTGTATCAACGGTGTGTTGATCAGCTGTTACTATAGCAACCATAAGATATTAGGAGGAGGGTGAATGTAAGGAGTGTCTGTTGTAGATAATGAGTGAATGAACACGTCGGGCGGCGGTTGAGCAGAGTAGCAGCGTGTGGCACGTGTTTGATGTGAGGTGACACGACGGATGGATTCACACCTTTACACGTCCAGTAAGCAGCACTGACATATCACACACTTTCTCCATGCTTTACTGGCCTCAGTGGTCAGTGTGTGTGTGTGTGTTTGTGTGTGTGTGTGTGTGTGTGTGTGTGTGTGTTGTCTCGCTCGGCTGGCCTTCCTCCACTCGTCCTCGTCTTGGGAGAGAGGGAGTCGTGTTTCCTGTCGAGTGCAGAAGACACACACCTGCAGCGCGAGAGAGCGAAGTGTGAAACAGGGAAACATGTCAGATCGCTTACTCCCACATTACACCATGACCTCACACAACGCTGCCCTCTGATTGGCTGGCTGCAGCCCTCCCGGATTTCCTCGTATCAGTAACAGCACTGAGATTCAGATTTCTTCTTGTTCTTCTTTCCCTCTTCTTCTCTTTTTATTTTTTCCTCGTTCTTTCTTCACACTTTATTTTGTCTTTCTCTCGCCATCTGTCATCTGCTCTATTTGTCTGTCTGTCTGTCTTTTCTTCCTCTTTCTCTTTTAATCTTACTATCTTGCATTTTACATCTATCTATTTATCTATCTATCCATTTATCTATCCATCCATCTACAATCATGTGCAGTAAAGATTATACACCACCATTCTTGTCCTCAAAGGCTCCTAATAGAAAGAAGTATCCTTCTTTATCAATTTTTGGTGAAAATGGATTGAACGATGATACTGTAGGCAACAAGAACCAAAAAAATAATTCCGACCAGAATATTGAGGTAAAAGTATGAACAATAAACAAAAACACTGAAAATACCAATTTTTCATAAATAAATGAACATTTAATTTTTTTGACTTCAGACCGTATGGGACGGTTTAGTGAGTGAAGAAAATGCTGTAATCAAAGTAAAGAGTTTTCACACTAAATACTTACTTTTTTTTCTTAAAAAAGAGACTGTTATTATAGTTATTGCTATAGATTGTTGTTTGTTTACTTATTCTCAGCAATATGATCCAATATTACATGAAATAAAGACTTGAATAGAACTTGGGTTCTGATTTTACTTCATTTTGTTAATTGTTAAATCATCACTGCACACTACTCCATCTATCCATCTATCTATCTATCTATCCATCTATCTATCTATCCATCTATCTATCTATATATATCTATGTATCATTGTTCTTTTTGCATGCTCTTTCTTTCTTTCTTCATTCTTTCAGTTTTACTGTAGCCTTTTCTCTCTTTTTTCTTCTGGTTTTCCTTTCTTTATTTTATCTCCTTTCTTCTCCCCTTTCTTTTTTCAGACGGTGGTTTTTTCGTTGTTCATCACTCAATCTCACTTCTCCATGACTCATTTATTCGGTGTTAGACGAGTGTTTTGATGCGAAGTAAAGCAAGTGTGTGAAAGTGAGAGAATCTCTCTTTCTCTCTTTCGCTCACGTTTGTTTATTTATTTTCCCGTTTGAAGCGGTGAGTGTGTGCTAGCAGGGAGACGAACGCTACACAGATGGCATGCGGCACCGAGTGTCAGCTGTTAGCATGCTGCATCCTCGCGCAGTGTGTTTTAACTTGGCACTCGGCCCGGGATTGTGCAGAAACAGAGGAACGACAGAATATTCTTATCGTTTAACTCGACTGACGGAGCTGGAGCTGCAGTGCTGGCGCAATTTTTTATCCTCATTATGAAGAGGATGAACTGTTTGTTTAATCCCAGTCGTGGATCGGCTCGTGGAATATTTCTGCTAACAGACCCGACGTCTTCCAGCTCAAGTCCTGTTGCAGACATCAGACATTCGCATAAATATGGAGTTGGATGTAAATAAAAACATCCATCAGCTCCTGAGGGACAAAGTGATGGAGGGCGAGCTGATGAAGTGCTGGTGGACTTTCAGCCGCTTTCGGTCTCTATCTATGCATGTCTATCCCTCTCCACACCTCCATCTCTCTCTACACCTTCCTTTATACGCCTCCTTTCCTCTCTACACTTCCGTACGTCTCTATACCTCTGTTTATACAGCTCCATTCCTGTCTACACCTCCACCTCTCTCCACACCTCCCTTTATATGCCTCCATTCCTGTCTACACCTCCATACGTCTCTACGCCTCTCTTTATACACCTCCATACCTGTCTACACCTTCTTTTATATGCCTTCATTCCTATCTACACCTCCATACGTCTCTACATCTCCATTTCTCTCTACACCTCCCTATATACACCTCCATCTCTCTCTACACCTTCTTTTATATGCCTCTATTCCTTTCTACACCTCCGTACGTCTCTACATCTCCATCTCGCTCTACACCTCCCTTTATACACCACCATTCCTGTCTACACCTCCATCTCTCTCTACACCTCCCTTTATACACCTCCATTCCTATCTACACCTCCATCCTTCTCTACACCTTTATCTCTCCCCTTTTTAGTCCATCTCCACACCTTCATCTCTGTCCTACTTCTTCTATTCCTCCAACTCTCTCTCTCTATCTCTACCTCAACTTGTCTCTCTCGCTGTCTTTCCCAGAAGGTTATTCATTCAGGTCTCATTTATTATTTTTCTTCTTTTCGTTGCATCTGCAGCAAGTACATTCCTTCTGCACTTTGAGAAAGCTTCTTCAATCACGTTAGGAGCCCCGCCCCATCCGCTCAGCTTTATTGCTATTATAAACCAGAGCGTGCTTATTTCCAATTATAATCTCACCAGTGTGTCTCTTCTGCAGGCTGATCATTAAAAACGAAGCCTCGCGCAATCAAGCTGTTCCAATTTGACCAACTCAGTAACACTGTCACTTTTACACGTGATTCTTTACTGCTGCGCTTTACTGGAGTACACATTGCTGTTTCTACCTGCTCGAGGAGTGGGTGTGATCTTCTTTATGACTTGTAATATCACACAGCACTGTTTTTGTTTTTTTTTTCCCTGAGGCCTTTGGCGTCTTGAAAGACTACCAGAGCGATTCTTTACGTCTCTGTCTACTTCCCGGTGCTGTAGCTTGCGGCGTTTGTATTGTTGATGTACATATTCAGATCAGCGGGGTGTCATTTTTTTTATCTCGTTCTTGTGTTAATATGTGACGCTACTGATGGAATATCCCAGAGCACTTCCTGTGAAAATAATACATATATTTGAAGACATACTAAATGTATACAGCACTCACTTCAGTGCAAATTTATTACACTCACACACACAGTTTACACTCTCTCACACACACACACACACACACACACACACACACACACACACACACACACATACACACAGAGCTTAATGTGATTATGTACATATCACACACATAGCACTTCTGTCTATTCTCTTCTGTTATGTCATGAGCGTAGATAGTGAACAGGACACGATTTGATGGGTCAAAACAAATTCTGCATTCTGATTGGTCAGAAGGAGTTGATTAATTGTTTATAACAGCAGCTCCGACAGTAGGCTGTATTTATATTAGAGGTATATCTAATACATGCCTATTATTCTATAATAAGGCTAGCGTTTCCATAGTAACGGCTCATTTCACAACGACTTGGGGTTCCACACCGTGGTGTAGTGGTTAGCACGCCCGCCTCACAGCAAGAAGGTCCTGGGTTTGACGAGGACGTTTCTTTGTGGAGTTTACATGTTCTCCCTGTGCTTGTGCAGGTTTCCTCTGGGTACTCCAGTTTCCTCGCACAGTCCAAACACATGCACAATAGGCTAATTGTCTGTTCCAAATTGCCCCTCGGTGTGAGTGTGAAGGGTTGTGCGTGTTGGCCCTGTGATGATCTGGCGAGCTGTTCAGGGTGTACTTCGCCTTCACACAGAGTCCAGCCTCCTGAAACAAGCGGTTTGGTAAATAAATGAATGAATGAATGAGTAAATATTCCACACTGTGATATGTAACTATAAACACTGTTCTGTGATTATTTAAATGTTTTTAGCGACAGTGAATAAAATGCTTTGGGACAGTTCCAGTGACTGCTGATTATTTTTCATTACCAGGATGACCCACCAGGGTTTATTCCTCATTTAAACAGTTCCTTTATTGAGGTCAGCATTATTGAAATGATTAAAAACACATGATTTGGGTTGAAAATACCATTTGGAAAGGAATTTATCACTGCACATGCTGGAAGTGAGGACAGCAGGACAGGACGGAATGGCTTCAAGGACTGGGAGAAGGATGCCATAATGATTGCCGTCTTCTTTGAGATTTTAAAAATATCTCCAGGCGCTGCCGAGCCGAGCCGAGCTGAGCTAACCCCCCCCACCCCCCCACGTTTGATGAGGCAGTAGTAAGAAATATAAACATATGCGCATATTATACACACATACACACACACACACAAACACACACACACACCAAAGTAAAGAAACGGCGAACTCAGGAAATTCTCTCCAGCTAAGGCAGTATCTCAAAAACATAAAGCCCCCCCCCACACACACGCACACATTTAAAGTCCATCGCACACACGACACACAGGCATGAGGCCTGGCTCAGAGAGAGATAGGCACAGAGAGCTGGCCGCCAGTCAGCCGTGGAAGAAGAGAAGAGAACAGAAAGAGAGAGAGAGGGAGAAGGAGGGGGCAGCTTGTCACTTCTTACCCACAGCCTTTTTTTTTCACTCCAGCCTCCCCCATATACACTTTTATAGCATAAGACATCAAACACCAGATCATGTGTGCATGTGTGTGTGTGTGTGTGTGATTGTGTTTGTGTGTGTGAGAAAGAGAGACAGAGAGAGAGACAGAAAGAGAGAGAGAGATTCTCATATGCTTTCCATATAGAACAGAAGTGAGGAGCAGGTGGCAAGACTGAAGCTTCCACTCACCGGGTTGTTGCTGTGACGAAGCCGAGGCTCCAAGGGGCATCACGGAGAGACTGGCTGAGCAATGATGGCCTTATAACGCGGTGCACATGATGCAGTGTTTCGATTTCAATTTGTCTGAAATAACATTTTACGCATTTCAGGTCTGAATTAATCTGTTCAGGTGCACACGCTCCTGATACGGCGTCCTGTTAAAACACCTCGTTAGTGCTCCGATGTGCAAGACTCCATTACTGCATGACAAGGTTACACCTGCCACCATGAAGCAGACTTTTCTTTCAGGAAAAAAATGTTCCTTGTGGGATATTTTTGTATGTGCCCATTACAAAATAAACAAGGAATCCTTGCAGGGTTCTTTGGTTCGTCTCTTTCAATGACTCCTAAAAAAGCTTTAAAAGGTTTCATATAGAACCCTTATACATGGCTTCCCTGGAAGAAAATGTTCCTAATAGAACCCTTTTCAAAAGCTACAACTGTAAACAATTTAAAAAACATTTGAAGCATTCATGCATTGTTCATGGGTTGTTCAGGAGTTTGTAGGAAAGTTGGGGGGATTCTCAGTTCTTGTCCTTTTAAAAAAAGAAAAAAAAACTGTTTATAAAACGTCTTCTGGTTGGTGTTTTCACTGTCTATCAGGGAGCAGCCTTAAAATTTACTGCAAAGAACCTTCCTTTTCAGAAAAGGTTCTCATCAAGACCTTTTCAGAAAGCTGAAACCAATTATCATCTCAAGAACATGTGCTCTCTTCACAGCTCTTGAATACTCGGGTTATTTTTAGACTTTACAGATTCAAAGAGGTTCTCCAGGTGGTCCGTTTGGCTTTCTCTCAGAGGCAGTGCTTAAAATGTTGGGCTCTAGAATTTTTGTAGAAGACTCCATGAAGAAATTTTTAAGACACCTAGAACCATTATGATCTAAAGAAGACTTTTTGAATTTTTGATATGCTGTATTAATTCCAGCAGCTGTGGGTTGGGTGAATTGCTCAAGGGCACTTCAGCCATGAAGGTGAAGGAAGAGAAGGTGCTGCTCACTGCCCCAACTGTTGCCACGCATTTTTCTTGCTGGTTCGGGAATCGAACCAGCGACCTTTAGGTCCCAAACCCGCTTCTCTTTCCATTAGGCCACGGCTGCCCCAACTTGTACCTTTCATGGGTTCTACGAGACTTCTTTAAGTAGTCAAAGGAACCATACATTCATTCATTCATTCATTCATTCATTCATTCATTCATTCATTCATTCATTTATTTATTTATTTATTTGGGATGGTTTAAAGGTTCATCTACAGGAACCCTTTAAGGTTCTTGTTTTAACTGTTCATCAGTATTTATAGAAATGGGTTCATTGTTGAGGTTTTTTGTGAATGAATCTCAAACTGTGCCAGTTGCGAGCAAGAACAAATTCTGAAGCTATAATGTCAGAGTAAAGGTTCTACCTTGGACCATAACGCTGTTTTGGGTTACCTTCAGTGAGCACCCTTGGAGGTTTTAGGTAGAAATCTGTAACATAAGGTTTCCTTTTTCATTCATTCATTCATTCATTCAATTATCCATTCATTCTCTAAGCTACTTATTCCTAATTAGGGTCACGGTGAGGCTGGCGCCCATCTCACGTGAACGGGGTACACCCTGAACAGCTCGCCAGACCATTGCAAGGCAAAACACACACAACCATTCAGTTCCTCCAGAGTACCTGGAGGAAACCCACGCAAGCACAGGGAAAGCATGCAAACTCCACACAGAAAGGTGCCGAGCCCGGGAACTCAGCACAGGACCTTCTTGCTGTGAGGCGAACACCCGGGTTCCTTTTTACAAAAATAAAAAGAAAAAATACAAAGCAAGAATTGTTTTGAACCCAACAAGTCATTGTTTTTGTCGTGTTTTAA
This sequence comes from Neosilurus hyrtlii, assembly GCA_028564935.1. Classification (NCBI taxonomy): domain Eukaryota; kingdom Metazoa; phylum Chordata; class Actinopteri; order Siluriformes; family Plotosidae; genus Neosilurus; species Neosilurus hyrtlii. The sequence goes on from JAOUQZ010000024.1 coordinate 10,754,777, forward strand.
AGTGAAATGCGTGCATTACATTCTTATAACTGACTGTTTTCTCTTCCTCTCTCTCTCTCTCATATATATCTCTCTCTGTCCCTCCATCTCTTCTTCTCCTTCACAGCAGACAGACGACGCAGCACAGACAGACAGCCAGCAACAGACACAGTCCTCTGAAAGCACGGAAAACAAGACGCAGCCGAAGCGACTCCACGTCTCCAACATTCCCTTCAGGTTCAGAGATCCAGACCTCAGGCAAATGTTTGGCGTGAGTACCTGCCTTTGTTTTGTTTTGTTTTGTTTTTGCTCCCACCGTCTCGTTCGGGTGTTTGAGTGCATCTGTTTACAGCGCTTGAGGTTACATTAGTGTGACATCGAGCGCCAGAGCAGACGCGGAGGCTTTCACTCTGAAAATGCACCTGATATTCAGCGTTTGGAGCGTTTTGTCCTGAGATAAGCCACGGCCTTGACACGCTGGCGATGCGTTCAGAATAATATCAGCAAAGCTGTTTCGAATCTGACTTTTCTACTCACTGTTCGGAAAATTTATCAGAAACTCAACAACACAACTGCATATGTCAAAAAAAATGTAGTTCTTAAGTAATAAACTGTGAATAATTTGTTTTATTTCATTCTAATTTGAAATTAAAAGGGTGAAAATTTCTGTAATATCCTGCTTTGCAGTTTTATAAACATTTACTAAAAACTGTGTGAGAAATCCTGTCAGATAAGCTCGTATTAGCCTGAATTAGCATCGAAGATTGAGGAAAACACGTGTGAGAATGTTATGTAAAAATCCTCTCAGTAATCCTGCCAGATTCGTGCATGTTTGCTAGTTGGACATTCTGTGACAAAAACTGTGAATGTTGTGTAAAAACCTTTCAGAAATTCTGTCAAGTTAGTTTGTGTAGCTAGCTGGCTAATGCTCACAGTGAAAATGACCAAAATTCTGGAATATTATGTAAAATCCTCTCAGAAATCCTGTCAGGTTAGCATGTTGCTAGCTGGTTAGTGTTGGTGTTGAAAATGATGTGAATGTTGCATTAAAATCTCTCAGAAATCCTGCTCAGTTAGCTGTTTGTATAGTGCTAATGATGAAAACCCTCAACATCCTGTCAGCTTAGCACATTGCTAACTGTGGTATAGACTGTTGTTAGAGGTGCAGATTAGGAATGTGGTCATAAATATGGATTACAAGATCCACTCACACGCCTGAAAGGTTAGTTCTTGTTAGCTAGCTAGCATTATTGAAAATTTACTTCAAATAATTAATAAGTTCAGTGAATAAAAGTCTGTCAGACGTCCTGTCAGGCGCACTCATAACATCCTGAATTTCTCTGAGGGGATTGATTAAGTGTCTGTCTGTCTGTATATTAGTGTAAAATGGTATAATATGACTGAGTGGATCCTTCCAGGTGAGATCATGTTAGATAGCTGGTTAGCATTAGCAAACAAACATTGTAAAAAATATCAAAATGTGATTTAAAATTACCTCAGAAATCTCGTGTTGGTTCGTGTTTGCTACGTAGCTGGCTAGCATTCGCTGTGAAAACCAAGTGTGTTCAGTAAAAATAAGGACAGTTATAATAACTAATAATCAAGTAATGGGGGAGAATGATAATTGCATTTAATTTGTATTGTTTTGTTTTTGTGTGTGTGTTTTCTTTCAGCAATTTGGTAAAATCTTAGATGTTGAGATAATTTTTAATGAGAGAGGATCGAAGGTATGTATGAAAATCTGTTTCCTTTGCATGCTTTTAATAAAATAATATTAATAATAATAATAATAATCATCATAATCATAATAAATCATAAAAAAATTCTAATTTTATATGAATAAATGTTGAAATAAACCATTCGGCATAATATAAGTGTTGCTAATGTACTTGATTGTTGTATGGTAAATGATATGTTTGTAATTTTAATGCAGTGTTTTTCTTTATTTTAATGCACAAGCTATTGTTGGATAATAGTTTTTGCTGTACAGTACACACAAGCTGCTGTAGATCTGCTGTTATCTCCCTGTACCAGCCCAGACTCATGCTTGCTCCTCAGCTTACAAAAGTTATATTACTGAGAATAGTTATTATTATTAGGATAAGGATTAGTTATCCAGTAGATATATTGGTTATAGAGGCTGAGCAGTTAAATACACTGTTTAATTTGTTAACACAATCTCCTGATGGCAAATTTCTCAGAATTAATATGTGAAATGTGGCAAGCGGTTGGGGTTAATTGGTGTGTTCACCACTATGATCCGCATTCTTGGTGGTGGAGATAGCTACCGGTCGAGTTGTTTCCATGGTGATGTGACATAATGGCAAAATGGGTACATGGACCACTGTGATGGCGAACAGTTGGATAGTAGAAAGAGCATTCGGAGAGAGCAAACCTTCGCCAAGCCCGGCAAACACCCATAATATCCAATATGTCAGAAATCCTTCAATCTCCCAATGTTGAAAAATGGAATGGATTCTTCCTTGTCCAAAGCTCTGTCTCTGGTACACATTTCATGAGAATCTGCTCGTAACATTTTGTATAATCCTGCAAAAAAAACAGTAACCTTATGCGCCTAACATCCCTGGCAGATGTAATTACCATTAGATTGGTCTTAAATTGCTTTTCATTCTAAATTTGATTTGATTTTACCTTTGATTAAAAATTTGTATTCACCTTTAGGCAGGTAAATAAATACTTTGTGTAAATTGCCAGCACAGTCTCACAGCGGTCAATTAGTATGAACAAAGTTGAATGATTGTGACGTACACGATGGCAAAAAGGCTTCGGTATAGTGACAGCAGTGAGGATTTGGAAAAGCCAATTTTACCCCAATGTGCATGTCTTTGGACTGTGGGAGGAAACCGGAGTACCCAGAGGAAACCCATACAAGCTCTGGTAGAACATGCAAACTCCACACAGAAACGCCCCAGCCCGAGACTCGAACTATAAGGCAGATTTGCTAACCCTTACCCCACCGTGCCGCCCTTTTCTGAAACAATTTGTACAAAATGTACAAATATAAGGGGGGCGGGGCTGTAAAATCAAGAACTGTACTTCAATACTTTGTGTTCCTGTGCAGTAGTTTGTATGAGCAGAGTTTGTTAGTATAAACTCTTGAGTTTGTAATTGGTTAAAGTTATAATTGCTCAATTTCCCACTTGATGTGAGCACACTGTAAGAAAAGGGGCGGGGTTACTGACATTCACGGGTTGTAATTCCTTGAAATTTGCCGTAAGATTGTGTTTAAAGGATTAGCTTTAAGTTCATTCTAATATCTAATTCTTTCTACAAGTCGTAACTTACGTGCTCTAATTAAATACTGAATTAGTTGTAATTTTTTATAACATTTTTAACATTATGCCATTTCAGTGAACAATTATTATATTTTTAATATGAGCAGATGGGAAGGAATTTTTTTCTATGTGTATTGAACTGTTAAAGGTAAAGAATAAATGACTTTAGATAATGTTTCGTTGTTGTTTTTTTTTTTTCTTTTTTTTTTTTTTGTTTATTGTTTTCTTTAGAGGTTCTAACTGAACTGGTAAATTATTGTTCACGCCTTTGGCTTAATGGTTGCCCGTCTTGATGCTTGCATGGCGCAGGGGCAAATAAAAAGGAGCAGGGAAGTCTGTAAAAGCAGCAGCAGCAGTAATGTGTAAGAGAATGGCAGCGAGGTAGAGCTCAAGGGGTTTTTATTACTCTTATCGTTTTTTGGTTGGTCCTCGCGATCGTTTTTTCTGACTGAATTAATGATGTGCATGTTGTTCTCCCCCCTCTCCCACCTGCATGCAGGGTTTTGGTTTCGTAACTTTCGAAAGTAGTGCTGATGCGGACAGGGCGAGGGAGAAATTACACGGCACGGTGGTAGAAGGCCGTAAAATAGAGGTGCATGTAACACATATTTCCCTTCTCGAAAAACAGTTCTCTTTTTACTTATCTTTGTTTGTTTGTTTTTCTTTCTGTGTTGCTTTTATAAGTGTTTTCTCTGTGTCTGCTTTACTCTCATTTAATACGTCAATTCCTCTTTTACATGTGTGTGTGAGACACCCCTCCTCCCTCAACCTCTTCGCCCCCAAAACCCCGCCCCCTCCCCCACACACACCTTGTACCTGTTTGGTTTCGCCTCACTCATTGAACTCTGACAGTTGTATCGCTTCAGCGCTTCAATATCCGTCTCCTCTAATAAGGTTTTTTTCCCCCTTTCCTTTAAGTTGCCATCCGTTTGGTTTTTCGAGTTTATTTAACAAGCAAACGGGTGCTGCGTTGTTGGGTTGTTAGCGAGCAGCCCACTTTCGTCTGATGAGGCCTTATTGCAAGGTTGATCAGGGGATACGCCGTGGCTCTGAACGGACGCAGCCTTCCATCCTGAAGGAGCTCTTAATTGGCCCGACGCTGGCTTTTCCAATTTAGTCCTCTTCGTTTCTCGACTTGAAATAATAATATACAAAAAAAAGAAAAAAATTTTTGAGAGACAAATTGCATTATGCAACTGCGAGGAAACAATGAGTCTCGCCACCACTGGTTTCCCACTCAACACTGTCTCCACTTCTTTCTCTCTTTATTTATTTACTTATATATTTACTTGCCTGTTTATTTTCCGATGTGACGTGTTGTCGCATTTGAGTAAGACATTGCATATTTTGCTTCTCATCCCCTCCCCTCCCTTTCTTCTCCTACGGTAGCCCGTAGAGCCCTCACCAAACTCTCACTAGCCAATACACACACGCTGAATTCCGAATGGTAAGTGGAGCAATCCATCTGCCATCTCGCGCTGCAAACCACGTGATCTTTTTTATTTATTTATCCTGTTTTTCTCTTGGTACACGTGGACTTTATTCGATGCGTGACAGGCACTGATTGGCTTGGACTTGACTCGTTGCACATCTTACTCCGACTGTTAACTCCATTTATTGTGTTAACCAGTGCACCCTGTTTTTTCGCTGTCGTTCAATCTGGAATGCGTTTCTTTCCTTCTTTTTTTATCCTTTTCCCTTTTTTTATTTTTCATCTGATATTCTTGCAATGAGACGTAAAGGCTCTTGGCCCGAGTGTTTGAATGCTATATGTTGCTTACTTTCCAACAATTCCAACCTCCTCTAGAGTTTTTTTGTGGATGTTGCACAATGCCTCACTTGTTTATCCTTCTGTTTTCCTTTCTTTCTTTTTTTTAAACATTTTCCCTTTTTTCCTTTAACCCCTTCCCTCTTTCCACAGCATGCTCTTTCATGTGAGATAAGCATTTCGTTTGTTACGTGCATTGTGTGTGTGTGTGTGTGTGTGTGTGTGTGTGTGTGTGTGTGTGTGTGTGTGTGTGTGTGTGTGTGTGTGTGTGGGTTTATTTATTTTATTTAAATGTTTTCATTTCCACATTTTTTCTTCTGTTTTGATGCTGCATGCTGAAAGTCTCTTCATGACAACACTGTTGTAAATGTGGATTTATTTGCTTTGTATGTCCTTTTTTTTAGTATTGATGAATGAGATGTGTTTAAAGTCTACTCTTGCTTATGACAACTGTAATTATTCAGATTATGTTTATATTCTTTTTAGCGTAATGCATGCAAACTGTTCAAATATTTAAAAGTCATCCTCTCTGCCGATGTCCGTACTGACTTTACTCTCGCTGTGCTCAGGTGAACAATGCGACAGCACGAGTAATGACAAACAAAAAGACAGTCAACCCATATGCAAACGGTAAGGACCCAAGTTTGTTCTTTGTGTGATCAGTTATTGCAGGTCATGATTTCAAAACATTGCATGAATAGATTTATATTACATGCATTATAACATTATAACATACATACATACAAAATTGATTTCACCTTTCAAGGTCACTCAGGGTCAAAGGTAATTGTCTCATTTGAAAGTCCATATATGGTTTCCTTTGAGTGTTCCATAGCAAAGGCATGTCTATCAGCACACCGTACGAAGTTATAAGTGCTCTGTCTCCAAAACTTTGTGACCATGCTCTGACCTTAATCTTTGACCTTGACTTTCCAAAATCAGTCCATCTCTTGGACTCAGTTAGGATATTGGTTCCACCAAATTTGGGGAAAATCCATGCATGGGTGTAGTCAGAATTTTGTTCACAGGCAAACTGACAAACTGGCAATCAAACGCCATTCATATTTCAATACCTCCACGAAAACTGTTTTTTTTTTTTTGTTTTGTTTTTTTTTTCTAAAATGGTAATTAATGCATATTAGAAATCATTCATGTTCATAAGATTCATAATAATGAGTTAGCATAAACAGGGCTCAGACAAATACTGGAAATGAGAGCGCTCAACATGGAAGCTCATGTCCATCAACAGAGCTAAGCCGGATTTCTTAAACAGAGGACGTGACGTCTACGGCAGTGTTTGGGATATTTTCCATATAGCGTCCACCAATGAGTCCTCAGACCCTGAGCAGGTTGATTGGGCGTTAATAGTGGATAGTGGTTTATTTTCGCTCGAAATAGCAACCACGGTAACCAGTCAGAATTCCTTTAGGAGCAGACAGGACATCTGAAAATGAAGTCTGACGTCCGGTATATTTAGCCTGTTTTCATTAGCGTCTCTCTCGCTGTATCCACCCCAACAGTGATAAAGAACAGAGTCTGTATTTAATTCTGCATGTCTCAAAATGAAAAGGGTTGTAAGATGAAACCTGAGACAAACAAAATGATCCTGAGATCTCCTGTTGTGCACGATAATAATAATAAAAAGAACATCTACGATCTACAGCCGTGATTTAAATTCATCAAACTGATATCACTGATGTCTGCTCTCTCTCTCTCTCTCTCTCTTTCTTTCTCTCTCTCTCTCTCTTTCTCTCGCTCTCTCTTGCTCTCTCTCTCTCTGCCTACCTCTCTCTCTCTTTCTCTCTCTGTGCCCCCCCTCTTCTCTGTGTCCCCTCTCTCTCTCTGCCTCCCTCCCCCCCTCTGCCTCTCTCTCTCTCTCTCTCTCTCTCTGCCTACCCCTCTCTCTCTCCCTCTCTC
>JAOUQZ010000024.1:10771836-10780309 GCA_028564935.1 Neosilurus hyrtlii
ATCGATAAGTCATATGTGTGAAGTCTCCGGTACGAACCACAGGATTCTCTGGCATAGGGTTTGGCACACACTCGGTTTTGGCACTGGGAAATGTGTGTGTGTGTGTGTGTGTGTGTTGGGTATCACCCCACCAGCAGGGGGCTTGTGAACCCAGCATGCATCTGTGAAAACGGCGGGATGGAGAAAGGAAACGCGCTTCTGGAGTCTGTTTTTATTCGCAAATCCAAGAGGAAGGAAGCAGACGCTGTGGAAATTTTATTTTTACCTCCTCTATTTGCTAAAAATAGCGTGATTGCAAGATCATTGGGATCCAGAGATGAAAGAAGAGCCGGTGTAGGTGAGCAGGGGGCGGACCCCCCCCCCCCCCCACACACACACACACACACAAATTTTTAAATAAATAAATAAAGGGCTCATTTCATTTCATGAGGAACTCGAGGAGCTCGGATATGTTTTTTAGGGGGAAAATTAAAATCAATATTTTCAATTTCTTCAGTCGTTTACCTAATTCATTGTACGGTGGAGGAATCGATCTGCTTTCATCTCGATTTTCGGTCCACTCAGGACGACGCATTAGAGCGAAGGAACCCATCAGATGTGTCGCCATTTTGTCCTAATTATAATTAGCTGGTCATTAATATGGCATGATTGGCCTTGCTCTGCAAAGCATTTCGACCCTCTTCACTTGATCGAGGGCTATAAACCCAGGCGTGGGCATCGCAGTGCATCTTTAATCACCGGCAAAAGAAATTAACGTGAGTGGCCTGTTGTGATGCAGGCATGTTTTTAGAAAGCTCGTCTTCTGAGTGTCCACCTCTGATTTACGAGATGGACCGCGCAGTGACTCGGCGACTGGAGCTCCATTTCATTAACACCTCACAGCTCCGAGGCGAAAAGTTACAGATACAATACATTGTACGTCAGTAATCAGTGGTGTGTTTATTCCATGGCATGGCTGAATTCTGGATTTTGATTGGTCAGAAAATCCGGTGTTCTGTAACTGCGGCTTGGACAATCATGCGGCTACAAATCACGTGTTTATGTTAACGAACGTTATTTTAATTACATTATTTTCAGAAGGAGTGTCGCCTGACAGCTGGAAAGATGAGCTTACACTTTGATTTTTTTTCCAGGACATGACAAGCTGTATTTTTTACTTTGTTGTCATATTAAAGGATAAAGCAGCACTTGCTTAAAGTTAATCTCAGTGAACACATGATATGTAAATCAGTATGTTTGTAAAATCTTAGAGCGATAGCTGCTAATTAAACGATTTCGTTGGCGTGCCGAACAACGTGTGATATTGTTAATGTGTGAAAATTGTTTTGATTGAAGAGGAATAGAACCCTTCTCCTTCTGGTCCTGAAACATTTTACTTGTAAGGAAAAGTGAATCTTTCAGCCCTAAAGTAAATTTACGGTACTTTTCCCGAGAACAAGAGGCAGCTTTCTGATTTGAAACGAGAGATTGCTGAGCGCCGAGGAAGAACGCGGCGCGACCCCCGACACGTGTAAGGAGACGATTAAACGTGTACATTAATTAAGTCCTCTTTTTCTGAACAGCGTGCACGCTTTGAGATAAAGCACCAATTCGGATTACAAAGCCAATAAAGAGAGACGCGAGGAGACGTCCGGCTCGGTGCCTGAGCACTGTCTCCGCAAAATACAAAGCACAAAAAAAAACCTCTTTTCAAATTTAATTGCCTCTCATTTCTGTGTGCTCACCTTTCACATCCTGTTGTGTAAATACGGAGTTCTTTTCATGTCGAATACAACAACAACTCGAAAATCATTCCCGGTTCTTTTTTTACATCTTCAAAATAAACGAATGATGAAATTTATTTACGTGCAGCTTTGCTATAATAACGTTTTCCTGCTGACGTTCCTGAAGCACGCCATTACGTGTCAGATCACGTTTTCAGTTCTGGAGACTGAATGATTCCTCTTGTTTGCACACTTAAAGGGGTGGAGCCAGGGTTGTTTAAAGTAAATAACCTAAAGTTTATTAAAGAAGGCTCAGTCTTTTTTACAGAAGGAAATTTGGTTTATAAAGGATAGTAGAGGGTGGCGATCGCAGGGACGGGCCTGGTTAGTACTTAGATTTGAGACTGCCCAGGAGTACCAGGTACTGTGAAGGGTTAGGGAGAAGACCTGGCAACCTACCCTGTAAAAATATCTGCTAATGCTGGGTTTACACTGGTCCGCTGATGTCCACGATTTCCATGATTTGAGAGAAATGTGATGAGCGTGGGGGGTTGTGGGATCAAAACATGATGATCTTGAGGGAACTTAGTGGAATCGTGATGATTGTGACAAAATTTTGGACTGTCAGCAGATTTGATGCCAATCGTGATAGAACGTGGATTTGTAATAACACACAATGGACCTTAACAGACCTTAACAGAGCGTAACAGACCTTGGTGCACCATCATAGGGGATCATGATGAACTTGTTAACCCCAATTCCTCCAAGTTTCATCTCTTGGATGCAACCTGCCTCTTTTTTATACACAAATCGTCGAGCTCCATGTTTTTTTTTTTTAATCTTGGACATCTTGGCCCAGTGTAAACCCAGGTTAAGAGAACTCTATAAGAATCGACAAGACAAGACAAGACAGGGCGGCACGGTGGCATTCTGGTTAGCATGTCTGCCTCACAGCAAGAAAGTCCTGGGTTCGAGTCCCGGGCTAAATGAGTGCCTTTCTGTGTGAAGTTTCCATGTTCTCTTCGTGGGTTTCCTCTGGGAACTCCAGTTTCCTCTGACAATCCAAATATATGCATATTACGCTAATTTGCTGTTTTAAATTGCCCCTTGTAGGAGTGAATGGTTGTGTGTGTTGCCCTGCAGTGGTCTGGTGAGCTGTTCAGGGTGTATCCCGCCTTCACCCAGAGCCAGCTGAGCCCACGACCAAAGTAGGATTCATGAATAATTGAATGAATGAAAGGATAGTAGGCATGAAATAGGTGAATTTTTTTCTATTAAACAAACACAGACTAGTATTTTTTATACTTGTTGCACTTGTATGCTTGTCCATCTTTCCCTTTCTTTCTTTCTGGTTCTTTCATTCTCTCTCTCTCAACTCACTCTACAGTAATTCTGTCTCTTTTCGTCTTTTTTCTCTTACTCTTCCCTCATTGTCTTGCTCTCTCTCTCTTTCTCTCTCTCTCCCTCAGTCTTTCATCACCCCGGAATGTTGGAGCCTAAGTTGTTTATCTTGTAAATACGCTACAGATGCCACATGTTCATTTTCTGCATTCTACACACCGTAAAGATAAACACACACACACACACACACACACACACACACACACACACACACACACAGATTTCAGATATGGTTGTCACAGACTGAGAGAGAGAGAGAGAGAGAGATGATCCCGATCTTCTCACGTTGGCCTTGTGGATGCTTCAGCATCATTTTAACAACATCTTGGTCATCCTGCATTTTTCTGGGCAGCGAAGTGGTGTATTGGTTATTACATCCGCCTCACACCAAGAAGGTACTGGGTTCGAGTGTCGGGCTCGGCGAGGGTGTCTCTATGTGGAGTGGGCATGTTCTCCCTGTGCTTGCGTGGGTTTCTTCGGGGTATCTCGATTTCCTCCCACAGTCCATAGACATGCACATTAGGATAAATGGCTGTTCCGGATTGCTCCTAGGTGTGAGTGTGAATGGTTGTGTGGGTGTTGGCCCTGAAATGGTCTGGCTGAGATAGGTGCCAGCCTCCCCGTGACCCGATTAGGATTAAGTGGTTCGGCAGATGAGTGAGTGAGCCAAGTGCATTATGGGATGCACTATACATTCGGACAGCACTACACAATGAGCAACTCACTATATAGTCCTGATCAATTTCAGATACAGGGTGTGTCTCCTCCTTCTCCTTCAGTATTTTTAGCAAATTCTGATTTTAATAATTTTTGCTGTAAATAAGGACTTTTTAAACACTGTTTCAGTCCAATTCTGTAAAATAAAATTATAAATAAATTATAGTTATATATATCTAAACCACTGCAGGTCTGAGGTCTTGCTTGAGGGTTGAACACACGGAGGTGAAATGGAACCATTATTGGGTTCACCTTTACACCAGAGCCCTTTTCTTCCAGTGCTAAATTTTTCATGGGCGTAATGAATGATTCAGTGTTTCTGTTATATTTTTATTAGATCACATCTTTTTAAAACTCCATAATTAAAGGATGAAAACGCACCTCCATCTCTTCCTCCTCCTCCATTTAAATGACTTCTCTCGCCTCATCATCATCGCTCCATTAGGATTAATGATTAAAAAAAAACAATACTGTACTTTTCTGTCTCACCAAGCTTATAAATCTCTTTACATTTCACTTTTATGTACTTTTTATTGCGTTTTCTGTATAATTTGGCTTTTAAATGGATGACATGCATTTTTTTTAGTATATGAGCTTATTTGAAACACACTTCAGATTCGTATTTATTGCTTTGTGAATAAATTAGTGTGCTTTAAAACCGACTCATAAAAATAAATTGCGTTTTCTTTCATTGAAGTTTCACTTCCTGTTAAGTAATGCCATCTGTTTACCTCCTGTTTTACTTCCTGTTATTTTTACTTCTGGTTGTATAATAAAGTAACGATATTTATTTATTTATTTATTTATTTTCCCCCACAGACCAATTTAGTGGTTAAAACTTTTGAGAATGATGTTGCTAAGCAACAGGGAATTCTAAAAGGACGGTAGTGAAGCTAGCTAATGACTTAAGCTAATCAGCCCTTAGCTGTAAGAAGTTTTCTGTTGGTTTTTGAGACAGAAAGTCAGAAAGAAAATGAAAATGTGATGGGCGTGTCTGCAACACCAACATTTTCCTCAGATGTGTTTATAAATTACCAAGAAAAAAATTATTTTGGTGAAAATTAAGCTTAAAATATAGTTAGTATCAAATATGTTTAGTTGGCCACTAACCTAACGCAGAACCTGAATTTTCTGAATAGTGTTGCTAGGCAACATGAAGGAAGTAAAAACCCACTAGAGTGGTTAGCTTATGGCTAAAGCTAGCGTCCATTTTGTGACATATGGCAGTTATGTAAACACACCTTTTTAAACTAGACCCTTTGCCTCTTAGCGGCTAATTCCTGATTTTTGTGTGTGTGAATGTGTGTGTGTGTGTGTGTGTGTGTGTGTGTGTGTGTGTGTGTGTGTGTGTGCAGTGCCAGGCTTCCCATACCCGGCTGCTACAGCGGCTGCAGCCTACAGAGGGGCGCACTTAAGAGGGAGAGGACGCACCGTTTACAACACATTTCGGGCAGCAGCTCCTCCACCACACATCCCAGCATACGGAGGGTAAGAGACCACACACACACACACACACAAACACGCACACCTCTAAAACCTTTCTAATGTAGCAGGATTTGTAGTTTATGTCTCTATCAGACCACCAAGGGGATGAAATTATCTCTGGTTGTAGGATGTAAGTCTCTTTAATCATGTTAGTTTGACACATCACTTTCATTCTGTACTTTAATGGCTTTTTTGTTTGTTAAATCTGAATAAAGTCTGTTTGAAATGGTTTGTCAGCTGTGTGTGTGGCCAAACCGAGCAAAACTCGGTTTTGTGGTTCTATGGATGTTGCTCTGTGGAACTGATGGATGGTAGGGGCAGATTCTCTCTCCCCAAGTGGTAAAGGCGTAGCAAGATGTTGGACTGCTGATCGTAAGGTTGTAATTTCAAAGCTCAGCTGTATAAATGAGATAAATATAAGGGGCTTCGGATAAAAGTGTCAGAAGCGCACCGGCCATTCATTGGTCAAAATCATGTATGTGCATGAGGGTGGATAGCTGAATGTTTGATTTATTCCCAGAAGAGTAGATTTACTTTCCCATTATGTTAGAGTTCATTTGATTACTTCATTCAGAGCTGTGTGTCCTCATCTGCCTAAAGAACCGCATCAAGGTGAAGAACACACCGTGGACCTCCATGAAATCATCCTAACATTCATTAAAAGTATAAAATTTAAATAAAAATGTGACAAGAGGACCCAAAGAGCGCAAACCAAGACCAGCAGTCACACATATGCAGCAAAATATAAAAAAGTTGGTCCTATCTCACAGCGTTAAAGAATCCTTTTAAAAACTCCTGGATCCAGAATTGGATCCGGATCATCTCCAGAGTCTAATGGAGTCTTCCTTGTCCAAAGCGCCGCCTCTGATGGAACTCTCATGAAGGTTTTTGTGTAATCCTTTTAACAAACTGTGGGTAAAACATCACCTCCCTTGCACAGGTAATTAACTTCATTATTAGTTCTTGGAACTAATCTTTATTTAAAACCTGTTGAAAGTGTAAGAACTTTAATCTTATGGAATTGACTTGCTGTTTTGTTTTCACTTCCTGTGTACAAATGTGCCTGAAGATGTCCCTGTTTCTGAGGACAAAACCTCAGGAGGGCACACACTCGCCTCTGATCTCCTCTATCTGATGAAAGCCATTCCGAAGGCGCGGCGGCTCTCTTCCACATTGTTTCCTCTCACGTCGTTCCTGTAATACAGTTACCTCATACCTGGGCTTTATTTTGAATGACTTATCTGGATTTATTGCATTTTATGAGAGATGCTCTTGCACTCCCATACTCTCGCATGTGCTGATTTTCAAAGAGGATTTTTTTTCCCTGTGTTGACGTCCTCCAGGGTTCTGGAGGGGAAAAAATGACATTGTAGTCTCTAAATCTATAATACACTCAATAAACAAATATCAAACATAAACACAGGAGGGAGGAGTGAAAAAAAAAGCAATTGAAGTCATAAAGGCTTTTGTTGTGTTGGATTGAATTCGGCTGCATGATGTGCTTCTTCATTTAAAAAAAAAGGAGTGAGTGTCATCGATGTAAATGGATCAACCTGAAAAGGAAATTGTTTTGGTGTTTGAGTGTAGTTATGAACGTGCTCGGGTTATTTCAATCTGGATTATTAGATTTGACAGCGTTAGCACTCGAACAGGAACATACACTTACAGGGAATCTCTCTCTCTCTTTGTGTGTGTGTGTGTGTGTGTGTGTGTGTGTGTGTGTGTGTGTGTGTGTGTGCGCAGTGTCGTGTACCAGGACGGATTTTATGGCGCAGATATTTATGTAAGTATGAACCCATATATATGTCCTTTTTTCTCACACCGCTTGATTACATTATTGGAACTGCACAAAAAAATGCTCATTAAAATAAAATTATTATTTTACAAAAAACATTTATTATTCTTACCCTAAAATCATGTTCACGATATCTGAAAGCATGTACTTGCACTGTTATGTTTATCATTATAGCGGTGGCACTGGGCAGTGTAGTGGTTAGCATGTCCGCCTCACAGCAAGAAGGTACTGGGTTCGAGTCCCGGGACCAAAGGTGCAGGTGTGAGTGTGAATGGTTGTGTATGTGTCGCCCTGCGATGTTTAGGATGTACCCCTCCTTCGCCAGGGTGAGATGGTTTGTCCAATGAGTGATTATAACCAATCAGATCACTCTGTTCCCATGTAGTATATAGTGCACATGAATATAAACCTGTCTACGCTGCTGTCATAGTAAATGATTGCACAGCGTCTGTTTCATTACCACCCAACAGCACTACGGTACGAAACAGGAGTAGGACTCACCGGGATAGGCCGTTATTGTAAAACAATCAGCGCTGGGTACAGCACTGAGGGTTTTCTACCTTACGTGTCTCATACTCTTACTGAATGTGTCACTCTCGTGCCTCGTATCTATAAATGTCACAGCGAGAATTCCAGAGAAATTACGAACGCAGCAGCAGGTGTGACAATTATCGTCTCTTTTACACAACAGCACTTGGCCAGACAAACACACGCCCACGCAGGAGCACTCGATCCCCAGAAGCAGGGTTTAGCGGTGCAGATATATCTCCTGTGTCCACACACACACACACACACACACACACACACACACACACACAAACACATACACACCACTTCACTTTCCGGCACCCTCTCTCCCCCCACTTTCCTTGCTGTGAGTCATAAAGATAAATGATGGCTTGGCTCTGGATCGGTATTAAACTCCTGACCGCACCGTCACTCCTCCTGAGCCAGCGGATCTTTCTCAGTGCTCAGGGTGGCCTCAGGACTTAAGGGAGCTTTAAATACGGGTTCTAGATGTTCCTCGTTTCCCCAATAAAGTCCAGTCTTTCTCTGACACAGTATAAGTAAATGATTTGTCAAAAGGGCTGAATGGAGAGAGTTGATGGCGATAAGCAGTGAGTCATCCAGATGTCGGGTTGCCAGTTCTTCCTTCATTTTTTTTTTTATTCACATTCCATTCTAGTAACTGTAAACAGTCATCACCTTATAAGCCTCTTTTTATCACTTAATAAGATGACTGAATTATAAAATATTGCAAAAATAGAATATTATATTTATTATGTATTTAATGAAGCACGTCTGCCTCACAGCAAGAAGGTCCTGGGTTCGATTCCCAGCTCGGGTGTTTCTGTGTGGAGTTTGCATGTTC
>JAOUQZ010000024.1:10780409-10791074 GCA_028564935.1 Neosilurus hyrtlii
CTGCGATGGCCTGGCGAGCTGTCCAGGGTGTACCCCGCCCTCGCCCAGAGTCGGCTGAGATGGGCGCCAGCCTCCCGTGACCCTAATTAGGAATAAGCGGTTTAGAAGATGAATGAATGAATGAATAAATGTATTTAATGAAATTTAATTATACATCAATAAGACAGAAAAAAAAACCAGCATGTTTTCATGTTATAGTTTCCGTCACACTGACACCAGAGTCTCCTTTCATAAAAGGTTAATAATCGTCTTCTGATTGAACACTTGAAAACATTGTCCACAACTTGAGCTGTTATTATATATCGCAACAGTACCACAATTAAAAAGAGCACATTTATATTTGTAGCCGCTCTGCATTTAACCCTCTGGCCAATCAGAATCCAGAATTCAACATGGAACATGAATAATTTTTTAAAAGTCAGGACATTAAAATAAAAGTCTCACAAAATGTTACTTTTCAAAAGGTTGATTCTTGTAGTGCAGACCTGGCAACCCGAGTCAAGCAGGGAAACCCCATTTTGGGCACAGAGGGAGAGTGAGGAGGGAGTGATGCAGTGAGATAGCCTGGA
Source organism: Neosilurus hyrtlii (assembly GCA_028564935.1). Taxonomy (NCBI): domain Eukaryota; kingdom Metazoa; phylum Chordata; class Actinopteri; order Siluriformes; family Plotosidae; genus Neosilurus; species Neosilurus hyrtlii. The sequence continues at coordinate 10,780,979 of JAOUQZ010000024.1, forward strand.
GGGAAGAGAGAGAGAGAGAGAGAGAGAGAGAGAGAATGCTGCAGTGTAATATCTTGGAGTAGAGGAGAGTGGAAATGAGGATGCGGAGAGCAAAGAAGACTGAAATGATTTTTGGTAGATAAAAATGGAGAGATGTTTGTATTGGCACAATTCTGCGCCTGTTTAATTTCTGAACACGTGTCACTGGGATTTCTCACTGCACAAGAGCTCCTGTAATAATAATAATAATATAAAAATAATAAGCTTTTAATAGCTCAATGGTAATGCTGTTATCATTACTGTGTGTGTGTGTGTGTGTGTGTGTGTGTGTGTGTGTGTGTGTGTGTGTGTGTGTGTGTGTGTGTGAGTGTGTTTCACGCAAGAAATTTTTTGAATATCAGTAGCTCGACTGTAAAGTTGGGGTGCACTCTGAACAGCTCGCCAGTTTATCACAAACCCGACACACAGACACTTAACTATTTGCACTCACACTCACACCTAGGGGCAATTTGGAACAGCCAGTTAGCCTAATGTGTATGTCTATGGACTGTGGAAGGAAACCGGAGTACCCAGAGTAAACCCATGCAAGCATTGAAAGGACATGCAAACTCCACACAGACAAGCACTCGCCAAGCCCGGGACTTGAACCCAGGACCTTCTTGCTGTGAGGCGGACGTGATCACCACGATACCACCGTGCCACCAAATATCTAAAATTGTTTCGAAACTGAAAATGTGTCTATCGTTACATTCAGAGTGAGATGGTAAAAATGGGAAATGGATGATAGATAAAAAAATTAATTGAGGCCACCCTGAGGAGGAAAAAGAGGATAAGAGAATAGCAGAGTAGGGTGAGAGGGTCATGATGGAGAGAGAGTGAAAAAGAAAAGGGTACAAAAAGGTAAAAGGAAGAAACGAGAGAGTAAAAAAGAGGAGCACTGAAGTGTGACAGCCTGGAGGACGAGTGTACAATGCCAGATGAGAGTAAAGGAGAGATGAACAGGACTGCAGAGAGAGAGAGAGAGAGAGAGAGAGAGAGAGGGAGAGAGAGAGAGAGAGAACACGAGGGTGTTTCTGCCCTCCCTTCAGTGTGGGATTTTTTCAAGGGGAAACTGTGGCTCTTCACTGCACAGTGAGCAGCAACTGGGGAATGTAAACATCTTGAGGGAAGCTAGCTAATGATTCAAGCTAACCAGCTTTTAGCTTTAAGCCCTGTATAAGATGGAAAGGAAGAGGTACAATAAAAATGTGTCAGAAGTCTCCAGAATATCAACATTTATATCAGATAGGTCAGTAAATTATACTAATATAATATACTTACCATATATTAATAAGAAAAAACTCATATTCACTAAAATTAGGCTGTGAATTTAGTAATTAGCCAAAAGATTGACTGTTTTCCGTTTCAGAGGCAGAATTAAAGTAGAAATGAGAAACAAGTGCCTGTAATATTAACATTTACCTGATATAAGTTAATAAAGTACAAGGAAAAGACTCAGTTTGAATAAAAATTAAGCTGTAAATATAATTCCAAGTTATTATTTATCTAATAAAGGGACTTTTATTGGTTGTAAGTGGAAATAATGTGTTATGTGGTATGTTCAAAAATTTCTAAGAAAAGATTATTTTTTACAAAAATTAGGCTATAAATATACTGACAAGTTCTTACCTAGCTAAAAGATGGAGTGTTTTTACTTGTAAAGACAAGATCCAAGTGGAAATGGGGCAAAAGTGTGTGAAATCTCAACATTTACATTAGATATGTGCATAAATTACTAAGAAAAGACTAAAATCAGGCTGTAACTACTTAGTTAAGTTAGTACTTAACTGTCCATCTGTCTATCTATATCTATCTATCTGTCTATATAAAATTATATATATATATTGTAAATATACAAAAGTATCTGGAACAGCAACATTTACCTCGGATATGAGCATAAATAAGTAACAAAAGACTCAGTTTGACTAAAATTATGGTGTAAATATACTTACAAGTTAGTACTTAACTATTAGATGTTTTTTTTTTAAAGGCAGGATGAGGGTAGAAAAAGTGCCAGGAATGTGAACATTTACCTCGGATATGTTGAAAAATTCTTAATAGGAGGCTCCACGTGAGTATGTAAAGTAGCATCAGCTGCTAACCAAGCTGGGTTAAATCTGAGTTGATATTTGGTAAGTTAATGCTAATGCAGCTAATGACTGAAACTTGTGTTTAGAAGTCAAAGCTTACATTGATTTATTTATAAGAGCTTTTACAGATAAAAAGATTGAAGCAAAAACATCCATAAAATTAACATGATCCTCAGCTGTTAAATTCCTAAATATTATTAAAATTCCACTAAACACACAAAGCACTGACTGCGAGTTTACCTTCCACGGGTTCTGTGAAGTAAAGAAAAATCGAATGGTCTGAAATACCTACAGAAAATATTTCAACTTTATTTCAACTTTCAGTTGTAGGTGAATGTTTCCTTTTAATATTTGAAAATGGAATAACATCTCTGGTAGAAGTGAGTTTGTGCCCTTTTGGACCGTGTGAGTCATAGCAAAGTTGTGGTTTCCATAGAAACAGGTTTTAATTGTGTTAATAGATTTCAAGGAAGCTAAATTGAGGAGAAAATGATGGTGTGATAAAATGCAACAAGTTTGTGTGTGTGTGTGCGTGTGTGTGTGTGTGTGTGTGTTGTAGGGTGGTTACGCTGCCTACCGATACGCCCAGCCTGCCACAGCTGCCGCTGCCGCCTACAGTGACAGGTAAGACACATTCTACTACTCAGACACACACACACACACACACACACACACACACACACACACACACACACACACACACACTCACACAGGATCAGATTTGCTTTTCTTTTTTTCTGAGGTCAGACCACCCCACCACCCCCCCACTTCCTCACAATCCTTGGAGAGGGAAAAAGGCCACACAGATTTATTAGGCTAATTCCCATCTCGCGGCACGTTAATTGGCAAATTAAATCAAATGAGATGTCGCTGCAAATGTAATGGCAGGAGGCGTTCACGGTGGACTGTGACTTTACGATGAACCCACAGTACAGAGTCTCACTGACCCATGCTGTCACTCTTCATTTTACTTAATACTCGTTCACAGTGTAATATAAACATGCATAACATTACTGTTACCGACTGTGATGATGATGATGATGATTTTGTTTTTTTATTAATATCTGTCAATGAATGCAAAAAAGAAAAACACAAATTCACACTAAGTTCAAATGTCTGATGTTTGCTTTTTTTTACTTTTAAGCTGGAGCTACATCACTAAAGAAGATAATACGCAGTATTTTATTTTTACTGTAGTATATTTTGCTTAGTAAAATTTGGTTGGAAAGATATAGGGTATCTGGTTTAGATTAGAGGGGTGTCTCAGGGCTGGGATACGGGGCAAAACAGTGAAAGAGCCCCTGCTGCATAGGCCACACCCACGATTTGCTTATTTGACATGCTATACAAATAGAGATATTAGCATTTACCGTACAATAATATATGCAGTAATTCATTAAATAAAATATGCACATTCATTTTTTAATCAATTATTTAAATTAATTAACAAATTTCTGTTCTCTATCATCGTCCATATCATTTGGACCTTTTCGATTTTACAATTTCACCTGCATATTTTGGAAGGTGCTGTACGTACAAGGAGGAGGAGTCATATCAAAGTGAATTGAGAATTTAAATGTATTCAGGCTGTCCAGGATGGCTGCCTCTATTAAAAACATTTATCCACGTAGTAAAGATGAGTTTGTTGTGCGTGTGGTTTAAGGGCTGAGATCTTGGAGGGATTTTTACCCAAGTTTAGTAGCTCAAAAGGTCGAAACAAAAAAGCTAACATCAAACATGTTGTGGCTGATTGGTTTAATTTTTTGATTATTCGGAGAACCAGATGGAAACGGCCTGTTCTGATAAAACAGGACATTTGGGTTCAAACAGAACGTGGTGGACTGACCTCAAGTAAAAAAACAAGCAACTTTTATTTTTTTCTTTCTTAGAGACTTTAGAGTAAAATATCTATATAACACTATATAATTAATCAATGCTTTCTTTAAAAAATACTAGATGTACCTATGATACAATGCCGCATGTTGATCGGTTTGACAATAAATTCAAACTCCATGTTTGCATTGTGTGATTTAAAAAAACTTGAAGCTCATTAAATAAATACTGAATGTTTGATGTGGATGATAAATACGAATTCTCTCACATCTACAGATTATTAAATAAATATAAATCAGAAAATTTAATTATTTATTGTTACATATTTGTATTTTTACTTTTTCTTATATATTTTAGTATAATTTCTACTTTATAATCCAATATGGTGTTAAAGCTGGCTTGGACTGTTATCAAAGTATTTTATTTTTTTGTTATATCTAACACTGTTTACAAACAAATTAAACATTTACATGCTGTCAACTTCAGAAATTATAAAAAAAAAAAATAATAACAAAATAAAAACCTGAACATGTTGGAGTTCTTGCTTTTATTTTTATTTTTTATTTTTTTTAAACAAAAAAAGTGACCATAAATGTAATATTTTAGAAAAACCTTTTAAGGTAAAATCAACATTAATAATTAATACATTTTATGTTTAGCGATCTATTTATTTAGCTATTTATTTAGTTAGTTATTTAGTTAGTTTGTTATTTAGTTATTTATTTATTTGCCATTATCTACCATTCCAGACAATTAATAAATTTGTTTTAGGTGGTTTTGTAAAAGAAAAATATATATTTTTAAGTATTGAGAACTTATCATTGCATATTTTCACAATTTAAAAAAATCCTACTTTAGTTTGAGCAGAAAATGTGAACCAGTGCATGATGTTTCCATTTTTATTTTCTTATTTCTTCATATTTATTCTACTCAAGGGTGCCAATAATTCTGAAGTTGACCATGCTTTTCAATAAGGGATCCGGACATGAATAATTCTCAGTCTTTATGTCAAATATTGATTTTTTTTTTTGTCAAGGCAATAAATCCTACAAATAGAATGTGTTTTGATGTCGTGGCATGAGAGGGTGACTTCCTCTTTTATTATATTTTCTGTTAAAAAAAAAAAGATGCACAAAGTGACATTTTATTGTCTTGTCATATTTGAGCAGCCGTGTCATAATCTATCAGTGTTTAGGTTTTTTCTGCATGACTCGAGTGTTTGTGCTGTGAAATGTGCCGACTAATTAATTGTGAATGGTGTCATGTCATCATTATGTCATGCTTTTTTCTGCATGTGTGTGTGTGTGTGTGTGTGTGTGTGTGTGTGTGTGTGTGTGTGTGTGTGTGATGTCCTCCTGTTGCTTTCGGCTTGTCTTTTCACTCTCACACACACACACACACACACACACACACACACACAAACACACACACTCAGAGCGCCCAGTGCGTTCACACTGCGAGTAGCACCTCTAACAGAACCTCTCCAGAGGCGGTGTGAATGTTGTCAGGTGTGAGACTCGAGTAGTGAGATAATTAAGTCCTTAATCACACATTTGCTCTTTTGTGGACGAATGTGCTGGAGCGTAAAGACAGCCTGCAATCTCGAAAGATCAGCGTGTTTTCTAAATGTGAAATTCAACTTTTTCTGGAAAGTAATATAATAGCTAATTTAATTGAAGCTTTTTTAAGGAAAAGTGAATTAAGTAAAATACATTGGGGAGACAAATAGAAATCCCACATTTTTTACTGCTTCATTGAAATTTACATTTTGTATTTTCTCTATTTGCATATAAACAACGTTGTACTTTATGATAATATAAAATATAAATATCTCTACAAAGTATAATCTAAATGTATTAAATGAACCTGACTTACTGCCTGGAACGTTTAAATAATTATTGTAGATGGCTAAAGCTGCTTACATTAACAAAATTTAAACACACATACACACACACACACACACACACACACAAATACTTTCTTGCTATATTTCTGTATAAACAAAAAGATGTCAAAAAAATAGGCTTAAACCTATCAAACACTTTACACAAGTTATTAGAGGACATCACTATTTCTGTCTGCTAAGTTAACTAGCCAGCTAGCTAGCATGTAGCTAATAGTAGTGAAACATAAAATTGCGTGTAGCTAGGAATTTGCCCTGTATTTTGACAAATTTATCTGAAAACCAAAAAAGTTCACAAGGCATTAACTATCAGAGCTATTTGTGATGGAAAGGATATTACAAGGTTATTACAATTTATATATTTATGCTTATTCATATATTATTCCCTTTTTAGGACGGCAGGGTGGCATAATGGTTAGCACATCTGCCTCACGGCAAGAAGGTCCTGCGTCTGAGTCCTGGGCTCAGCAAGGATGTTTCTGTGTGGAGTTTGCATGTTCACTGTGTGCTTGCGTGGGTCTCTTCTTGGGAATTTTCAGGGTGTACCCTGCATTCACCGAATGTCGGATGAGATATGCTCCACCCTCCCCACTACCCTAATTAGGATTAAGCAGCTAAGAAAATGAATGAATAAATAATAATAATAATAATAATAATAATACAGAAGTCCTTCCTGTGCCCATAGAACAACTATATTATCAGATATAAAGGTATTATGTTATATAATAATGTTTATGGCCTCATTGTAATCTCTCAACCTCCTCCTGTTCCACCTCTTAATGGTATGATCCATTCTCATTGCTATTTAACCAATGCCATAATGAAGCATGCTGTTATAGGAAAATAATTACAGTAACTGTGATGACCTGGAAGTGAATTATTTACCTGTAATTGCACATTTCCAGGTGTTTTATTCCTTTTACACCACAAACATCTGCCACCGATAACAGCTTCATACTTATTCATTCATATAATAATGCACTTTCTATCTTTTTAAAGTGTTGCGGCTCGTCTGTGAAACAAGTTAGTTCCTGTCCTGTTAGAATACCTAGTTCCAGCTTTACCTCGGAGTGTTACAGACACAGCACTGACACTGGAGACTCCTTCCATAAAGAAGCATCACCATGTCTGAAATTGCCCAGATTTTTTTATATATTGAATATCTAAAGGTATTTCCAAATCTATCCATCGTTACTCAGGTCACGTGTCAGGTCCTTCACATATAGTCGGCTACATGTTTCCGCTGTTACTATAGAAACCATAATGTAATGGAGGAAGTGCATTAATATACACCTGTGTTTATGTTCTTGTTGTAGGTATCATCAGAGCTGCTGCTAGAAAAGAAATCAGCACCTGATTGTAGTGTAAATACATTTAAATATTGATTTAAAAGTTTTAGTCAAGTATAGAATAGAGATTATTTGACAGTATAGAATAGAGATTATTTGACAGTATAGAATAGAGATTATAGGACAGTAGAGAATAGAGATTATAGGACAGTAAAGAATAGAGATTATAGGACAGTAAAGAATAGAGGTTAGTTTATATAAGGATCAGCTGTATGTTTCATAATGGGATATATTTTGAGTTTTTGCACTTAAGCCGGTGCAAAATGCTGCCGTGATGTTGAAGCGTCGTCTCAGTCGAAGCCCCAATGCGTCACGTTTATTATGCAAATCACGCCACTCCTAGTCACCATCGAGTTCTGTTGTTCGCCCGTGGCAGAGAATAAGAATATTTATTTTTTTCAGATAATGAAACTAGCTCAAAGATCACTAAACAGGGAACGTTTAAGAAACCAAGCTAAATCTGAATGTGACTTATTTTTGTAAACAACACCGCAATGGTCATAACTTTGAAATTTCTGCTCAGTCATAAAAACAAATTACTTGGCTTTGATAAACAAATTATGCCGTGTAAACAAATTACGCTGTAAATGTCTAGAATTAATTATTCATGTTCTGCTGTGGAACACTGAGAACCAATCACAGAAAAAAAACAGGTGTGAAATTGCTCACTCATCAAACATAATGAGATATTAACAAAATAAGGACTTCATCTTTGCCAACTCGAACTTTTCACTCAGTTCTGTGAGATCATGTTCATCTGTTTCCATCTAATAAGTGATGAGAACAGAGTCAGCTCTGGAAAACTGACACCCTTAAAAAAACTAATATATATATATATATATATATAAAATAAAAACTAGGCATTACGAAACATTTATCAAGAATGCAACTAAGAACCAGCTTGTTATTTTTTTATTACTGTACTATTAGCTGTTTATTTGTTTGTTTTTTCTTTTTAATAAAACCATGATTGTTGAAAGAGCATGGAGAAAAAAGGGGACCATTTGTTGTTTTTAAAAGATTGGAACAATGAGTGATGCTTGCTTTAAAGTGTACCTGCGGTGAATTACTGTTACTCGCTATTTAAAATGATCACATATAACATCAGCGGATTCTTCTGGCAACATCGGTTCATGCCTGTTTTCAAAGTCCGCATGAGTGTTACAACTCTAGGCATATTCGGAGACATGTTACCTTCCTCGTTGGCTGTTCCAACCTGGTAGAGACGTGTACTCGTTTGATTGGCTGGGCTACGTCACTGACCCCGTGTATCATAACACAATATGGTCCAGTGCTGAGCTGCATAAACAACAAGCACAGAAATCGTGGAAAACATTTTTGTTCCTAAACCAACTGACGACAGGAAAGCCGAGTTGGCAAAACATTAGCTGCAGAAGTCGTATTGGATTTACCGTCACGCTCATCTCTGGCAGCGCTCTCGTCCTCAGAGTCACTAGAATATGACGTCTCACTGTCTCCACAAAAGATGTCAATCCCACCCAATGCGTTAACGTCACTTCTGGGGAGAAACGACTGCTAACCATCGTAGTTTAGCACGCCACTAGAAATCCACAGTATAATAATAAAAAAAACAGTTTTGTGCTTTTTATGTCAAAATAAGCCTCTGTATCACTTAAAGGTATTGCATACACAGAGATTATGCTGTAAGGATGAACAATACTGCTACTATTTGCTATTTGTTCCACTTATAAATGATGTTAAAATCATTGCTACAGCCATATGTAGTGCACTCTATACCAACATTTCTCTCATGTAAAGTTCAGTGTTGATGTGAAACAGGTGGAAGGGGTTTGAATTTCTGATCGCGCCATCTGGAGTGCCCTTAGGTCAAGGCCAGATGGGTCGGGGCAGTGTGTTGCCGTTCTTCACCTCATAAAGCCCTCTGGTCCAGCCTTGATTCCTGCATTAGCAAACTGAACTTTATGACCATTTGACATTCCATGTGCATGCACCCGGTTCTCCGGTGCTCCCAGAATCCACGAGCTAACACACAACACACACCAGCTGTGTCTCTGTGCGCTGATGAGAAGCCTGCAAAGATGCAAAGCAACTTGTTGTGCATGACCTTGCCTTTGTTGCTTGTCTGTGAAAGCTTCACTTAGCTGTTTTCAGCTAATTACTAAATAATGACTTAATTACTGTTAACCTTTTCTGCTCCTGTACATTCATGAACCTTAAGGCTTCTTATTAACTGCATGGAAAGAGATGACAGAGAGAGGAGTTGAAGTCGTTTCTTGGTTTCTTGTTTGAAGGTTATATGATCTGTTTTGTGCCCCACTATAATGGTGCTAATGTTTTTGTGCCATTGTTCAGCCGCGTGTCGCTGGCTCTTTAGTTCTGTAGAAGGTCATATTTTCATCATGCTTTTGGAAAGTGCGACAAAAGTTGCTGCTTGGTTCATTTCTTCAATCGTATACCCACAACAACCTGCTTTATTTTCCCTTCAGTCTATAATATCACATTGAATCGGCATGCACATTTAAAACAAGTCCACTAATGTGATTAAGAGGGCCGATTCCATCCAAACACTCACAGCGAATGAATGATTCATTAAGTTATTAAATATAGCTGTGAGCAGCAATTAAAAAGGGCCCTGCAAGATGGCTGCCAAGTCAGTGTCCCTAATTAGACATGAGATCGAGGTTGTGATGCTTCATTTGTCACACCTGTGATCTGAGTCATGCAGGCTGGGTAATGTGGCGAATGATGCGCGTCACATTCACTGTGGTTGTTTATGTAGCATGCATGTAACAGCTGAATCGCACTGTTTTTACACTCCTTCCTTAGACACTGACTTTACATTCTTTCCTTAGACTCTGACTTTACACTCCTGCCTTAGACTCTGACTTTACACTCCTGCCTTAGACTCTGACTTTACACTC
>JAOUQZ010000024.1:10791174-10812542 GCA_028564935.1 Neosilurus hyrtlii
TGCCATAGACACTGACTTTACTACAGCCTTAGACACTGACTTTACATTCCTTCCTTAGACTCTGACTTTACATTCCTGCCATAGACACTGACTTTACTACAGCCTTTGACACTGACTTTACACTCCTGCCTTAGACTCTGACTTTACATTTTTGACTTAGACTCTGACTTTACGTTCTTGCCATAGACACTGACTTTACTACAGCCTTTGACACTGACTTTACACTCCTGCATTAGACACTGACTTTACACTCCTGCATTAGACACTGACTTTACACTCCTGCATTAGACACTGACTTTACACTCCTGCCTTAGACACTGACTTTACATTCCTTCCTTAGGCACTGACTTTACATTCCTGCCTTAGACTCTGACTTTACATTTTTGACTTAGACTCTGACTTTACGTTCTTGCCTTAGACACTGACTTGACATTCTTGCCTTAGACACTGACTTACATTCCTGAATTAGACACTGACTTTACCGGTGTACCTTTAATACTGACTTCACACTCAATGCCACATTTACACTCCTTCTCTAAGACAATAACTTTACACTGCTTCTGTAGGCACTGACTTTATTTACCTTTACTTCCTTTTTAATGTTGACCTAATGGCCTTTCATGGATTAAGTCGGTTAAGTTATGTTTATATGACTGTACTGTTTGCCATGTTTGCTGATGATGTCGCCAACTCTGCTAAACACTCCTCATCCAATCAAATTAGTGGATTAGAAGAAACTGCATGTTATATTATATTTTATATTTATGTCATATCCTACATTATAAATTATTTAATACTGAGTAAAACAAATACATATATATATATATATATATATATATATTTATTTATTTATTTATTTATTTATTTATTTATTTTTTTTATTCCGTGTATAAATTGCAGGATGTAGGAAAAGGGTGGGGCAGTGTTGCATGGTAGAAATAGAACATTTTAATATCTGAAGCTGTAGTTAATATTATGCTGTATAGGTAAGAAGGATAGACAAAATTACAATATTTTAAAAACAGCTGACATCTGAGTAAAAAAAGTGATATAAATACTTTTGTTTTTTTTAAGTTGTCTTTGAAATGGGGTTGTGCAGAAATTTTGAAATATATCTGATATACCTGTGGCTTGTTTGCTCATGATACTGTGCATCTGTCATCACTTTCCACCCCGGGTGCGACCTGCAGTCTATTTTCTCTTCCATTGTGTTTCACATTGTGATGTCATCATTCAGTATTTGGTAGTGAATCAGTGTGATTGGTTGTATGCAGATGCATAATGTTATTCTGTCCTGTTTTATGAGTATTTTTCTTTGTTTGATTGGTTGTTTGTTTTTTATGGTGATGCTTTACATTAAGATTTTCTTATTTAACATTATTTACTGCATTGTTAACATCGACAGACATATAAACAATAAACTTCAGTCAACAATCGACCTAACGACTATGAAGGCGAAGTGGATGTTGCTAAATAGTCCGTTAGACAGAACGTCAATTCAGCGATATCCACCATGCCTGAGGCGAAGAATTGTGTTAGTGTATACTGCATGGGAACGTAAGCAAAAAAAGTACACTAAAAGGAGATTTTTATGGTTTATTTTTCTATTTTAAAGCATGATGACACCACCTGCTCCAAGTGACTGTGAGTGTCCAGTGCAATGATGGTTTTAATCTCGAGATGGCGAACTGATCAGATCATGCCATTTTCGTTTAATATATCAAAATATTCATTATTTAATGAAACAAAGTTGATGTTTATGAAAATGTCACCAATTGACTACAGATTATTTGTGGCATCGATAAAAATTAACAAAAACAATTGTTTAATTTATTCATCCATTCATTTTCTAAGTCGCTTAATCCTAATTAGGGTCGCGGGGAGGCTGGCGCCCATCTCAGCCGACTCTGGGCGAGGGCGGGGTACATTCCCGAGCAGCTCGCCAGGCCGTCACAGGGCAAAACACACAAGCATTCACACCTAGAGGCGATTTGGATTCGCCAGTTAGCCTACTGTGCTTGTCCTTCGACTGTCGGAGGAAACCGGAGTACCCGGAGGAAACCCACACAAACACGGGGGGAACATGCAAACTCTACACAGAAACGCCTGAGCCCGGGAATCGAACCCAGGACCTTCTTGCTTTGTGGGGGACGTGCTAACCACTGCGCCACCATGCTGCCGTTGTTTAATTTACCGAAAGCCAAATGTTAGCATGTTTCTAAATGTTGACGGTGTCAGTGTGTAAAAAGTGAAACTTAAATCTTGGGAAATCTGTGGACTTTTTTGGCTGATGAGACATTTTTGGCTGATTTTTTTAATGATTAAAAATAAATGAAACAGTCAAAAGTATTTGCTAATGTTACTTCCTACTAAGTCCATATTAACCCATGAATGAACCTTATTGTAAAGCATTACCTGTTTCTCTTTCTTTGTTTTTTTTTTTTTTTCCTGTGACGTACAAATTTGGATGCATGTTTCAGTTTTCTATTTATATTTCCTCCGGTTTTCATGACAACACTTGGAATCTGCCAGCGCTTTGATTTACACCACTATGCTTGCAGTGGCTTCAGGAGCCTTGACACGCTCAGGAATAGACTTCAGGCCATTGCTCTGCTACACGATCCCTTTAGAGAAGGGCGCGGTTTAAAGAGCAGCCGCCCGAGAGCGTCCCAGAGCCGACCCAGAGCGCATTTTGCACTTGTTTATTCAAACGGACGTGTGGATTGAGTTGAGCCATGTGTGCTGCGCTGTGCCTCACTTCTCTTTGATCTCATCCATCATATTATTTATATTATTTTTATCTGTATATATAAATATATATATATATATATACAATATACAGCAGGGTCCTCCAGTGAGACCCGGGTTCTATTTATATACTAATACTATTAGTGTTAATAATAATAATAATAATAATAATAATAATAATAATAATAATAGCATTATTCCTTATTTTCTGATAAATATTCCAAAATAAAAGAATGTCTAATGCTCTCAGACCCTGCTGTGTATGATATATTTCCTATGCCCCCTCCACTCACCCCCCTCCCCTCCCCTTCCCAGCATGCTCCATGCTTTACGTCGAGTGTGTGACTGCACCACGCGCTCTGCTCTTATTTGTGTGTGAACTGAAACCCATTTCCCACAAATCACCCTTCACCTTCCCTTTTCTCCTTTTTTTTAATTCCTTTCTCTCTTTTATCCCCCTTTTATCGCCCATCCAGCCAGTCAGCAAGCGGCATTGTGAATTTTATCTTCTCTTGCAGAAATCATTTCGTCCTCGTTGCGGCAGATGAAATTTCTTGTAACACCTCTTCAGGTAAAATAAATAAAATATGAAAATGAATAACAGCTCACCCTCACTTTCTCGATGCACCCACGAGGGAGCGGGCATATCCTTTTTTTATGCACCTCGACAGTGAGTGCTTTTATTGCTCGCCTCTCTCTTGTTTCCGCCCCTCAATTAGTAGATTTGACTTTTCTTTATTATTATTATTATTATTTTCCTTACTGAATGCTAGTTTTAACGGAGTGAAATAGTCGTAGCACTTTGCATGAGCACAGCCAGCAGGCACTGCAACGTTACTCCGTTTTATGTATGGTTTTATTTATTTATTAATTCATTTTTTAAAATTTTATTTGTTCGTTTGTTTGTTTGTTTGTTTTGCTCATTCCTTTGCAATTGGCACTGCTTTCCGACAGTGCATGTGTCCCTCTAAGGAGTAAAATGAACACGTGTGTTTTTGCGTGTGTATGACTGTGTGTGTGTGTGTGTGTATTTATTCCTTTTCCTTTTTTTCATATGATTGTGTTTTTTTTTCTCCCTGTCAGAGCATCTCCATCTCAATTGGTGTGTGTTTGTTTGTGTGTATCTGTGTGCGTGTGTGTTGGTGGTGGTAATGGTGTGTTTGTTGTGTTAAAGCTCGCTCGCTTGGTTTGTTCCATCTTGCACACTTGGCTGTAGGAGGCGTTGTGTTTTATGACCAGGTTTTGTGTGTGTGTGTGTGTGTGTGTGTGTGTGTGTGTGTGTGTGTCTGTTTGCTGGAAGGGAAATGGAGCTGTCCATCTATCCATCCGTCCACATATTGATTTCTTTTCTTTCCCTTTAACGACCGCTTTCTGAAGGGTAACCGTTAACCAAAGGGAAATGAATATGCGTAATATATAAAGGATGCCGATTTTTGTCCATGTCAGCCATTTTGTGAAATTGGAGTCTCTAATTCGGATGAGCGAGTAGCTGCATGAGCCAAACGCGCAAAATTATACAGTGTGAGCAAAGGTACTTTCCAGAAGAGCTGAATGCTTTCAGTGTCATAATGACTCGTGTAAAAAAAAAAACCTGCAACCCCAAATCTGCCCTTTCACCCCAGGATGAATAGGCACGGGTTTCTAATTCACGCTTTCACACTGTAGGAACTTTTCATGGTTCTTAGATCTGTTGGAAGACATACTTCCCTTTTTCGTGTTTGTACTTTTAGTTTTTATAGCACTGTTTTTAGGGGCTTTTTGGCCGCTACTTAAGGATCGATTCATTCATTTATCAAACTGCTTTATCCTATTAGGGTTACGGGGAGGCTTGAGCCTACAGCTCAACAGTCCATTTCAGGGCCAATACACGCAACCACTCACACACACTTACATTGTGCATGTCTTTGGACTGTGGGAGGAAACCAGTGTACCCGGAGGAAACCCACGCAGGCATGAGGAGAGCATGCCAACCTCACATATCTCAGCCCTAGTTGACTCAAACCCAGGACCTTCTTGCTGTGAGGCGAGCGTGCCAATCACTAAACCACTGAGCCACCCAGCTCCTAGAATTAAAAATAAAGAACACAGAGAAATGAAGCGACAGTCACGTCCAGGCTTTCCATGCGGCTGAAGACATTTAGAGACATTTTTAATCTGAAATTGAATATTCATTGATTCATCTTCTGAACCGCTTAGTCCTAATTAGGGTCGCGGAGAGGCTGGTGCCCATCTCAGCCGAATCTGGTGAGGGCAGAATACACCTCTGACAGCTCACCAAGCCATCGTAGGGCAGAAACACAGCCACTCAATGGGCAAATTAGGAAATCAGCAATGTTTTTTTTATATGCCTCTCACCACAGACAGTGAGAGACATGGTTGACGTTTGATAACCCAGTTAGCTGCACTGGGGGGACAGCAGTGACAACCCGCTGATAGTGGGGCTTGAACCACCGACCTTCGGATCAGTAATCCAGCACCTTACCAACGGGCCACCACTGCCCCCGAATTTAAAAGTCCTATAATCGCTATAACAGCCATCTGATGTGTCGGTAATAAATGTAGAACATCGATGCTCCTGTTAATTCGCAAACACACTCTTGTTAATCTCTCTCACCTTTGATCCATATCAATATAATCCTTAAATAACCTCTGACAGACAGGTCACATGAGACAGGACAGGAGAGATAAAGATCTCACATCAACCACGTGCTGAGATTTCACTTTGCATCTCCATCATAATAAACATCACATTCTCGATTCTGGATCTTCACCTGCTTTTATTTCATCAGTTATTAAACAAAGTTATTTACAAAAGAAAAAAAACATTGTTTTTTAGTCATCTGTTGAATTCTGGATTCTGATTGGTCAGAAGGTGTTCATGTTCTCCAGGTATATTTAGTTTCTATAACAACAGTGTAAGACAGGAGAGTGTATAACGTTGATGTATGATGTTTCTGGAAGGAGTCTCCAGCGTCAGTGGCATTTTCAGGACAAAGCTGTGTTTTTATTTGGAGATTGACGAGAGGACGAGTGAGTACAGCTCCTCTAACGTATCTGATAACATGAACTTGTTCCCCAGCCTTCAGTCCAACCGAGAACAGGTCTAACTCTCACTCTCAGAGATCCGTTAATACACACTGGAACTGTAGGTAAATTGTTGTGTGGGAGAAATAAGAGGAGAGTAGCTTTGCTTCATCACACCACCTTGAGATTATTTCCCTTTAACGGCGTGACACGGAGTGTTTTATTCTCACTGACCTCAGACTGTGAGACTAAACGAACAGTGATAAAATAGCAAGGAGCTGAGATTCTGAGATTTATTGATTTTAAGTAATTATAATAATGGCGGTTAGATATTTTTCTCATAACTGATGAAATAAACACATGACCTGTCGTGCAGGTAGTGTACATTTCTGAACCCTTACCTGAAACCTTTCCATTTGCGAGATGGGGTTAATTTAGCAGACATGGCAACCGAACTCTTTGCCGTTCAGTGAAGCCCTCTTTCCCCTCCTGGCCCTCCTTCACCTAGTGGCCCACGTTCCCTCCTGCCCCTCCTTCCTCTCCTGCTTCCCATCCGTTCCATCCCCTCCTTCTTGTTTTACCCCTCCTTCCCCTCTTGCCCCTCCTTTCCCTCCTGCCCTTTTTTGCCTTCCTTCCTTTCCTGCACTTCCTGTCCCTCTTTCCCCTTCTTTTCCTCTTGGCCCTCAATCCCTTCCTGCCCCATCTTCTCCACCAGCCCCATCTTCCTCCTCTCCCGTTCCTTCCCTTTATTCCTCTTTCTCCCTTTCTCCCTTCCTTCCCCTCCTTCTTCTCCGGCCCCTCCGGCCCCTCCGGCTCATACACTCTCAGGTTCATACACTCCTGTGAACAGGGTCAGATGAATATAAACCACAGCTCCAGCGCAAGTAAAACTATTTTTTTTTCATTTGGATTGCCTTCTTAATCTTAATTGAATATGCAAATATACAAAGGACTTCATTTGCAGGTCATGCCCTACCTCCTGATTGGCTCTCTGGTTAAACAAGGGAAGATAAACACAGCCTTGGGATAATTCATACCCTCCTCTTCATCAGGGCGGGATCGCAGGAGGTGCACGTGTGTTAAGGGTTTTTTTTTTGACAGGAAGTGAAACGAAAACTAATTCCACCCGAGACAAAGACGACTGAAATCATGTTTTGCGCACGACGCTCGTCTTTGTTGCGCGCACACTTTGTTTTTTCCTGCTAAATATCCCATGAGGTCATTTTTATTAATTTATTTTATTGATTTATTATTCGTGTTCGGTTTGTTTCACGGTGCGATTTTGAATTTTTTTTACCTTCAGATCATCGTGTCATCCTGTTTTTGAATTTCTTTTATGATCGTATGTAGCGACGTTCCTCTGCACTCCAGCATGATGGCGTAAAGCCTTGTGGTTCCTCCGTCTGTGACGTCATCTGATCGTCATTGTGAAGCACTTTAACATCATCACCATGTGGCCTTGTGGATGATTAAACGCTTCTTTCTGTTTTGGTGTGTTTGTTTGTATGACTCAGGAAGTGTGTGTGAGAGAGAGGTGTGTGTGTGTGTGTGTGTGTATTCTTCCACACCTGTATGACGTGCCCATGCTCTTTGTGTTCACAGTTACGGACGAGTTTATGCTGCCGACCCCTACAACCACGCACTTGCTCCAGCAGCCACATACAGCGTTGGTACCATGGTAAGCCTCCATTTTGTTTTCTTCTTCTTCTTCTTTTTTTCCCCCTGTGCATGTTTCTCCCACGCTCTCTCGTTCTTTTCAGCTTGTGCGTCATTTGTTGTTGTTGTTGTTGTTGTTGTTGTTGTCTTTGCCTTTTTTTCCCTGCAGTGCATGGGTTTTCATACAGCTGACACCGGCTCGCTTAAACTTAATTGAATCTATCTTTTGTGCTAACGGCAGCTGAAATGCCACATTAATCCTCGTGGTAAACGTGATGAATGTCTTAATTTCTTGGCAGTGTAGTGCGTGTTAGTTATTATATTTCTAATTTTGCGAATATCACCTAGCCGAGCGCTCGGCTTAATGGAATAATTAGTCATTTTGATAATTGAATCCATCACCTAAGTGGTGCTCCGGCGGCGAAAAAAAGGGAGGGTGGAAGAGTGAAAGAGAGAGACGAGCATCGACAGAGCCGGAATTAGCCCGTGGCATCCTGGGACTTCTATCACGATGCAAATTTTATTTGGGTTCACAGCACTGTATGGATTCCTGCATCCGTGGAATGCATGCGTGGAATGGATGTGTGCGGTGCATGAAGTCATTCACAGCTTTGTCTCATCTTTTTTTAGCTCATCTTTTTATTTGAAGTAGCTAAACACGTTTCTGGCATGCAGTATCTTGGTGTTGCTTTCTGCATGAGGATCGTCTTGCATACAGGTATTAAAAAAGAAAAAAGTTGTGGGAATGAAAAAAAAAAAAAAAAAAAAAACAGCACCATCTTTATTTTCCGTCTTCATGCCGAATGACGCTTTTGTTAAACGTGTCCACGCTGGCACTTTACCTTTGCAGAACGCTTTCGCGCCACTGACCGACGCCAAGACCAGGAGCCACGCGGACGACGTGGGTCTCGTTCTTTCTTCGCTGCAGGCTAGTATATACCGAGGCGGATACAGCCGTTTCGCTCCATACTAAAAAAAAAAAAACCAACAACAACAACAAGGGGAAATCGAATACACACACCTAACTCAACTACTCAACTCAACTCAACTCGAATTCTTCCCGAGGGTGGTACAGAGGGAATCACTTTTCCGAGGCCTGGGTATTGCAATATACACTGCAGTTGTGCATCATTTTTTCAGCACCTCTTGCGGAGGAGAGAGGACAAAAAAAAAATAAAAAATGACGACGATGACAACAACAACACGGATATTTTTCATCTTATACCTCAAGATATTTTGTGCTGTGTATTTTAATATTGTGGGTTTTTAATTTCTAAAACATAGAATCGTTGGCTGTAGAGGTTTCTGTGGTGATCTAGAGAGCTGCTAGACAAAAAAAGGTGATGTTTAAAAAAAGAAAAAAAGAAATTGTTAGGGCTTTATGATTTCTGTAAATGAATTATGTATGATAAACATTTAGTCCCTTGGGGTGATCATATTTTGTAAGTGTCTACAGTAGTACTGGATTTCTGGGTTTCGTTTTGTTTTTTTTCTTCTTTTCTTTTTCTTTTTCTTTTTTTTTTTTTTTTGGGAGGGGGGTTTTATGGTGGATTAATGGCCCAGACACCGATGGAAGCAGCAGCAGGGCGGGGCAGGAGGGAAAACGAGCCCCGCCCTGAGTGGCATGAAGACACAACCGGCAGGAGCAAAAACCACTTAAAAAAAACATTGTATGATTTCCTCTGTCTGATTCCAGTCATGACTCCAAGCCAAAGTTTTTCTTTATTATTATTATTATTATTATTATTATTATTATTATTATTTTCCTTTTATCCTGGATCTGACGTAGCAGCTCTTAGAGTCATCCAAAACTTCACCATGACAGTATTTCATATTTGATCTAGTTTGTAGTTTTAGACCCTTGATAGTTTACACCAACCACAGATGTTCTTTATATAAATATATATATACATATATATATATATATAATGGTACTTCCACTATATTGGTTGATTTGTGATTTTTATATTATGGGACAGAAAAAAAACATTTAAAAATGCGGTAAAAGTAGTAATGTTTATATTTTATTTTGGTTATTGTACCGGATGAATAAATGGGAGGTAAATTATTATTATTATTATTATTATTATTATTATTATTATTATTATTATTATTATTATTATTATTATTATTACTATTACTATTATTATTATTATTATTATTATTAATGATTTATAATCATATAGATAATAATATTAGAACTAATAAGCCGTGTGTATTACATATGAGCTGTTCAGTGGATAAAGTCCTCTTCTATAAATTACACCGCTGTGGAATGGGTAGATTTTAGCCTAGATTAAAGGTGAGTCGTTTTTATTTTTTTGTTTTATTGGGTTTTTTTAATGGGAATCATACTCCAAATTTATATCAACAGACGTTCATACAAGTAATGCAATCACTATTGTATATATGATTATGATATTTTTGTCTGTACTATTTTGCACACGCAACCTGCATTTATTTTTTTCATGATTTTTTTGTTGCTATTATTATTATTATTATTATTATTATTATTATTATTTTCGAGAGCATTTGTCACGTGACATTCTTTGTAAGGTTATTTTCTAGAAACGCAGCATTTCCACTTTGAAAACTTGAGCTCTATAAGACTTGTGGGTAAAAAAAGATATCTATATGTAAATATGAATAAGGATCAATATGTCATTTTTATTTTATTTTATTATTTTTTTCCGAGTGCTACACAAATAAAACCGAGTGCTCCACTTGGCTGTGCATACACAAAGAAAAACTTCCCTTCCCTGTTGTTTACAAGTATAATCTACTTAGAGATGTTTGTCACATATCTCCTTTTTTTTAAAAAAAATGATAATAATAATATGTCGATACAAAAAATTTTAAAATGGAAATAAATGAAATAAATAAATAAAATAGGGCGGCAGCTCAAATTTATCCAGCTGCGAATATCCTCTCGTGTGTGTGTGTGTGTGTGTGCGCGCGTGAGTGTGTGTGTGTGTGTGTGTGTGTGTGTGTGTGTGTGATACACCCGGGGCGAGAAAATTGATCGTATTCCACTGCTGTAACTCTGCTATACTTTTCTGCTTCCAGTAGGTGTTGTGAAACGGGCCTTTTCTCCTTGTCATTGTATGTGCATGCACTCTATGATCCGCATAACAGTAACCATCAATAAAGTTTCTCAAGATAAGGAGAACTCTTCGTGGCCTGCTCCTTCTTCTTCTTCTTCTTCTTCTCCTTCCTTCTACTTCTTTCCTTTTTTAAACTCATAAAGCACCATAGCGAGTGGATCGTGTTTCTCGGTGATGGAGTAGGTTTTTTCCCCTTGATTCAATTCCGACCCAGCTAAATTGCATTTAAAAGGCACAAGGAGCTCAGATAAAATTGATGCCTCCAGAAGCGATGTGCTCATCCCTCAGGTTTTTTTTTTTTCCTTCCCGGAGTCGGAGAGAACGATGCGGAGGCGAGAAAGAAGGACGCAATCTGATAAAAGCGCAGCTTCTTCCAGGCTTCCGGCACACAAAGGTTATGAAAGAGATCTCCAGCCGGATCGTTGAGGGTAAAGTGTGGGGGAAGCTCATAAAAAGGGGGGGGGGACAACGGGGTGATGAGTGGGAGGTGATGTTCACCAAATGCTGTGAACTTTACTAAAAATATCACACGGGTTATTTTATTTTATTTTATTTTATTCTAGAGGAGGAACATTTCCTTTTTCTCATTAGGCTGTGAGGAAAGAAACAGGAAATGCTGCAGATAAAAAGAAGACGACTGGGGAAAGTTTCCGCAGAGGAAAAGGAGATGGAAATACCGAAGAGTCGAGTGGTCTCCTCCGAGCGTGTTACGCAGAGCAACTTATTTCCTATGAGGAGAAGAACAGAAAAGGAAAAGGAATGGAAAAAAAAAAGAAAAAATAGAAAAGAGGAAAGGGGAGAAGAGAAGGAAAGGAATGAGGGGAGGGGAAAGGAAAACAAATCATAAAAATCATTATTTTGGTTGCTCAGCACTTTGCCTCTTTAGTAGGCTGCATGAAAGGAAAGTGGAGGAAAAAATTCTTAGAAAAAAAGCAAAAGAAAGGGAACAAATTTTCCACAAAAAAAAAAAAAAGGTGGCGTAGTGGTTCGTATGACCACATCACAGCAAGGAGGTTCTGGGTTCAAGTCCAGGGCTCGGCGAGGTTTCTGTGTCGAGTGTGGAGTTTGAATGTTCTCGCCATGCTTGCGTGGGTTTCCTCTGGGCACTCCAGTTTCCTCCAACACTACAAAGAGATGCACATTAGGCTAATTGGCTGTCCCAAATCGCCCTTAGATGTGAATTTACATTTATCGCATTTGCCAGACGCACTTAAACAACTGAGCAATTCAAGGTTAAAGGCCTTGCTCATGGGCCCAACAGTGGCAGGTTGGTGGTACCGGGGATGGACCTTCGGATCACTGACCCGGAGCCTAAATCACTGAGCCACCACTGCCCCGAATGGATGTGTGTGTGTTGATCCTACGATGGATGGGCAAGCTGTTTGGGGTGCACCCGGCCTTCAGCTAGAGCTGGAAACGCTAATAAGGAATAAAGTGGTTCAAAAAAATGAATGAGTGGGAAGAGCTGTTTGTTTTTGGGATTTTTAAACATGGCGGTTAGCGGTGCTGCACTGGACCAATCACCATACGCCACTCACGGTTCATATTGTGCTGGGATAGCACCAACCTTGACACTGGAGCAAAAGAAAATCCCTAATTATGGTTAACATTTCCTGCAGAACAGAAAGAGGGTTCTTCCTCCAACAGTTCTAAGAACTCTGAAAAGCTTCTCTGGTCCTAAACACGGCTTTCCGTGATCCAAAGTGAAGCAGAAGCTCCACGATGAAAAAAGGAAAAGTAGGAAAAGGAAAGAAGAGGGAAAATCCAGGAAAAGGAGGATAATAAAGAAAGGAAGTGTGAACGATGATGAAAATGTTAGTCATTGCAGTGGATTGTTGTCGAGTGTGTATTACAGAACTAAACCGAAAACATCAAGTAGTTCTTCTGGAAAATGTGTTATGGAAGCTGCGTTTCATCAAGGTGTGCGAGAAGTTCCTAAATTCTGTGCACTGCAGATCGTCCTAATTGAAGCCGAGACGAATCGCTTCCTGTTCACGACTCGATCGGCATAATTAGAAAAACTTAGCCAGCGGATACGCGGCAAAGATAAGCGATATAAATGTTTAAACGTGATGAAGGAGTCACATTATGCTAGGTAATTACAACTCATCTTCACAGAAATGTGTGATCAATAATTAAGGCGTCTCGGGTCACGTGTCGAGGAGCGTAATTTAAAAATGGTTATTAATTCCATTCTGCATGGAGGAAAAAAGTGCTTTTCTCTTAAGACGGGCTTCCTCGGGGGAGACATGAAGCAGACCTCTGCGTTTCTTTAATTCCGTTCCTCGGCTGTCTTTTCTGTTTCCGTTCCTACTGCAGTCCTTTAACGCGCCCTGGCGCTCCGAGGCGCGCTCCCCGCAGCTCCTGTCAGTAATAATATGATACATGTTTCGGAATTAAATCAAGTATTAAATGAAGTAATTTGGGTCTCTTTGCTCTGTTTGAGTCGCTGAATGGGCCTGGATTGATTATCATGCAAATTGCAGCCCGTGTGTGAATGCTTGCTTTCCTCGCCCTCAGCTAGCCGTCGCTCACCCCCCACCCCTCCTCCCCTCTCGCCGCCTTTTTTTTTTCCTTCCTGCTCCCTTTGGCGCTCTGCAGTCTTACAAATCAGGCATGCCGGCAGCCCCCACGTTTATTAAACCTTTAAAAACGTTTAATTTTCCACAAGATGTTCATGCTTTTGTGTCCATTACATCAAGGGGTTGGAGGGGTTGGGGGTGGGATGGGGGGAGGTTGGAGGGGGTGTTGGGGTTGGATGGTTCGTTTGCTGTTATGCTGACCACCAAGGAGTTAAAAAATAAGAGATAGAAAAAGAAATATGATTTTTTATATATATATATATTTATATCTGTGTATATTGAGTCTATTCACTGGAGAATTTGAATCTGGGATAAAAATGCATCCTGTGAAAATAGTGAGTGATGAAACGGTCTGAGCGGGAGGTCTGAAAGAGGGGAAGGGGAGTAATTCTGCCTTGAGCCAGTGAGGATGAGGATCGAAAGCAGGATTAGAGATTATTGTGTTTAGGGGTCCAAGCACCAGAGTCAGCTGGCCTCAAAAATATAATCAGAAAATGTACAATCTTTATGAAATACATGAAATCTTTAGTTTGTTTTGGAGGTCCGTGGATGTGCCGGATCTTTGGCTGCAAAACGTAAACGGACCACTGTACTCCATTTACACATCCACCCAGCTAACACACAACGCTGTGCAACATTACTGCGTAAAGGTTATAATTGGGTTATCTGAACATTCTGACAATGTTAAACCGTACAGTCTATTGAGAACATGTACATGATGTACTGTACACAACGTTGTTTTGATAGTGCCAAAATGTCGCACACATCCAGACTCCCAGTATGGCGTCATCTGGCGTGGGAAGGAAGCAGATCTTCTCATGCACAAAGTGAAAATATACCATTATCAAATTTCAAGATACACTGCACTCTAAACATTTTGACCACCATCCCTGATCATAGCATGTAATCTCCATGTCATTGTTGCTCCGGTTGGTCCGGTCGAGGCTCAGCAACATTAATGTGGCAATAAAATGAGGTCAGCTGCTGATCTGAATGATCAAGAAATTTTTTCTTCCCTGATGGACGTAAACGGATTTAAAATTTTGGCTCACGGGGCATGAGGAATCATTTTCACATATGTATTGGCACCCCAGAGTCCTGAGCTGATCCCTATTAAAAGTTTTCGGCATGTGCTGGAGAAGACTTTATGGAGTGGTTTGATTTTACCGTCATCAATCCGAGACATTGATAAAAAAATAAACCCAACTCTGGATGAAAATAAATGTCAAGTTGTATAAGTTTCTTGAAACAATGCCATGACGATAACTTGCTGTAATCAAGGGTAAAAACAGTCCAACGTAATATTGAGGTGTGTGACTTTGACAAGGTGGATGTTGCTAAATAGTTTCTGAGACGGAATGTGGAGGGGGATATTCAGTGATATCCACCTCGCCTGAGGTAAATAATTGTTTTAGTATATACTACATGAGAACAGGAAAAAAAGCAAACTAAAACAAGATTGTTGTAGTTTATTTTTACATTTTTAAACATGACAGAGGCGGATGAGATCTATGTGGATCCTTTTATTATTATTATTATTATTATTATTATTATCCTATTTTTTATCCATAAAAGTATATAAAATTTAAAGTATCTGTTTACTTGCATGTGCAGGTTATTTTTTAACTAGTTTGCTGCATCGGTAGGAAACTTTTACTAAAAAATATTTGTGGTGGGGGTGCCACACAAACTTTTGCATCCACCCCATAGGTATGTCCGGTGTAGTTACATTTTTTAAAAGTAATTTGAAGGATTAAACACATCCTGTGTTGCGTGGTTATGTAACAGGAATCCAGAGCTGCTCATTTTTAAGTCCAATATTGTGATGATAATATGAAGGTATAAAGGTCTACAGTGAGGCAATTATAATGATATAAACATTTCCTGTGAGCACACCAGCCTTTCTTCTGCGTGGCCTTTGCCAAGCCGCCGCATGACTCATCCAGGCCTCAGTTCGGCAAATGAGCAGGAGTCACACGACGCCACGTTCTCAAGATCCTTGTTTGGGTTTTCGACCTTCAGCAGTAATGAGGGCCCAGTGGATTCCACGCTCAGCGGCGCCATTTTCATCTGACCGAGGGACCACACGCAGCCATCCATCGCTGAAAAATCAATTTTATTGCAGTCTAAGCGAAGCTTTCTCAACTGATATGTCAGAGGGTTGTTGTTTATTTATTTATTTATTTATTTATTTATTTTTATCCCCGCCCCCAACCCCCTCCCTCAGTCTGGTTGGAGGGGTTGGTGTTTAATGCTCACCTCTCTGTAGGAGCTGTTACTTTAAAAATTAAGAAAGACCTGGCGTAGACTGTCCCTGATCAACATGAGTCTGAAAAATAATAAAATAAAAAAAGAATTATGAGTTTCACACTCACACCAAGGGGCAATTTGGAACAGCCAGTTAGCTTGACAGGATGTCTTTGTACTGTGCAAGGAAACCTGGGTACCCAGAAGAAACCCACACAAGCACAGGGAGGACATGCAGACTCCACACAGAAACACCCTCTCCTAGCTCGGGACTCGAACCCAGGACCTTCTTGCTGTGAGGCGGATGTGCTGACCTCTCCACCACTTTTTATTTGTAAATAAAACAGTTTTCACGTTTTTTTCCCTCGTGTGTGTTTTTTAATCCTACAGAAGTTTCTGGATTCCTCGGTTCACCTGAAGTGATGGTTCTGTGTGAAACCTGGAGAAAGAAGCTGGTTAGTAAAAGAAAGTCAGGTGAAAGGGGAAGTCTAATTGGGTCAGGGTGTAAAGGGCACGTCTGTGCTGACTGATCACTTCCTGTTAAAACGACTTGCTGTAACGACTGCCATCATTAGTTTTCATTACAGACATGTCCGTTTAAAAGCTCCGTGTCTGAAGCTGCTGCAGCGAATAAAACCACACGCATCATCAGCGCTAACGTGGGACGGACAGAGGAAACCGAGGAAGAAGTGATATTACTGTATAAATCTTATGGTAACTTCAATGAAATATATATATTATTTTTTGATATTTGAAAATAGGACTGTGTTTTTGTTAATGTGGTAATAATGTATGTTTATTTCATCAGAGGGCTCGGGGGGTTTAAAGGCTTGTCACTGGGGCAGGGCTGTCTAAATTTCTTATTTGTACCCTTTAAATATACTGCTTGGGAAAGTATATTATATCATTTTGGGCCTAAGAAGGTACATATTTTTACCTTGAGGTTCCATAATTAGCCCTAGGACTAGTGTGGTGTACTTTAATGGGTAGAAATGGGCTGGTAGTAGAGCGTGTAGTAGACTGTAAGAAAATAAACCCAGCCTGATGAATCACAACCACTAGAGTATGGAGTGGTACACGTAACAGACCTTTAAAATTTTGGGGATGATCTGTACAAAGGATCATGCTGAAAAATGCCTGTTTGTTAATCTGCACCAAAATGTTTATCAGGGGCGGCACAGTGGTCATCCCGGGTCGTCTATCAGGCAGGTTACACCCTGAACAGCTCGCCCACAAAACATACACACAAGCGCTCACAGCTAGGAACAACGAAGTAGGTAATATCAGCCTAACATGCATGTCTTTGGACTGTGGGAGGAAACCGGAGTACATGTAAACTCCACATAGAAACTGAGCCTGGGACTCGAACCCAGGACCTTCTTGTTGTGAGGCGGACATGCTAACCACTACACTGCCCCAACATAAGTCTTTATTCCCTTTATATGAAATGGATCTTTTTTACAATCTAAATGACATACATGTGTCTAAAATCAGGATCTCATCTTAAAGATATTCAAGTTCAAATCCTTTCAAGTCCAAGACGGGAAACATTTATGGTTGCTTTTATTGTCTTTTATTTTTGATGCTCTGCTGTCATCTGCTGGTTGAACAGAGCAGATGGACACACACACACACACACAGTCTCATTTTCATAACTTGTGGGGACAATAAATAGACTTGCATTAATTTCCTGTAGAAATTTCCCTAAACACTAGAAATGTCCCTAAACACTAAACATAATCACTACTTGCCTTACTGTCACCTTACCCCAACCTTCCCCTAATCTTAAAACATCTTCACCTTACAATGGAATGATTTACGTAATGGGGACTTGTGGTTTGTCCCCATAAGGAAGCCAAGACCACACACACACACACACACACACACACACACACACACACACACACACACACACACACACACACAGCCATGCAAGGAGCATGACGTTGGACTATGGGAGAAAACCGGAGTACCCAGAGGAAACCCACGCAAGCATGGGGAGAACATGCAATTGCATCTCTATCTTTCTCTCTCTCCCATGTTCTCCTCTAATATTTAATCCGCTACACTTTGTCTGGAGTGCCTGAGTGGCTCTTCCGAATCAGTGACAGCAGTTTCTCTCTCTCTCTCTCTCTCTCTCTCTCTCTCTCTCTCTCACACACACACTGTCTCACACTCTTTCTCCGTCTTTCTTTCTCTTTCTTCTCTCTCTTCCCTTCTCTCTCTCTCTCTTTTTCTTTCTCTGACCTGTATAATTATGTGCAGGATTTACGAGGACAGAAGCATCTCGGCTTATTTGCAGACTGCTTGATTCAGTCAGCGGCTCTTTCAGTGTATCACTGAAAGCTTTTCCATAAATCTCTTCAGTATTCTCGTCTCTCAGAGCAGCTTGAGCACAAACAGCTCCCCAGATTCTGGTTGGAATTTAGGTGTTTAAATTCAGAACATTTTTACAGACTTGTTTAAATCTATACCCTACATTTTACAGACAGTCCAAGTTATCGGTCCTGTATTTTTTTATTTCTTTATTTATTTAGAGGTATTTTTATATTATTCGTGCTGTGAAACAGGTTATGTGACTCTTGCTGAAAACATTTTACGTCACTGTGTCTCACAGACTTCCCGGCTCTGATTGGTCGGTTGGTGTGAGTTTATATTAAGTCTCTAATGTTATCATTTCCGCAGTAACGGCTCATCCGCAGGAAATCCACATCAACGCTTCACAGAAAAGAATTCTGGGTAGTTGAGAATGTGACTCTGTTTCTGTGGTGTGGTGTGTTCATGGAAGGAGTCTCCAGTGTCAGTGGTTTGAAACGGTTTGAGGTAAGGTTCTGGGTAACATGACAAGCTGTGTGTGTGTGTGTGTGTGTGTGTGTGTGTGTGTGTGTGTGTGTGTGTGTAGCTGCTTCATCACACCAATCTGTCATTGAATATTTTCCTGTAATTTTTCTGGACTGGAGGATCACCGGGAAGGAGCTTTCCTCAGAGGATTTTGTGGCTAATGGAGAAAAAAACAAAAGGATTTTCCAAAAGAAATAGGAAATAATAAAACTGACACTTGGATGTGCAGCTTTGAAGTACAATGTAATGACGTTCTGCGTAGGGGAGATCCCCATCACACTCCGATATAAAGCACAGGACATCCTGAACATTTCGATGAACACAGGGGGTCGTGGTCAAAAGAGAATCATGTGCCAGTTTGTACTACATCCTTCCTACGGTTATTGCAGGATCCAATACAAACAATCAGACCGCACCACCACTTACCACGTTCTCACTACACCTTACTGCACCACGCTCTGCAGTTTTTCATTCATTCTGCATCCACATCTACGTTCATCTCCTCCACACAACACTTTTTGTCCTTATTAAGCAGTTTCTGCATCCTGTGTCTGTACAAGGAATTTTTTTTAACATACCCACCTCTGCGTCCATAGAGATCACTGCACATCCTTATGGTTTGTACTGCGTTCCTGCTCCACTGTTTGAGTGGGACGGAGATTTCAGCCTTTCAGTGGGGAGTTTCTGGTTTATGTTCTTAATAAACCACGAGATGGCGCCCAAGATCTGTCCATATCTCTGCTCATGGTGCCATATGCTGATCTAAAGAGTGAAAATCATCCTAGATAACAGTAAACCGGTACTCCGGTTTCCTCCTACAGTCCAACGACATGCACGTTAGCTGTTCCAGATTGCCTCGGTGAGAGTGTGAGTGTGAATGGTTGTGTGTGTGTTGGCCTTCACCCAGTGTTGGATGAGAGAGGCTCCGGCCTATCCGTGACCCTGATAGATTAAGTGGTCCAGCAAATGAGTGAGTGAATGACAGTGATTGAGAGAGTAAACATTTCCATTTCCCATGATACATTTCTTAATGGTCTAATTCCACTCGGTCGTTTGGGAGGCTGTCGCCATCAGTGGCGTTTCAGATCACAGTGCTATCTCGCTGTTCAACAATGGACTGAAGATTGAATTATGAACGCTGTAATAAATGGAGATTATTTCACTGAAACGCCTCCAGGAAGAAACCGAGAGCCCGAAATAACCACGACGATGGTAAAATTCAGTGAATAGATTCACGGTATGCCATTCATCCATTCATTCAAGGTTTTGCCATGTGTATGACGCATGACTCATCGTCGTTAATTACTGTCGCAATCAGAAGGAAACTTCTCCGGGGAGCTGCTTCCATTCCTGATCCGGCCTCCATCACATCCAGCATCCACGTCGTCATAACGAACAGCTGGCAGCCGCTACGCAGGTTTAAATCCATCATCGTAACCTGTCACTGTGTCACATAGCACTAGAAATACTACACCTAAAAATATCATTTATATTTAACGCCGTTTCTTTTTTCTGAGGGACGTAGAAAAGAAAAATGTGTAAACTGTGAGACAGTTCTGAGCTCGAAACCAAAGAAATCAGTCACATACGTTCAGGAGCAGCGCCTGGAGAAATGGCCACTGTGGGAAATGGATGTGCTGCCAGAGCTTTATTCAATTTCTGTATTTCAAAGAACAAAAGGTGGAAATGCATACCGTCATTAATAGAAGAAAGGATAAAAACAAAGGGGGTGATATTGAATGCCACAGAATCAGTGGAAGTCTACAATTATTCAGTTTGACATTTAAAAAAATTTAAATGAGGAGTGACACATCGGACATATTTTCATTATTATATGCTATACAGGTGCGACACGGTGGCATCATGAGTAGCATAACTACCTCACAGAAAGAGGGTCCTGGGCTCAGGGCATTTCTGTGTGCAGTTTGCATGTTCTCCTCGTGCTTGTGTGGGTTTCCTCTGGGTATTCCAGTTTCCTCCTACAGTCTAAAGACTTGCACATTAAGTTCACAGGCAGTTCCAGATTGCCTCTAGGTGTGAGTGTGAGTGTGAATGGTTGTATGTGTTGGCCCTGCAATGTTCTGGTGAGCTGTTCAGGGTGTACCCCGCCTTCACCCAGTATCAGCTGAGATAGGCTTTAGCATAGTAGGCTCCAATAGGATTGAGCATTTCTGAAAACAGATGGACGGCTGGATATTTTATACGGGAATGGTACGATCTGATTGGTCTGTTTTGTGGGGTTTAAAAAACATTATTCTCAGTGGATAATGCTTGAAGCAAAATGACTCAGACTGACAGTTTTTCACAATCCATTAGTGCAGGTGGTGTCATCATTATCGTACTTAAAATAATAATGCATTAAAAAAGTTAGTTTTAGGGTTTTTTTTTTGTTTCTGTGTAGTATATAGTAAAGCTCTGAATAGGTAAAAGAAAAAAGACACCTTTAGCTACATGGCACTTAGAGTGTGCGGACCCGCCTTTGCCATGGTTATATGATATATATATATATATATATATATATATGCAGTCGTGCATTAAAGATTATACACCACCACTTTTGTCTAAAAGGGCTCCTAATAAAAAGAAGTAAAAAAATTACTTCTCTATAATTTTTTGGGGAAAATGTATTGAACAATGCTACTGTAGGCAAAGAGAACCAAAAACAAATCATTCCGTCAAGAATATTGAGGTAAAAGTATGGCTAATAAACAAAAGTCTGAAAATAACAATTTTTGAAAAGTGTCGCAAATTAAATTTTTTGGAGTTTTGCACAGCATATATGAACTTCAAACCATATGGAATTGTTTAGCGAGTGAAGAAATTAAAAATACAGCGATGAATTGATGATTATACACTAAACAAAATGAAAATTAAATCAGAAACCAAGTTCTATTCAAGTATTTATTTCATGTAATATTGGATCATATTGATGAGAATACGTAAACAAACAACAATCTATAGTAATAACAAAAATAAATCCAAAGTTGTTTGGAACTGATTAAAAAAAAACTGATTAAAAATGTCCTGTGGCTATAATTTCATTTCAGTTCACACCAGAAAACACACAGGACATTAAATTACACACAATAACAATAACTGTATATATATATATATATATATATATATATATATATATATATATATATATATATATATATATATATAT
>JAOUQZ010000024.1:10812642-10834632 GCA_028564935.1 Neosilurus hyrtlii
CTCTCTCTCTCTCTCTCTCTCTCTCTCTCTCTCTCTCTCTCTCTCTCTCTCTCTCTCTCTCTCTCTCTCTGCCTGCCTGCCTGCCTGCAGCTATGATGAGATTAATTTGTATTTGATTTCTGTCCTCTGCTTCATCATAAGAACAAATATAAATGAAAAGTGGACCAAAATGAAGTGTTTAATCAGGCGGATATTACAGCACTGCCCGAACACTATTCAACCGCTTCACACTATGATGTTTATTACGAGCGCGCTGAACGCTGATTTGTTCTGTCGGATAACGAGAAAGAGAGCACTTCAGCCGTGCTGATACAACACACTCTCAGAAGAGAAATCTAAATGTGAGAACAGACCTAACTTCTGTCCACAGACCAAGCTCAAAAAAGGTCTGTAGGAAGTATAGAGGGTGCTACACAGGGTTTATGGTGACTGGAGAGAGAAAAAGAGAGGGGTCAGTGCATGTCACTGTATTTCTGTGTGTGCACTTGTAGTTGTTGTCTCGGTGTATTTCTTGTGTGTGCTTGTTACATATTGAGGACTAGATTAGTTTTTAACCAACAGAGTGAGAGTGTTATCTGGTCCTCATTTCTTCAAAGCACTGTGTAAGGGTTACGAGTTTGTTTTAGGGCTCAGGTTAGAATTAGGTTTAGGTTAGAATTGAGGTTCAGTGTTTAGTTGAGATGGTTAACATTATGGTAAATGGCTAGGGAATGTGTTAATAAATGTCCCAATAAAGCTAGTGTGTGTAATATGAAAGTAAATGTTATCTGTTAGCATAAACCTCCTTTCTATAGTTCACTAAAGAGTCTGTTTGATTAAACCTTTGCCAAATTGCTAGCTAAAGCATCTATACCCTTAAACCCTCTGTATATATCCAACTGAAGCATTTATTCCTGCAAGCTTTCTCTATATAGTTAAAGTATTTATTAGCTCAAACCTTCACCAGATTTCTAGCTAAAGCATCTGTTCACTTAAACCCTCTAAGCTGTAAATTGAACTGTTATTTTTTATCATGTCCTACATTAGTATAGTAAGTACAACGTTAAAAAAATTAGGCTTTGTGTTTTTTTTGGTGTGTTTTTTTTTTTAAGCGTTCAGGATTTTCTGAACAGAACATTAGTGAGTACAAATTTAAAAACTACAAATTTACTGCTGATTGTTGATTGAATTGGTTTAAAGCACAGATAGAGTGAGTGTGAGAACAACTGCTGATGGTACGGAAAGAAAACACTGGTGTCAAACTTTGACTGATCCAGGGGTGTGAGCATCAGCCATCGTTTAGAGCAGGCAAACCTTTAGGGGAATTCTGGCAGAGAGTCATGTAGAGGGAACGAGCTCTGCTGGTGGTTAGAGGAACTACTGTACCGGCACTTATGTAATCTAAAGCAGGGTCCATAAAGAAGCGGTTACAACTGGTTTACGGCACAGGGTGGCACATTCATGTGGAAACCATTCCCAGCTTTGTTAGGACACCAAATCATGTGTCATTTTATGGCATTACAGAGTTAATGAGTCCCTGGAAATAATTAAAATTATATAAAGATAAATATTAACACTGAATGCACTCACATCTCAGCCTACAGTTGATGAACACACAAAGGGTTAAATAGCCAAAAACATTGCATTTGTTTGATTGTAATAAAAAATTTTAGGTGCTGTGTTAATAGAGATAATTATAAGTATAAATTGAGTGGAATCATGACCGAATTGACCCTGAGACATGATTTGCTTCAGGAAGTGTTTATCAAATGCGGAAACGCTGTCGTCTTTACAGAAGTGACACATCGAATCAGTTCCACTTTCGTTATCTGCGATGACACTCCTTCCCAGTCTCCGTGATCACTGTACACTGTATGTGGATGTATAGAACTTTACCTGATCATTACCGGCATTCCCATTCAAAAAAAAAAACCAAAAAAACAGCTCACACAATGCTTCCACTCATCCATGTGCAAATATTTAATTGTTGACATTGTTGATTCTCTTTAGGTTATAATCATCCAGCTTTGATGAAAGCCCTCAGCAAGCCAAACAATCTGGTAAGACGTCACTGCATTGTGTTAATAGTGTAGATCAGTAGGGCGTGTAGTGACGCAGTGAATCCTGAAGATCCTCAGATCTGATTGTGTTGCATTGACAGCCTTTTCCACTTTTTTTAGCTCGTCATCCGTACCATAAAGATTCCCTTTCTCTTTTTCCAGAGCGCTTTTGTTAACCGGCCTGCCCTTGGAATTCTGCCACCTGAGAATTTCCCAGAGAATCTGACTGAAAGTCTGCTTTCGGTGAGAACGTTTTTAAGAATCTCATTCCAGAGGCAAAGGCACAGCTGAATTGCAATCATTTCTTTGCAAGTTCCTCAAAAGTTTCTGAAGTTTATGCACAATAATTCAGTCTGGATTCATTCCAGCATCCACATACAGCTTTAGCGTTCACTGAAATAGCCTCAGGGCTGACGAGTTGTTTTGTTAAGAAGATAAGATGCCCGTTGATAAAAATGGCACAGTAATAGCTATCGACTTTTGAGTGGGTAGGATCACCTCAGGACTGGTCTCGCAAGTACTTTTGTTGATGAACAGAGCCAACAACCAGAAATACACAATTTGAACCAAAGACCACCAACCTTAGCCCCTCCCCCCCCTTTTAAATGTAGCTTGGTAAATACTATTTAAAGCAAGATTCTTTTTCCATAAAGCTAATTTTATAGTTTTGTTCTCCTGGTTTCCCTGAAATAAGTTCTCGAAAGTGCAGATCAGTCAAATTCTGAAGCTTAAGGTCAGCAGAATACTCAAGCCCATGGCTAGAACATACCGATCTGAACCAGTGCGTTAAAGTGAAATTCGGGTGTCATCTCCTGGCTTAATGTCTTTGTAAATGATATTTAATGTTTGTGATGATTATCTGCAAGAATTTCAGCACATTTCTCTGAAATGAAAGAAAATAAAACTAGGTAATGGAAGTCTAAGGGGCGGCTGTAAATGTGCAGAAAGTATGATTTAAAAATAATAATAAAATGTGTATGAGATATGACGTTAGCATGATGTGTATAGTTCATATGCAAAACTACTTCACATAAATGTCTACAGTGCGTAACAGCTACCCCATGAGATTAAAAGTTTTGTTATCTTTATTCATTCATTCATCTTCTGCTTCTTCTGGGGTGGGGTCGTGGGGGCAGCAGCCTAAGCAGTGAGGTCCAGACATCCCTCTCCCCAGCCACTTCCTCCAGCTCTTCCGGGGGGATGCCAAGGCGTTCCCAGACCACCCGAGAGACGTAGTCCCTCCAGCGTGTTCTGGCTCGGCCCCGGGGTCTCTTCCCGGGCGGACATGCCCGAAACACCACACCAGGGAGGCATTCGGGAGGCATTTTAATCAGATGCCCGAGCCACCTCAACTGGCTCCTCTCAACATGAACGAGCAGCGGTTCTACTCCGAGCTCCTCCCTAATGACAGAACTACTCACCCTACCTCTAAGGGAGAGACCTGCCACACTGCGAAGGAAGCTCATTTCAGCCGCTTGTATTTGCGATCTCGTTCTTTCAGTCACCACCCAAAGCTCGTGACCATAGGTGAGGGTAGGAACGTAAATTGACTGGTAAATTGAGAGCTTTTCCTTCTGCCTCAGCTCCCTCTTCACCACGACGGACCGGTACAAGCTCCGCTTTACAGCAGAGGCTGCACCGATCCGCCTGTCATTTTCTGTTATCTTCATTATTATGTTAAAATACATTCTGTTTCTCTTATTCTTTTAAACAGTGTGTAGATTAATTCTAGAATAAGTTTCACTTAACTTTGCTACTTGGACCCCTAACTATAATAAAAGGATACAAGATCTCCGCTTGAGAGAGAGTATTGTTTTTGTTAAATGAAGTATCCAACCCCCCCCCAGATCGCTCCACGCGGAATGACCCGGGTGCAGACCATGGCGTGCGGCTCCTGCTCCAACGAGAACGCCTTCAAGGCCATGTTCATCTGGTACAGAGTGAGTTCACAGCGAACACCACACACTGCATGTACATGTACAGTCGTCAGACCCGTCCTGTTGTGTATATTAAAATATATGTTTGCAGTAAGATGCAGCTGATCATCATTACCCGTCTCATTGGCTGAGCTCAGAGGTGGGCCAATTTGTGCCTGTTTAATTGATTGAGTCTCAGAATAATTTACAGAGAAAAGGAATTTCTGTCCCTAAATGCGATGCTTTATAATGTTGTGTTAAAGTATAATGAGATACCTGAGATGTTTATCTTCATGAATATGAGAAATAAATACAGATACAAAATAATCTTGATAAACAAACGTGTATAATTTAAATGATAGTGCGGTACCTTTGTTGTTGGTCAGTCATTTGTTTTCATATTATAGCATTTTTAAAGTCAATGGTTTCCTGAAATGTCTTGTTTTTGAGTGCTAATTCCTGGTGTGTGATTCGTATCTAGAACAAAGAAAGAGGCACCGATAGTCCTTCACCAGAGGAAATGAGCTCCTGTATGATTAACCAGGTAACTCATTACTATACATCACATACTATGTTATACATATCCCCCTCGCCATTAGTAAATATCACTGAATATTCCCCGAGATATTCTGTGATATCCACTGATCATGAAGTGAGTAACTGTTATAGTATATACTAAACAGGAACAGAAGATAAACAAACAAGAACAAGATTTTCATGGATTACTTTTAATTTATAAAGCGTGCTTTATGGCATCATGTCTTGAATTTAAAGATTGAAAAAAGGGGCCTTTTTCCCCCCTTGAAAAACTCAGATTTTATTGGAATAGTTTTCTTCATATTGTGGATGTTAGATAAGACAATTTATTGAATTTCTTTGATTTTATAATCAGTGACCCTGAGTAACAGAGTTTGAATTGAAATATCACAAGTTTGTGAGGTGGATAATGTCCATTATCTCGAGATCGAGATCCAATCTGCTGCCGCTGTCCGTGTGTCATCTCTAAGGGTTATAAGAACATTTGTACAGTTAGTCAGTTATAAATAATTTGGTGATGATGATAAGGAACCCAGACTTGGAATCAGGACCTTAGTGTGTCATAGAGCCCTTACATTTACAGTCATTCAGCCCTTACTGATTACATAAGGACAGAATTAGTTTTTTTTTTAATGAGTTTGTTGCTTTTGTGAACAACGTGCTCCATATCAGTGGTGTTTCTACTTGGAAATCACTGACTAAATTAATTTCTGTAATTGAGAGATCTGAATCGAATATTTAGATAAACAGGGTAACGTGTCTGGATGGTGATCTTATCATCTCGGCTGTTTGAGTGAATGTGAGTTTTGTTCTGTTCACTGTTACAATTCACCTCTTTTGAATAATCACCCTCATCAGATAATTAGAAAGACAAACGCAAACTATTTACTCTTCTCTCCCTCTCTACCCCTCTCCCCCCCTCTCTTCCTTTCTCCCCTCCATCTCCCTCTGTCTCCTTCCCTCCCTCTTTCTCTCTCCCTCCCCTCCCTCTCTCTCTCTCTCTCTCTTTCTCTCTCTCTGTGTGTTCAGAGTCCTGGCTGTCCAGATCTGAGCATCCTGTCCTTCATGGGAGGGTTTCATGGCAGGACGATGGGTAAGTCCTGGTGAATGTGATGTTGGGGTTCAGGTATGTCCTGATCTCTCTCCACTGAATTGCGACGCCGCTATCGCAGTTCCTCTGTCCTCACAGCTACCTTGATTTGGTTCACAGGTTGCTTGGCCACAACCCATTCCAAGGTCATTCACAAGCTGGACATCCCGTCATTCGACTGGCCCATTGCGCCCTTCCCCAGACTCAAGTATCCACTTGAGGAATTTGTTCAAGAGAACGCCCAAGAGGAGGCTCACTGTCTCGAGGAGGTCAGACTCTCTTCTTCAAGAAATCAACTTATTTATCTGTAATATGGGGGTGTTTCCAATATTTCCTCCTGATGCCATTAATATCGCTGATCACTTTCACATTTGATCCATCTTCTGCACAGGGATTTATTTTTTCATTACCACAGCAATCATAAATTCAGTTCTAGCCCCGCCCACATTCAGTTTTATGTAGAAAAAAATAAGAATTTATATTAATACCGATTTTAAACATCGTATTTTGAGTTCTTCGGTACAGGTTAGTGGTTAGCCATACTAGCATGGTTAGCTGGAGTGAAATTTTCTCCCCCGTGTGTGGATCAGGTGGAGGATCTGATCGTGAAGTGGAGGCAGAAGGGCAAACCCGTGGCCGGTATCATCGTCGAGCCCATCCAGGCAGAGGGAGGAGATAACCACGCATCACCTGACTTCTTCATCAAACTGCGCAACATCGCTCGCAAGGTAGCCCCGTCAGTGTAAACACATCGTGTGCCGATGTGGATGATTTTTAATCAGGATCTCTGTACAGTCTGCAGGAACTCGTCTCTTCCGAATCATCTGTCTCACTCTAATTGTGGTTGTATCTGGTGTTCTTGTGAAGTGATCCTTTTTTTTTTTTAAAGCACAAGTCATGAAGTGAGCACACGACGCCCCTCGGGCGATTTCTGTCCTCGTCTGCTCCGATTTGCTCGTCTGTCTCCTCAGATCAAACCAAGATTTATAACAGCCTTAAAACACGCCCTGCTTTCGTCACTGATGACCTCGCTCACTTGTGTCTGTCAGACTATTTCTGGTGTAGTGCGCTTCAGTTTCAAGGGCAGATAGTCTTTTGTTTTTCCTCAAAATATCCTTAATACGAGTGTGTTTGGTTTTTCAGGTTATGGAAGGAAATGGTGGATCATTTTGACATGTTTAAGATATATGAACTTAAGATGCTATTTGGTCTTCCTGTACGTTTAGCATGGGTGTGCCTTCCATGTGGACGAGGTTCAGACAGGGTGCGGAGCCACCGGGAAGTTCTGGGCCCACGAGCACTGGGGCATGAACGACCCCGCTGATATCGTCTCCTTCAGCAAGAAGATGCTCACCGGAGGCTTCTACTACAAAGATGAGCTGCAGGCTGATAAGGTGTGTGTGTGTGTGTGTGTCTAAAGATCAAAAGTCATGTCAGATTTCAAGATCATGTCCCCTCACTGTCACTTACCGCTGCCAGACTTTCAAACTGCCTTAATTAACGCTTCTGAGAGAGATCGCTCCCCAGGCACTTAGATCTGAACAAACAGCGCCCTCTAGTGCTCTGTGAACACACATGCTTGCTAATTCTGTTATTAGGAATAAAAATCATACGTTTCCGACACCCATCCCCTTTACTGAGCTGATTCCGAGGTTCTGTGTGCCATGGCTCAGGGTTACAGAATCTTCAACACGTGGATGGGAGACCCGTCAAAGAACCTGTTACTCTCTGAGGTGGTGAACATCATCAGAAGAGAGAGCCTTCTGGAGGAAGTAACTCGTTCTGGGAAGACTTTGCTGCAGGGACTCTACGAACTTCAGGTATCTGTTATAGCTGTAGTTATAGAATAGAATTATAAAAATAGAGTTTTTAAAGAGAATTCGTGATTTTTCTGTTATTAATGTACAGTGGTGATTTTAAGCTCAGAGCTGCTCTCTAGTGGGGGGAAAATCAGTAACACACATTATTATAGGTTCTCTCTCTCTTCCTCCCTCCGTTTTTCTCTCTCTCTCTCTCTCTCTCTCTGTCTCTCTCTCTCAGTCCCAATATCCTCATCTGCTAAGTCGAGCCCGTGGTCAGGGCACCTTCTGCGCCATTGATGCCCGTGATGACGTCACCCGAGACAACCTCATGCTCAAAATCAGGGACAAGGGTACAGCATGAATACATGTTTTGTTTATTTATTTATTTCCTCTGAATGCAGTGTAACTGCACGAAACACTATCATTAACACGTGCCTGTGTGAAAGTTCCAGAAATTAATGAGTTGACTCTGAGGCAGGGTGATGTAATGCTATGCTACAGAACATAACGAGTATCATTAAATGCTAGTTATATTCCCCTATCTTGCCATACAGAGTCTTCTCCTCACACCCCGTTTCTCTCCTCAGGCGTCCTCCTGGGCGGCTGCGGTGAAAAATCTATCCGTTTCCGTCCCGCTCTCATCTTCAAAGAGTACCACGCTCAGCAGTTCCTCAACATCTTCAACGACGTGCTCTCTAACTACAAATAAAAAGTCATGCGACACCGAGAAGCCAAGGACAAGAAGCACAAGGGTCCAAACCCCCCGAAATGGGCGGTTACTTCCTTTCGCTGTCTCTCACCTTTTTTTTAACCTTCTACTTCACGTTTTAATGATTTTGTTTAATTTTAGTCACTGTATCTCTCACTGTAAAGAGCACAATGGGATCTGTATTACGGTGAATCAGTATCGTGTAATGTTTTACAAAACGATGTCT
This sequence comes from Neosilurus hyrtlii, assembly GCA_028564935.1. NCBI lineage: Eukaryota > Metazoa > Chordata > Actinopteri > Siluriformes > Plotosidae > Neosilurus > Neosilurus hyrtlii. Next base: position 10,820,962 of record JAOUQZ010000024.1, read on the forward strand.
TGACTTCGTCCGAGATGTAATTCTAGGTGTTGATGCACCTGGAGTAAAATCACTCAGTGGGCTGTTTGGTAAGTCAAGATATTTTCTATAAGAGCAGTTTTGTATTTTTAGGGTTGGTTCAGGGAAAAAAACACTTTTATATCTGTAAGATCAGGAATTATAATTATTATTATTATTATTATTAGAAGTAAAAAAAACACTACAACCTTCTAAATGATGATGGATTTCCTCAAACCTAAGCACATAAGCTGTAAATCCAAGCCAAGCTTAACTAGAGGGGCATTCATAGAGTCTATGTTACCCCTGCCAGGCACCAGTGGGTTCTATTTACAAGTTGATGAACCTGCAAAATTTACCCCAGATTGCACTTTCGTTATAACCCGGTTTAATTATAGTGAAATGTCGCCCACTAGTGGGTGTCTGATGAACATCTATTCACACATTTGTGTACTTTTTTTAGCTCTTCGGATTTTTTTTTTTTAACACAATCCCAAATTTTTGTTTTTCTACTTGTACCACAACCAGCTTGAGGAAAAAATTTGCCCAAATCTGTGCAAAAACTTAAGCAAGCTAACAGAAAAACAGATGAAAACAGAACCTTCTGGCAGAGGTAACGTAGAATTTATTATATTAAGATGTACATATATACCCTCTTCTCCATTCAGAGCAAAGAGAGGCTCTGTTAAGTGTACAAATCCCCGATGAAGAGCTTAGAACAGTGTTGAACTGTTAAGGCAATGCTGGGGAATCCAGATGATTCACTGTGATTATTAGATATTATTTTTGTAGTTCTTGGCAGTGATTGAAGGACTTTAAAGGTAAAGAGTAAAGGTTGGGCTTTTCAACAATGCTCTACTTCAGCACAGTAGCACATGAGAGGAACCGGATTTTGCAAAAAAATAGTTTTTAAGTATTTCTCTGTGGCTGGCTGTATGAATTTTAGAACCGAAGCTGATCTAGCAGTAATCTGAACTTGGAGTATTTTTGGAAAATAAAATGTTCTATAGGGTAGCCAGATACATTAGTGAGATTTTCAGGGTAATACCTGACCCCTCGTACCTCACGCTCTCGATGTCTTTGTTGTGCGTAGTTCTTTTCAAGTAAAGACAGTTAGTAAATGTGGAAGAGGCTGAGACTGAACTTTGTGATGATCTGTATGATTTGATAACGAGGCGCACGATCACAAAGCACAATTTCACTGAAGGTACTTGCCAGTCGGCCATTTTGGTAAAAGTACATTCGTCCGTTTGGTGTCCGACCCTCTGTCATTGGAGAAAAGAACTGAACCTTATTGTTTTTTATCAATGGAGATTTATTTTTAGCATTTCTTCCACCAGGGAAATTTAATAATGGTACCGTAGAGATGTTTTGAAGGGGTAGTGTCGGCGAAAGATGTATAGTATTCATACTGCTGGTAAAAAGATCTCATTGCACAATCAATGTGGACACAACACTGCTTCCGAAATAAGTAAATATAATATGGAATCTGTGTTCCTGTGCTCATCTATCACCAGACATCCTGCTGATTCTTCCAAACCTGCATGTTTTTAGGGGAATTTTTTAAATTATTATTTTAAGAATAAACCAAGCATGATGGAGTTATACACAACAGAACGTCCTTCATTCATAATTCTCTCCTCGACAATCTTTTTTTTTTGTTTTGTTTTTTTTTGTGAGGGAATTCATCAGTCAATTAAACACATCAGTGGGACACTAATATGGAATCTTCACTACATGATGTGTAGAATATTTTTGAGATAAATGTTGGTAATGCTGTACTGTCCTGTTAGTCCATATAAAGTAGTATATAAAATTTTGGTTGTCATTATAGTGGAGAGACTGAGCGAACAGAAATTTAAAAAATAAAAAAAGAAATGCCTAACGTTGCTCAGTTAGAGATAAAGGTAAAGAAGAATCCCGATATATGTGACGACTCTGTGCTGTCTGTTTTTGGCCGAATCAGTATTGTATGGAGTTGTGAATTCTCTGTGAACCACTAACAATAATTATTAATAATGATAAAAGATGATATTGGCATATTTGTATACACGACTGTATGTAGTAGATTATAAAATGTAATTATTCCCTGTTTAAATCTCGTCAAAGCAATAGAAAATGTACTGAGAAATAAATCTGACATTTTTCTATGTCGACTTCTCTCTTTTTTATTATTATTTTTTGGTCTTTTGTAATTTGACAGTTTTTTTTTTTTTCTTCTGTTGTAGCTGTTGAGGTGCAGTAGGTCACGTCCTGGTGTGTTACATCTTCACTCGTTCCTGCATTTCAACTCTGGATTGTGTTCATGCTTGATGAGTTACGTATGAACACCCAGGTAAATGTGTGCGGGGGTGTTTTGGGGGGGTACAGGTGAAAATATGTCCCCTGATTTTGTGTCAAAACAATGAAATGCTACTCAGATCTTCTTTAATCCAGACTTTGCTGTACCTTCCTTAACTAGTCAGGCCGTGATAAAATATCAGCCCCCCACTCAGGTCTGGCGTAGGGCTTCATTTTTCATATCGGTCGATCTCAGTATTAAACAAATCACTGGTTCTGTCAAGCTTAAAGGATCCGTTGTACTTCTGAGTGGATGTGAGGATAACATAAGGTTCACTTTAGCTTAAACTGGGGCGTTTTATTAATCTCACAGTATGATGATTTTCATAACGTTGCCAGTTTGAGGACATTTGAACACCTGAGGCTAAGGTTGGGGACATGATTTAAAAATTATGATGTTCCGAAGGTAATATTGCATCCAGAAGATTGAGTTATTTGATGTCGCGATACATTAATAATCATTCTATCACCCAGGTCTAGTTTGGAGTGAAGGTTTAACTGTTTCATTCTCATCCAGTGATGGAACTAACGCATGTTTTATTCCTTTCATACCACACGGATTTCCACGTGATTTACCTTTTTTAATATTCTGGAACATGCCGTAGTTCCTATTGTCAGTTTTAGGAAATGCTGGAAGTGGAGACTCCTTCGAGAAAAAGTTAAATGTCTAAAACAAGGTGTCATTTTTCTTTGTTAAATATTAGTTAGATTTTGATCTTGTGATTTGATGGTTATGGCTGTTTCTATAGAAACAGTAATGTAATATAATCTTGTGATTGTGGCTAGTCACAGTAACCTTCAGTCTGAATGTGATTGGTTGACTTATTGCAAAACACATCAACGAATCAGATTGCAGTATTCTGCTGCGCTGTGGTGTAAGGTAACATTTACAGGAAATGGAAGGTCAGCTAGCATTAGCACCATAACGATGAACTTTCCAAGGTAAGAAACATATATTTAAAGTAATCTTGAAATCGATATTGATTCAGGTTAAGGATTTTATTTAATTTTCTGCAATCCACCAAAATGGGTAGTAAACAAAACCAAAGACAGAACGACAAACAGTTTTAGTGTAAGCAAATCAGTCACAAAGATCTCTCATTATGGGTCACAAAAATAAGCTAAAATTAAACATTCACCCAAAATAAAAACACCACGTCAGGGCAAATGGTCATGCCGTGCCCCCGTCATCCAGCGGCGTTTTTTTTCTCCCACCGACTTCAGAACAGGTGTTCAGGAGTCGATCACTGCTCCTGACCATGTCTCATGCTTGGTACCTGGTGCCAGGTGAGTGATGGTCACTTCCACAGCTTGAACCTTCTGATGTTTGGGTGGAATAGAGCAGATTTTATAGCAAACTTCATCTCCTTCGACTGGAACGTACTCTCCTTCAATACTGCAACGCACACACACACACAGACACACAGCCAGTGCACACGATGGATCAAATAGGGAGATGTGAAGTAATTTTTTTTTCTTCGGTGTTAACAGATTTTGGCTGTAGAGCACTAAGAAGGTTAACTGTGTGTGCGTTTCTCAGATGTTTTACCCCAAGTCATTAACTTCTAAAACTTGACTAAAATTTGTAGGTAATGATGACCCATGTCGCTGTCTCTGCACTGGATAGGGGTGCTGACCCAGTGGGTCAGTCTCTGTTTACAGAGAGAACTTTGTTCCCTTTTTGGGGGCCACTCTGTACCGAGTTCATAAACACATACCCCAGGGGTGTCCAATCTTGTCCACAAAGGCGTGGGTGCAGATTTTCATCCTAATCAACCTGGAGTCGCACCTTCCGCCTGCTTAAATCAACTTCTCTTCACTCTGAGTGACGTCTCCAGTGTGGAATGAAACCCTGCACCCGCTCGGGCCCTTTGTGAATGAGATCAGACACCTCTGGTGTATCCAATGGCTGATCTTATCCACAGTGGGGTCGGTGTGGGAGCAGGTTTTTATTCTAATCAGCCCGGATAGGATTGGACTCTCGTCACAGCTCCAACAAGAACTGTCAACACCGTCTGTTTTGGGTGTAAACAAAGTGGCCGACCAAACCTCGGGTGTCAGGTGATCATTTCCACAGACGTACATGAAGCAACCCGGTATTGTAAAGGATTTAAATATAAACTCTGGTACAAAAACTGAAGATGAAGCTTCAAAATCCGCTTGTCATATAAAAATCACCTAATTGCACATCCGGACTTTATCTGTGTCATTCGGGGGTTTTTTTTTCTTTTCACATGCTGAGGAAAAACAGGTCAAGGGAAAAAAAGCATCTACTTTTGAGCTGTGCTTCTGTTCTCAAGGCGAAAAGCTAGAAGACAAACTGCTCTTGACTACACCGACACATGTGCACAATAGGATGACGTACGACTCCATGACGTAGTCTCCCTCTGACGTCCAGAGCATAAAGCGTTTCTCCCACAGCGCTTTCATTCTTCACCAGTCCGTCTTTCACCCACACACACGCAAACCATGAGGCACAAAACACTCAACCACCCACACACACACACTGTCATGAGCATCTTCTCTTAAACCTACTCGTACCGTTGTAGACTCGAGCTCGTGCTTTCACCTTTACTAGATACCACGATGTTCAGTTAAAGGATCCGAGACAAAAACATTTTACGCACAGATGTGGCGTTTTAAGAGCTGTTTGTAAACTGTACAGTTTAATATGATCAGTGTCAGTAATCTGTAATACTGAGTGATGTGTGGAGCAAAAGATAACGAGTGTTACCTCGACTTCCCGAGATCGGTTTCCTGTGGGGAATTTCAGCGCTGTGTCCTGATGAATGGTGCAACATATCGACATGCTAATTCGTAGCGATTAAGTGTTGCAGTTAGGATTTTCCGGTTAGCGTTCAGGCTAAATTGAGTTTATTCAATGCCAGTGATTAATACAGTGTCTTGTATTTTTGGAATAAGCATTTTTTTTGAAAAGGTGGCACAAAATCCTCAGAACCCTGAGAAGCATCCACCGATTTTCAGCTGCGATGGTTCACAAATACAGCGTCCTATAAAAGTGTTTAATGAGGTCACACCCTTTATTAGTTATATAACAGTAAGTATGATTAATGGAATTCTGCAGTTTGCTTTATTTAGTAAAAGGAAGATTTAAATGTAGTTTTAGTAGCTCACTGAGACCTGTATTTGCTTTGAAGTGTGATTTTAGAGACTGGTGTTGTGGTGTTTATTTATCAAAGGCGAAACCTCGAGCTCTCGAGTCCCCGAGTTCCTGGATTACTCCTCAGGGTGAAGAACACCGACGTTTTAGCAGCTACATTAGAATACATTAACATTATGTAAACACTGACCGCAGCACCGTTTATTCAAGAGCGCATCTGTATAGTACTGACCAATCAGGATGCAGTAACGACTCACGAGGTTATTATATCGTTGGCTGATTGGATAACGCCGTCATTTTTTTTTACAACCAGCAAACCTGAGTAAATTTAACCAGACACTCACTGGTGAAGTGTGTGTGCGCACGTGTCCTTACTCACTCCGAGATATGAACAAAGATGTCAGCACCACCGTCCGCTGGCGTGATGAATCCATGACCTCTGGACCGGGAGAAGCACTTACACACCCCGTTGAAGACGGGACCCTCGGCTGCCCGCGCAGTCCTGCAGGGGGACACAAAAAGCGTTTTATACTTTTATTTCATGTGTTGGTGAAATAAAGAGGCTGAAAAAGAAAAATGATAATAAATTTAAGTGCAGAACCGCTGATTGTGTTCAGTGGAATTTCTTTTCTTATCTGAAATGTCACCCTTCAGGTTGGTGTCGATGTGTTCGTTTTGTTTAGTCTTGGATGTGAAACCAGCGCTCGTGTGACTAACAGATAACACGAGCTTCCGTATCGTCTGCGCGAGTAACTACATTATTCAAATCATTACATTTCCAAACACAAATGTTCACACATGAAAAGCAGCTTAGCGGCACGTCACCGACGTGTTTAATTTAAATGTTTTGGAAAATTAAAAGAATTTTTACATTTTACAGTAAATATAAAATACTGCATAGTACATAAACTCACAGAGCCCAACAACATGCAAAATAAAGTTAGAATATACATTAAATAATATTTTTATTCAAATATTAAAATTTTAGATGATACTCTGTATGCTCTTCTCAAAAATTAAGATCAAGAAATTCAACATGATGATAAAACCTATAGATATATAAAATTACACAGATGCTTCAATCGCTTCAAATTCTCACTCAAACGTTTTGTGAGCAGGAATGAAGTGTTTAAAAATGACAGCAATAGAAGAAAGTTTAATAATCAGCTTTATTCCGGTGTATATGTGAGCTGTGATGGTTGTTTGCAGCAGCAGAATCGTTTATTAGCCATTTAGTCTTGTAAAAACGACTGGTTATTATGGATGTGCTTTGGTCTAATCTTAAGACTAAGTCTTTATTTTGCATCCTCATCTAAATGATTAAAAGCTGCACATTTTTTAAAGATAAAATCTGTCATTCTGGACCACTGAGTGTTTTATTACTATCGTATATTTTACTTCTCGTTATAACAAACCTGACTCTGAAGACGCCTCTGTGGACGCCGTGTAAAACCAGAACCTTCACGCTTTCCTTTTATTGTTCAATCCGTTATCCAGAAAACACAAAAAAAAAAATAAAAAATAGCAGTTCATGGGGTAGTGAGTACTCACGCGGAGATGGTGCGGTTGCGGCGAGTTGGCAGCGGGCTGGGGATCAGGCATCCTCTCATGGGAGAGGGTGAGCGGGCTCTCTGACGGCACGGGGGCAGGCTCAGGGAGCTCGGTGAGACGGGTGAGGTTGGGGACAGCGGCGGGGTTGTGGATCGGGCCGCCTGGCCTGGAGATGAGCCCTTGGAGGACATGATGTGCTCAGGACACCGCAGTTCTACCAGCAAACACACACAGGCAGAGTTCAGGGTCAGAAAGGTACACAGGAGAGGATACGCCTGGATGACTGGCTTGATTTCCAGAATTTACACTCAGAGTTGTTCACATTAAAAAAAAGAAAAACTGCCATCAGATCCTCCTGCTTTCTGGTGGAGACACTTTAAACTCTAACAGACATTTAATTGGTGTATTTAACTACGTGTGAATGAAATCTCTGTAGAAATTAAACCGTTCTTCTCATGAATGTTATCAACCTGCAGGGGTTTATTCAGCTCATCATCATCGTTACTGATTCATTAGTTAATGGTGGTGTGTGTTACATTTGTGAAAAATCTGCAGGAAGGGTTTCAACTTCTGACCAAAACTGTGAAGCCTTTCCAGGGATCTCATGTTATGGAAAAGCCGGAGTAAAGAACCTTCCATAAATAAACAGCACATCTCACTAAACCTGTCTATTCACTCACCACCCAATTAACCCTCCAAACAACGCCGGCGGTTTCCCTCACCCTGACGCTTCGTCCTGTTTTCATAACACCGAGATCAACCTTTTTCTCCGGAGTCACTCGGTCACAAACTTCTCTATATGGTACGTGGTTCAGACCAGCCCAGTTCGGGGCACTGAGACAAGAATAATAACTATTGCACTAATACACTGAACACTGCCTCACTGATGGATACCGTGATGTACAGAAATTCATCCAGAGGTTCAATCATGAAACAAAAACGAGTCGGATCAGTACACAGCTTCACCAGGCGTCTCACACCTTCCATCAACCCATCCCACCATCGGCTGAGTTCATGAATATATATAAATGATATAAGCACTGGGGTGAGGAACCGGGCCTGGACGCTCATACGACAACCTGCTGGAGAAGAGGAAGAGGAGCAGGACAGACTCTGGTCACCGAGAGCTCATAAAATAACCTGTCCAACAGTTTCTGAAATCAATTCAAACAGGCCGTGCAGGAATCTTTATTGGTTCTGGTCCTGTTACAGGAATTTAAACTCAGAACTACACGAGATTTCTATCAGAATAAAAGTCGATGTTTATCTGAAACTCGCGCCGAATGAAGTCCATGGGGGACGCAGGACGGGACGTGTCCAGTCATGTTATCCTCCTCTGAATTCCCGCGAGTGAGACTCATTTTAGGAGTTTACACCATCGCTGGGGCTGAAGTGCAAATCATTAAATAAGTTACAATAAAATCTGACGCCAGTTTTAACTTTTTAAAGCTTTTTTCCTTTTGTGCTTCATCAAACATCATTTATTTGCAGTTTCATTTCCTTGTTCATCCGTTTGTGAGTCGTTGTTGACTTGTTGTACTCATCCTCCCCACCCTCAGTGAGATTACACTCTCAGGAGGATTGATTACCTGCCTCAAGGAGTTGGAGCTCCATGTGGAGTTGAACCACTGAACTTGAAAGCAGGACACACAGGCGTTATCCACCGTAGCACATCTCACCTTTTACTGGTTTCATCTTTCAGGATGGTTCAACTCCAGAACATAGAATAAATCCCTGAAAAACATTCCTGCCAGTAGCAGGTGGCGGAACGTACAGGATAGAGCTCATAAAACAGGAAGGTGAGCAGCGACCCGATGGCTCATTGGGTTCAGGCAGCGTCTCAGGTTGGTTCTGAGTTGTGGTTCGAATCCTGCTGATGCAATTGTGGTATTTTGATTTGTGTCTCTCACTGCAGGTTTACACCAAAAGATAAACCCCCCAAAATAAGAGCTGCTCAGTAGTCAGCCCTGATAGCTCAGGAGATAGGAGTGGGTGCTGCAGGGAGCTGGCTGATCGTGGTTCGAATCCCGCTGACGTGTTTTGGTAACTGTGCACTTCAACACTGTTTTCTCTCACTGCAGGGACAAAACTAAAGATAAACCCCCCAAAAAAAGGGGAGTGAAAACTGTATCAGCTCCGATGGCTCAGTGGGATAAGGTCTTTGTCTGGTTCAGGCAGCAACTTCGGTTCAAGACCCCCCTGTGCAGTAGGACTGGTCCCAGGAAGGGGCTGTAAATCCAGCAAAGAGAGAAAGAAGCTGGTGTGTCCCAACTGGGGCTCCTGGAGAGGAGAAACCAGGGGTTATGCTACTCTGGGCTCTCTCTCGTTAAATATATATCTATATACTATATTACATCATATACTTATTCCACTATACCTACTACATCATGCTACTATCACTATTATCACTATCTTTACTATAACACTGCATACACACATTTAAAATGTAATAACAAACTGGGGTTCGAACCCCCTACCAGGGGATCCTTTAACTCATCCGTTAACACACCCTTAAACACTTTGAGCCACTCAGACTGACGAACGCACTCTTTTTTTTAAACATTTATCTTTTGGATGTAGTTGAAGGTAAAGCAAAGATTCGAACCCCAAACCCACGGGGTGAGAACTCAACCCTGCACTAACCCGCCGAGCTACAGCGGCTGTGAGACAGAGGCCTCCGTCAGCCCTGATCATCAGCAACCAGGCAACAAACGAGAGAAAAGCTCAGAGAGGAAAACTGAACCAGGAACAAGAAACAAACACTCTACCACCACACTACACCGCTTCATCTCACTAACCACCATCATTACATCATCTTCCGTTCCGTGGCGATGACGACTCAACACTTAGGATAAATCTAAAAAACACCACCACCCCGAGTAGCTCGGTGAGGTGAGGTGAGCGCCTGTACTGCTGCTCTGCGCAGGTTCGAATTTCATACAGCGCTGTCTTTATATTTCATTCAGTAGCCGGTGGTGTACGAGTGAGAGATAATCCTCCTAAAAACGCAGGTGCACGTGGTGTTCTGTGGCTCAGTGGTTTAGGTTAGTGATAGGTAGGACGGTAAAGTGCGGTTCAAATCCGGGTCCAGGCGTCGTCAGCGGCTCTGCAGGGAATAAAGTAAAAAGATAAAAAGACGGGTTTAATGTGTGCGTGGTTGCACCCCACAGGGTAGAAAGTGTGGGACTGTGGAGAAGAGGTTGCTTCATTTATTTATGCTGGGCTTGATGATTAAAATAAAACTTCACAGGCTGCTCACACTTTATCAATAAATCAGCGCTTCCTGGAGGTCAAGCGCTCATTTCCTTTCACATTCTTAATCAAAAGCTGAACAAACCCTGTGGAGGTGCCCAAATTCTGGGTGACTGTCTGAGCAGAGAACCTGATCGAAACCGGCGTGCTGTCCTCGACCCTGAGGAACCCATTCATATATATAGAGAGAGAGAGAGAGAGAGAGAGAGAACACAGTGAGGGTACACGCTTCTGTACAGCAACTGAACTGAATCATAAAGGAAGAGAGATGATCGTCCACCACAAGGAGGCTGCTGATAACATTCCCACAATCCTCTCCATCCCTCCACGGGACCAAGGAAATCTTTACTGCTTCATGATGAACAGGCTGTAGCGTTATATCCTATCCATGAGACGAGCAGTGGCAGGTTACGGCGGGGGCTGGAGGGAGCTGGTTGATCACGGTTCGAATCCTGGTGCCGTGTTTGTTCCACTGCGTTTTCCTTCCTTACCCCGACCCCCCCGTCGGTTTGTGTACCGAGGGATTTTGAGCTTATAGCGAGTGGGACGTGAGAAGGATGGACACAAGCTCAGGCAACAACTTTATTGGGAAGTGAGGGTTTGATGTTCGCAGTGGTGAAGTTGTTGGCTTTAAGAAATGACACAGAACCTGAGCGAAACACTTTAATGGTTGTTGGTGCAGTAGATGTTTAATCCCCTGCTGCGTATCTCTTTTTCCAGATCAAAACCAAACATGGGGACTTTTTATTATTATTTAAACCTGAGCTCTCGAAAGGGGCTTGTTTACCTTTCCCACAATCCCCTGTGTCAGTCACTGTTCCTTTTCTCCTTGATGCTTTTGAAACAACCGCCAACAACACGGTGGCTCCTATTCAATAGTGCACATATTATAAAGGAACGACACGTTCTGATTGGTTCACGATCACAGGTAAGACACGTGGTCCTGAATTCGGGAGGTGGATAATGTTGAAATCGATACGAGTCCCTCACTCATTTTTATTTACGTTACACACAGTCACTGCTTCTGCATTCATTCATTAGTTCTAATTTTATCTTCCCGACCCCGAGTGGATCTGCCTGTGATCATTCTGCTGCCGTGGACCGTAAGACAGGAAAGACGAGGTAGATTTAGTTCAAAGCGTCTGCCTGACGCGGACGAAGAAAAAAGTTCAAAGAGATGAAGATGAAAAGCGAAAAGGTTTTCCTGCTCAGAAACCCAGACGCCGCGGACAGCATGCTTTATATCAGCCGAGAGAAGCACCGCCCTGAACACACACCTGAACATCATCCTGTCCCATCTCTGCACTGACAGGAGGGAGGAGACAACCGGGCAGCGAACACGGGAGAGAGACACAGAGAGAGAGAGACAGAGAGGCAGGGAGTGAAAAAGACACTTCACAGAAATTGATCTCACCCTTCGCTCTAGTGATTGTATGCCCCTTTCAGTAAGGCCACAGTGACCTTGACCTTTGACCTACAAACTCTACTCAGTTCATCACAGACCCAAAGAAATTACATCACCGGCCCTGATCAATACCAGAGTGCAAACCCAGCACCAGAAATGAATTCAGAAAGCAGAGGACAAGAACACTGAGGGAACTAGAATTCAAAATGTTGGTAAAAATTTCGTCTGTGGATATAACACCAGTTTTAGCGAGTTTCTGAGATAGAGAGAAATAAATATCTCCTAACTGGTGACGACGATTCATGAAAAAGTCTTAGCTATAACCTACATCCCTGTGGCAGCAACATGTGAAATTCACTTTGATCAGACCAACAGTTTTAATAAAATATTTAATTATTTAACCGTTCTGAGCAGAAACAGAAAGAACAACCCGAGAGCGGAACAGATACTGCAAAGGAAAACCAACAGCAGATAATTATGGGATAAAGAATCAGTCCTGGAGGGGTGATCAGTGAGCTCTAATTCTACACTTAAATCTAAATCACCTCTAAAACCGGCACCAGGGTCTCAATTTCCATGGTAACGCTGATCCAGAACCAACCGTGAGAACTGCTCTTTTGTACCTTCGGATGACATCATTCACTCTGATCGCCTTTACTGATGAATTCTGCTCCAATCACACATCATCTGGCTTTGTTCAGGTTTTCTCTTTCCTCGCTCTGCGGGCGCTAAATGAGCACAGTGAGACTTCGACATGGGAAACGGGCACACACACACACTCTCACACACACACTCTCTCACTCACACTCTCGAAGTGCTCTGTGGAAAGACGGTTTGGGGAAGGCGTTTCGACACGACCTCTTAGGTTTAGGTTTCAGTTCCAGAATAAAATTTTAAAGAAATTTTTAAATCAGTGAGATTTTTTTTTATTCGTCAAGAGAAAACCTCTTACACAACAGAACTTAAAACTCAAACCAATCAATCAACAGATCAACCTCCGCAGCATTGGTGTCATTTCAACTGGAGATGAAACCTCCCTATGCTAAACCCACACCAGCCACTACATCAGGCCCCAGGACTTATGGATATTAAACAGTGCCAAAGTTTCATGCTGATACGGGACTGAGTTACTCATCTGAAACCACCAGAAAGCAGGCAGTAGGAGGAAAGAGAGGGCGAGCGAGTGTGAGAGAGCGTGTGAGAGAGAGAGAGCGAGCGAGAGAGAGCGAGAAAGAGACGGGGCTTCAGTAGAACTCAGAAGGTTAATAACTTTTTCTTCATCATTTCCATCTTAATGAACTTTCGTTAAAAGTCAGCCATTGAAGTTACAGCCGTTTTTTTCTTACTGAAGCGACCTTTACATCACACCCATCATTTCATAATTACTTGCTGAGTGCACTCGCTCTCTCTCTCTCTCTCTATGACATCATCGTTTAAAACTCACTGAAAGACTGAAGCTTCTGTATCTTGTAAAGTTTGCGGTTTTTTTCCAGGATTTCAGAATCAGTGACTGGATTTTTCAAACCAATCAGCTCAAACTATTCCCTTGTAGTTTATACTGAATAATAAACAAGAGCGATCTGACAGCACAAACCTCCACCAAGCTCTGAAATTCTCCAAACGAACCAAGACTCCAAAAACAGTTCTGTCTCACAGTGTTAAAGAATCTTTCAAAAAATTCCTGGATCACGGTGAAGATCGAGATCCACACCCTTCACACCTGCTGAGGAGGCTCGTGAGTATTTTGCAGTTTACATGCAGCAGCCGTCGACTCGTCGGATTCTACCTCTCCACACGGACCGGAGGAAAAGAAAGGAAGGAAGAAGGAAAGAAAGAACTAAATCTCCACTGCTGATGAAAGTGCTGATTTTCCCACGTGTCCAGTCTGGCTTTTATTGTGGACTCATAGGATTAAAAGTCAATAGCTAGCTACATTACACACACACACACACACACACACACACACACACACACACACACACACACACACACACACACACACACA
>JAOUQZ010000024.1:10834732-10847232 GCA_028564935.1 Neosilurus hyrtlii
TATATAACCACACCCACCCCTGTATATAATCCCACCCACCCGTGTATATAATCACACACCCCCGTGTATATAATCACACCCCCGTGTATATAATCACACCCCCGTGTATATAATCACACACCCCCGTGTATATAATCACACCCCCCCGTGTATATAATCACACACCCCCGTGTATATAATCACACCCCCCGTGTATATAATCACACCCCCCGTGTATATAATCACACCCCCCCGTGTATATAATCACACCCCCCCGTGTATATAATCACACCCCCCCGTGTATATAATCACACCCACCCGTGTATATAATCACACCCGTGTATATAATCACACACCCCCGTGTATATAATCACACCCGTGTATATAATCACACCCGTGTACAGCTCCGAGCTCCACAATAATCAGAAAAACAGTCCAGGTTCGACCACAAAGTCAAAAATCCAAAACCTGCTTTGTTTTTGTTCTACTTCCACCCTGAGCTCAAACACCAACTCCACCAACACAACCTGGAGCATTTCCACTGCACATGGTATCTCTCAAGCTTAAAAATAAATACATTCATAATAACAATAACAACAATAATAATAATAATAATAACAATACTACTAATACTAATAATAATAATAAATAATAATAATACTAATAGATTAATGATTACACGTGGCACTGACCCCAGAACTCCTACAATCAACACTACAAAACATTCTAATGTAAACAACACACTAAACAAAAACAACTCGACTAACGCACCGCGATATCATTAAATAAATAAATAAATAAATAAATAAATACCCTCCGAGTTCCTGGGGTCACACTGTGTTACACTGACCGTGTTATACTGACCGTGTGAGGAACTTTATTCACTTCTCCACACAACACTCACCTTTAAGTTTCTTCCTCCGGGAAACAACCGAGGGTACAATCCCCACACCGGGTTACAGCGACTTTACACTCCACTGGGTTTAATTACCTCTAGTGAATTCTAGTACTTTTATACTATTATTAGGAATAAAAGCTCCTCGCGCTCACAAAACCGAACCGATACAGAGGCGAGGCGCGCGCACAGCTGCTGCTCATTAATGAACCTACTAGACTTAGCGCGCGCACCAAATGGGCGTGTCCGCCAGGTTGGCTCAGATAACGTCATCACTAAGCTTACCGTAAATATCCAAATATACCGAGTCACCGCACGAACTCGTACAAACGGGCTAAAAACAAAACGAACCACCCCTTAAGTCACGGAGTGCATGTTCGAGATGCTCAGGGAAAGTTTAAACTTTTTCACAGGAATAAAACACAGCGCGTCATAATGTTCAAGAAAAATCATCAACAACGAGGAGGCGCAATGAGTCACTTCATCTCTCTGGAGCTCCTTTCTGCAGTTCAGCACTGATTACAGCAGCATTTCTCATCCACACACACCTGTACATCTCACACACACGCACACCTGTACATCACACACACACCTGTACATCTCACACACACGCACACCTGTACATCACACACACACCTGTACATCACACACACATGTACATCACACACACACACCTGTACATCATACACACACCTGTACATGTCACACACACACACACACCTGTACATCTCACACACACACCTGTACATCACACACACACCTGTACATCACACACACCTGTACATCACACACACACACACCTAATCCATCTCTCTGGAGCTCCTTTCTGCAGTTCAGCACTGATTACAGCAGCATTTATCATCCACACACACCTGTACATCACACACACACCTGTACATCTCACACACACACACACACACCTGTACATCACACACACACACCTGTACATCTCACACACACACACGCACACCTGTACATCTCACACACACACACACACCTGTACATCATACACACACCTGCACATCACACACACACACACACACCTGTACATCATACACACACCTGTACATGTCACACACACACACACACCTGTACATCTCACACACACACCTGTACATCACACACACACCTGTACATCACACACACCTGTACATCACACACACACACACACCTGTACATCCATCTCCCTCACACACACACACCTGTACATCACACACACACACCTGTACATCACACACACACACCTGCACATCACACACACACACCTGTACATCTATCACACACACACTCATCCCAGTCTCAGTGTTTTCAGGGTACAACTGAAGTAGCCTTACCTTTGATTGTTTCAGAGCTCTGACACTGGAGACTCCTTCCCTAAATTTTAAATACCGGCGTCCTCACACAGCAGCAGAAACACAGAGTCGGTCGCTCACCGCACAAGTCCCAGTGAATGAACTGTTACTATGGAAACAATACCATCTTGTTCATATATATATATATCTAAGAAAATGAATCAACGTCAAATCTTCTGACCAATCAGAATTGAGAGCCTGAGTTCAAACATTATATCGAAAAAATAGGTACAGTTTATGTAATATAGGCGAGACTGGAGCCTATCTCAGCAGACATGGATGAAGGTGGGGTACACCCTGAACAGCTCGCCAGTCCATCGTAAGGCCAACACACATTCACCCTCACACCTAGGGCCAATTTGGAACAGCCAAATAACCTAACATACATGTGTTTGGACTGTGGGAGGAAACCAGAGTACCTGGAAGAAACCTATAGGAGCACAAGCCAACTCCACACAGCCTCCCCGAGCCTCAAACCCAGGACCTTCTTGCTGAGAGGCTGACGCACTAACCACATCAGCGCGCTGCCCAGCTATTTCCTGGGAAACGTAATTTTAACATGAGGGGGAAAAAAAAAACATTACTACAAGGATGTTTAATTTTTTATTTATTTTCTTGTGTTCTTTCTTTCTCACTCTCTCTCTCACAAACACACACACACAAACATCATCTTAAAATATCCGAATGCATGGACGGGATGGATAACAGGATAAAATAAAATCAGAAAAACAGGAGTTTCAAAAAGAGAACGTGGTCGAAGTCAGGATTTGTTCTAAAGAAGTGCAGCACACGGACTAGAAAATCTAATAAATAATAAAAAAGGATCACTTTACAACTGCCATTACAAATGTTGAACAGTAGAGGGGGCTGTTGCACAGGGCTTCATGCACGTCATGAACTCAATCTTCACATTAAAAAGAAATCACTTGGGTTAATTATATAAAAAAAAAAAGAAATTGTCCTTTTTTAATGTTGACTTTACTTTAAATTCACACATGTGATTAGATCAATCTGAAACCTGGTTCAGGACTTTCACGAGAATTGAACACGCATCAGAGATTTCCTCTTCCCTTTTTAGAAATTTGCAAGGGGGGGGGGGGTGAGAACTCTACATACAATTCATTCGAACACACAGTGAAGAGTTTCATCTGACAGAGTTTATATTTCCTCTGCTGAGATATTCAGCTCCTCGTCTCGGTTTAAAATATTCACGTATTTCATTTTATTTCTGCTGAGGTTGCTTGAAGTTGGGGGGGGGGGGCTTTGTCACGGTGCACCTTTAATAAAGAGAACAGGTTTAATATCTTGGTGGGGGGTTGCACTTAGATGCATTCACACACATTGCTGTTATGAAGTCAGATTGCTCGGATCCACATTTATTTATTTATTTATGGATAAGCAGGTGTTTCGCTCTTCCTGTTGTACATTTTATCTAATTGGTTTGTGTTTTTTTCCCTCAAGACTTTGTTGAAGCTTCTTGTGTACATGTACAAAAAAACCCACTTTCTTCAGGCATCACTATTCCAGGATGTTATCTCCGTATATGGACAACGAGAAGGTACTTTTCACTTGAATACCTTGCTGATGTCTATATATGGAGATGACATCCTGTCTCCTCACAGACCACATAACCACTTTCCTGACAGAGCGGAACCTGAAGCAGGAAGTTAATATACCAATCATGTGACCTGATGCCTGACTGCTCACACACACACACACACACACACACACACACACACACACACACACACACACACACACACACACGGTTCACTTGAGCTCAATTGTCTAGGAAGTTGGGGGTTGGGGGTTAGGGGGCGGGGTTTCAGAGTAGATGAAAGGATCAGAACGCTGATGCTTGGGTGCTGATAAAGTGGTTTAAAGTGCCTTTCCCCTCACACTCCTGCACACTGTGATAAATAACGAGCGGTGGGTGATCCCATAGTGATGTCTGGACGGCTTGGGATGTTTACCACGACTGCATAAAAAAAGGGGAGTGTGCCCCACCTTTTTCCCTACAGGACACGCCCAAAAGAGGAACCTGACTTTAGTTCAAAACTCACTGACTGCACAGACAACACCCCCACCCCACCCCTGCCCATGGTAACATGAAGCTACGTGTGACAAACTATGAAGAATTCATTACGACGCCTCGCCCCAAATCCCTGATTTTCACCTCCTCACATCATCCGTTCCACTCTTGTTTTAAGGTGTACAAAAAAATTAATACAATTTAAAAAAAAAAAAAAAAAAAAAAAAAAACTGTGTGTAGATTATTGTGACGAGGACAGATTCAATTTAAAACTGGATCACAAGTGATTTCCTGAAACGATGATCTCCTGCACCGCCACTGTGCATCGAAACCATCACTTAAAACGTCACACAAACAAATAAAAACACAGAAGCACACAGGTGCAGCGTGGGATACACGACTCGACACGTGGACGTGCAGGACGAGCGTCCCGAGATCTTATCCGGAGCAGGTACGGGTAAAAAGTATTAAAAATACGAGCGAGTGATCGAGACTATCGTTTTCTACACCGCAGCATAATTACAGGTGTGCAGTTCAGCGCAGGGGTCGTGGTCAGAGCAGAGCGGGGTGAAGACGATGCCTATATTCATCACAAGGATACAATATGTACAGATTTTACACACGGCCCGGACATTTAAAAGGGCCGAGACGCGTTCTGCGTAAAAATCGGCAGCGCTGAGGTTCAGGCGTCGGGCTGGTCAGATGGGAAGAGTTCCGCCTTCACCTGGAGGAGAGAAAGAAAACAACAAACGTTATCAGATACTGAGAAGAAACACCTCAGAGGTTATTATACAATATATATATTATACAACATTCATTCAAGGGGACGTGAGCGCGCGCATGGGGGGGGAGGGGGGGGGGTTTGCATGAATATGAAGATCAGAGCATATTTTACTCTAAAATCTGTGTATGAACTGTTTCACTCAGAGACAAATTGACTTTTTCAGGAGAAATAAAGCTGCAGTTGAAGTGTAAAATAACTTCTTTACTCTTTACTCCACTGCACTGACTCCACATCGAGAATAAAGAGTTACTGTCACCACTGTTATCACCGTCAACACCGTAATCACATTCTCTGCCATAATCACCGTAATCACGTTCTCTGATCACCATCAACACTGTCTGTAACCATCGTCATCCCCCATCAACACTGTAATCACTTTAAGCCTTAATTACCATCAGCACCATAACCACAATCTCTGTGGTAATCACCAGGCACACCACCACCAACGCTGATTATCATCCTAGAACTGCACACCACAGACTGTCTGATTCATCCACATTTATTGGTTTCGACTTCTATTTCGCAGAGAAGCGGCTCTATGAAACAGGTAATCACCCGTGAACAAGCTGTTACTACGGAAACTGGAACACATCAGAACGAGGAAATGACAGAAAATGTGTTAACACCACGACCAATCAGAATCCAGAATCTGACAACACCGTGGTGTTTAAGACGTCCACTCTTATCTGTGTCAGGTTCACGCCTTCGCTTTTATTAGCCTTTAACGTAAACCTTGCCGACTGAATCCACAACGACTGGTTAAGAGGCTTAAATTTTCACCTGGAGCTCACAGACACGCACACAGACACAGACACACGGATGAATTTCAACTCTCTCTCTCTCTCTCTCTCACATGGTTCTGCTGTACTCAATGCCGCTCTTGGACGAGATGCTGGACCACGGCAGGAAGCTGCGCAGGAGACTCTGTGCTTGCCGGTAGATCCTCTGTGGAATGGAGCATGGGCTTAAACTGGCCAGCGCCGACCCGATATGATGAATATAATCAGTGAGGAGCGTATTAAGGAAAAACTAAACAAATCTGAAGATTAAAGGGCGGAAAGAACTTTCTGGAAACATCGGACTAGCGGCAACAAGACACGTCAAACAAATGGGGTTCGAATAATAATCAATATATGGATAAATTTATTTGCCGAACATGAGGTTGAGATCACTGAAGAAGACGAATGCAGAGAACTATTCAGGGATATCCACCTCGTGTGAGGTGAATAACTGTTTAGTATCTACTACATGGGATCATAAGAAAATGAACTGAATGGTTTATTCCATTACATCAAATGTTTTATTAATTATATTATTACCAAAATAAACAAAAAGGAATTGTTTGTTTTTGATTTAAAAGAGCATTTATTTAATAAGAAATCACCAAAAACAAATAAATTATGTTAAATAATTAAATCGTTCTTATGCAAATTTCATTCAAATTTTACTCCTGTTGACCTTTAATCGCTCTTCCGGCATGGAATTCTAAACATCAGTCCTTCTTCTTATGATCATTATTATTATTATTATTATTATAGACTGATTAGAAGCCCCTGAATTTTTTGTGCTCCCTGTTTTTACGTATTCTTTAGTCTATACTTTTTAAACTTTAACCCATTGCATACTGAAGAAACGTCTTTGTCAACCAATCAGGTGCTTGACACGAATCATGGGCGTGGCTTTAAGGTACCCTTAGATGCACATGATTCGAGTTTCAAAGCCGCTAGCTTTATCCATTATCCAGTGTATATAGGTTTACTCCACTGTGAAATCATCATTCAGCATTTACAACATGGAAAACGAAGGCCCTGCATCGAACACACAAATATACGGAAAAGGATATAAGATGGTCCAGGGCGGATGGCCGCCGTTGATGTACAGGACGTAGGTGAAGCCGTCCTTCAGCACCCCTCGGATGGAGTAATAATAAGGTAGATAGTGATGCTGTTTAAAGTCTCTGTTCTCGTAGAAGTGGATGGCCGTGAGGTTGGTGGTGAGGACGTGCAGGTAGATGGCCTTGCAGTGGTCCTGCGCCGTGGTGGAGATGTGCTCCTTCAGACTGTCCAGCAACAGGGAGCCTTCAGGGTGCGAGGGTCACGCCGTTAAGAAAGAAAAGCTCACACATACCAACCTTCTCTCTCAAACAGAAACAGGTCTCTAATTCTGTCCGAATTTCACAGAAGTGTTTACTGCACAAATCCGGCTTTAATGATCCGGCTTTAAATGCTATCATTATCACATTATGACCTGAGATCAGACTACGGCACGTGAAATGACTCGTGATGAGGCGTGACTCGCACGTGGTTCTTATCAGAGCTATGGGACGAGGGGCGGGGCGGAGTTCAGAGGATGACCCAATAAGACGTGTTTATTTCACCTCTTACCTATTCCATGTTTGCGAAACTCCTTCACCACTCCTAAGCTCAGAATGTACGCCACCTGAGTGTCGACAGGAAAACTGGAGGCCAGAATGTCTCCATCCTGACGGGAAACAGTCGGAGAGCGACCATCAGGGAAACATTTACACATCATCACAACACTTTTATATCACGCTTAACTCTTAAAACATTTAAAGCACAGGTGACTGAGGTCAGGTATTCACTCCTCTACGCCCTGTCCGGGAGATTGTAATGTTTCTTCTGTCTGTTCTTCCATATAAATTAAACACTTCACTTCCAACATGGCTAATTTTGCACTTGGTGAATCATTTCAATCCAATTTGTGTATTTAAACGATTCATTGCACAGTTCTGTCACATGTGCAGGAGTTTGGTAAAGAGCGGAGCAACAAGAAATTTTTTTAACATGCTTTTGACTTTGAAAAGTGATGTTCGGTTCAAACAAACTGTTTCAAAACTCCAAAAAGAGGCATTTAATTTACTGACTCAAATGATTCACTGAATCGAAAGAGAGAGAAGCAGACCTCGGCACCTCTGACGTGACCGAAGAGTTCACTGATTCGAAACCAGATCTGCAGGACAACAATCACCATTTCAAAGAGTCACCAGTCTCTGATTCACTGGCTGAATGACCGAGTCAAACGATTCACTGCATGACAGAGGAGCGAATCAGTCTTGATCAACAGATTCACTGAACCAAAACTGATGTGCTGAACAAAAGTTCTGAGAAGCGACGTCTTGTTGAAAGATCATGGTTTCAAACACTGTACTGCTGAAGAAGACGGGAGATTCTTGACCAATTTTCTTGAAAATCTTGACCAAGTGATTCACTGAATGTGACAGTGGTTACACTCAATCTTAACTAAAAGAAGCACTGACGCATACATTGAATTTGCTAAACTAGACTGGAGAAAATCTTACACTCACAAATTTGAAGAGACTTAGTCTTGGATCAAATGACTCACAGACACAAATTCTGATTCCCTGGATGAGAGGGGAGCGAATCTTAACGCTGGCTGAAATGATTCACTGATTCAAACACTGACACACTGCATCTATTGCACATGATCATCATCTTGACTCAAATGATTCACTGATTCAAAGACTCGCACACTGAATCAACTGCAGAGAATCATTGCCTTAACTAAAATGATTCACCGATTCAAACTCTGACCCACTGTGTCGCATGAACTGGAATGTTTCTCCCAGCACTGATTCCTTCTCACGCTTATATCGTACACACGTTTATTGTGGGACTCAATGTTTTTGTTACAAACTGCTGCTTTAATACAAGAACCTGAACATGCTTCATCACAGACGAAAGCTTTCAGACCTCTTTGTGTACTTTTGTTCTGCCTTTGATTTCAGCCACGATCATCCCCACGATGCCGCCCTTGAAGGTAGCGGCCAGGGAAAAGAACTTCTTGTTCGAAGTGATGTCATGATACCATGAGTCAGGATACCTGAGGAGGAGCAGAGATAAGGAAATGAGGAATGTATTAGTCGGAACCGTTGTGGTTGACATTCACAGATTCTGCGAAATAAATAAATAAGACATATGAGTGAGTGCATGCTTACTCAATGGGGAACCAATCACCACACAGCACTTTCACACTGTCTATGTCATCTTGACACAGGAGGCGGAGTTTGATTTCGCTGAGTGCAGTGGGCGGCACCACGTCAGTCATTCACACCTAAAAACAAACCGCACGTCTTTAGTTTCACACGGCGAGCCTGTTATTTACATTTACATTTACAGCATTTGGTAGACGCTCTTATCCAGAGCGACTTACAATTATCATTATTTTTATAAAACTGAGCAATTGAGGGTTAAGGGCCTTGATCAAGGGCCCAACAGTGGTAATAGTGGGGATTGAACCGCTGACCTTTGGATCAGTAACCCATCACCTTAACCACTAAGCCACCACTGCCCTACTGTTATTTCACTTCCGTCACATCGATTTTTTGATTCTGATATACTGTATTAATCCCGCAAGAGAAAATATTGCCTCTGCATTCAAAACATCCAAAGTGAGCACAAACACATAAACAGTGAGCCCACACACACACACACACACACTCGGAGCAGTGGGCTGCCGCACACATTGGGGCGCCCGAAGAGCAGTTGGGGTTCTGGTGCCTTGCTCAAGGGCACTTCAGCCATGAATATGGAGGAAAGTAAGGTGCAGCCCAATCCTTTTTTTTTTTGATTTGCCATTCATTCGTTTATTCCCGAACGACACGTTGCACGTTTTAACACTTTATAGATTAGATTTACTTCTGCATAACGTCTGAGAGACGAGTTCTTTCCTGTTCTTATTAACATTACGATCGTGTTCATCCCAGTCCGAGATATAATAGATGCTGTAAGACAAAAACTTCTGACCAATCAGATTCAAGCATTCAGCCATGCTGCATAGGATCAATTCATAAGGCTGCTATGATACTCCAGTACAGTTAACATTTACATGCCGAAGGTGAGCGATTATTCAATTCAGTGATATCCTTTGAGCCTGAAGTGAATAATTGTTTTATATACTACATGGGAACACAAGCGAAGCAAATTAAAACTGAGACATTATCCTGAGTGGATGATGCTTCAATCAAAGTGAAAGACACTGGTGGGTTTTCATGGTCACACCGAGAAGGCGGCATCACCAGACTGAAACAAAATAGAAAAATACACCCTAACAATCCAGCTTTAGTTTGTTTTTCTTGTTTCCATGTAGGATATACTAACCTGTGCTTAAAACAAGCTGTTAGAGATCACGCTTACGCTCCGCCTGTAGAAAACCCCACCGGGTCCCATGTAATATATAATACAAATACTCGCTCACCTCACAAATTCAGCAATACTCAAATTCGAAAAGTGTCGTAAACATCACGGGACACTTCAAACCGAAGATAAACAAGTGCACGTTATTTTACATTAAACACACTGTGGAGGAGTAAACCCCTTCAAACATGATCCCAGAAAACACCTTAATGGTTTCCATCATCCCACCCAAGGCATCATTCCTGTACTATCAGCATCACACACACACACCCAATAACAACAGCTGCTCCAACACAATAACAACAAGTTTAGTCCTGCAGCTGATCATCAAGAATGAAATCACATCTAAAAGAAAACTTAAACTGCCAGAACCTCAGCACAAAAAGAGCTGATTTGAAATAAAGGTGCAGCTAAAAACATGAGCTAGTTTCCATGTTCACTCCTGTATTTCCATTCTACACCACAGAAAAGACTTAAACCTGTGAGTAAAATTCAGCTCGGCTAAAAATCACTGACTATTTATAACAATTATGTCATGACAACAAACTGTCCGTTTAGACAACAACAAAACATCTAACCAAACTAACTAGCATGGCTAACTAGCATGGCTAACAAAAAGAGTAACATTCTGATGCTGTTGTTGTTTTTTACCTTATTTGGCTGTCGGGAAAGCGGAAGTCTTGGCGACTCTTCGTCTCGATTTCCGTAGAGAAACTTCACAACAGCGGAATCATGACAGCGACACGCAGAAGATTCGAACCCAGAATGCAGAAGAGACATTCGGTTAGCGACGTCAGCTTTGCTCGGTTAGCGTCCTTAGCAAGTTAGCATCAGACCTATGATCAGGGACTAGCAAACAAAACAATCTCTTCCGGGTAAAGGAGCATCACGTGCTCTCTCTGCT
The DNA here is from genome assembly GCA_028564935.1 of Neosilurus hyrtlii. NCBI lineage: Eukaryota > Metazoa > Chordata > Actinopteri > Siluriformes > Plotosidae > Neosilurus > Neosilurus hyrtlii. The sequence goes on from JAOUQZ010000024.1 coordinate 10,845,853, forward strand.
GCCGCATCTAAAATGGCGGTCTGGTCCCTTTATAGGCTCCCTTCATAAACACAGATATATTCAAGCAGGAGAATTTAGTTTTATTTATATCAAATTATTTTTTAAACTCTCTCTCAATTAGAATTATTTTAATTGCACCACTTTATTTAGGACTCCGGTGATTATTATTCCTTCAATTTCTTTCCTTTCATGGTAAAAGTCAATCTGTGACTTCATCACTTCTTTGTGACGTCTCTCCAAGACATCATCACTTCCGGTCTGTGACATCACAGATTCCAAAGAACCACGTCTTCTTGACGCATCTTCATCATCACTCCTCTCCCTCTTCATCATCACTCTATTCATCTTCCACTGTCTCTCCATCACTCCTCTCCCTCACTCCTCTCCCTCTCCATCACTCCTCTTCATCACTCCTCTCCCTTTTCATTACTCTCTATTCATCTTCCACTGTCTCTCCATCACTCCTCTCCCTCTTCATCATCACTCACCACTGTCTCTCCATCACGCCTCTTCCTCACTCCTCTTTCTCATCACTCACTCTATTCATCTATCAGTCTCTCCATCACTCCTCTTCCTCTTCATCATCACTCCTCTTCCTCACTCCTCTCCGTCATCACTCACTCTATTCATCTTCCACTGTCTCTCCATCACTCCTCTTTATCAGCACTCATACTCTATTCATCCTCCTCTTTCTCACTCTTCATCAGCATTCACTCTATTCATAATCCTCCTCTTCTTCACTCTTCATCAGCACTTTTTACTCATCTTTCACTTTGTCTTCATCACTCCTCATCATCACTCTGCTTCCTCTTCATCACTACTCCTCATCACCACTCATGCTCTTTATTCATCATCCTCCTCTTTATCTTCATCACTTGTCCTCTTCACGTTGCCTATATTCATCTTTACTGCTTTTTTTCTACTCATATACATTCAGATTAGTTTAATATAGTTCATATAAATATAATTCAAATAATTTGTTTTATAAAACTTGTGTATAATAATTATGAAATTAATTTGCATATTTTATCACATTTGAACAGAAACCTTTTGTTATAAATGAATTATGATTCTTAAAGCTTTAGTTACAAATCAGACACTGCACTGTAAATTACTCACCATTGGAATTGTACAGTAAAACATATTTATTTAATTAATCAGGTTTGTTTCCACTTGAGCTCATCATAGCCGGAGCTTTTCCTGGTTTCTGAAGCGTGAAGCGACTGGATTCAACTCCTCCTCGATGAGACGATAGTCCCATGCAGGACACGTTCCAGGTAACAGTTACACTGCTGGAACAGGGATCTTAGCACACTAGGGGATCAAACGGGGATTTGAACCCACAACCTCTCGATAATGAGCCCAGCACCTTAACCACTA
>JAOUQZ010000024.1:10857473-10869255 GCA_028564935.1 Neosilurus hyrtlii
GGGAGGGGGAGGGAGAGAGAGGGAGGGTGAGAGAGAGAGAGAGAGAGAGAGAGAGAGAGAGTGAGAGAGTGAGAGTGAGAGTGAGAGAGAGAGAGAGAGAGAGAGAGAGACTGAGTATAAAGCAGAGGGACTTTTATTCTGCTTTTTAACAAACTGTTACATTCACATGAATCTGGCTGCTCCTTTTGTGTTCAGAGTTGAACACGACTGCTTAAAATAATCTCTATATGATCTCTTACAGTAGACAATATGTACTGGCACCCTTCAGCAACACAAGCCAAAATGTTTGCTAAGTGTTACAGGGAATTTTCTGAGTGGTGCACTAACACTATGCACGACCATCATCCGTAAAAGATTTTTAACAGATATCCTTTTATGGGCATTTTAAAAGTTTCATCTAAATAAACGTGTATTCTGAGATACACACACACACACACACACTTTTTGCTAATGAGGGTTAAGAAAACAGAAAGACACTGTATGCCCAGTGAAGTGAGAAAGAAGGAAAGTTCTGACCCGGAATAGCGAGCCACTTGGTCATGGTTTCAGTGGCTGTGTTGATGAGCTTCTCCTCCGGTACCACCTGGTCCACCAGACCGAACTTCAGGGCGTCAGAAGGATTGTACATCAGACCGAACTGTAGAGAAACTTCTGCCGTCCTGTGACCCACCGTGTTCACCATCGTGTCCTTAAACCTGACACACACACACACACACACACACACACACACACACACACACACACAGACACACAATGATGAAAAATTATCTGTGAATGTGTCTGATAACATCTTTCCCTCTCGCCAGGTCTCCCCTCACGCACCAGAACGGAGCGACGATCCCGAGCTGCGTCTCGTTGAGGCCGATGCTGTAGCGAGGATTATCCGACATGATCCGGTAGTCACATGACATGGACAACAGACACCCGCCTGCAGGAGAGGAGCCCTAAAATAAAACGCACCCACACACGGATGTCGGTCGTGAGTTTGGTCACAGTCGTGTTTGGTGTTAGACGAGAGGAGACTCACGTTGATGGCGGCGATGGCGATCTTCCTGAAACCGTACAATTTGAGCCACGAATCTTGCACAGATTTCCAGAACTCGGCGTAGTGCTCCGGATTCTTATTGTACATGTCCAAGATATCCAGGCCTGCAGAGAAAATCTTCGGCAGTGCCTAGGAACAGACGGGTGGCTTCATTCATTTTAATGAGAATAAAAATGAGGAAATGAAATAACTGAAATCATTTCACTGTATTTTTTAAGCGATATATTACTGGAAACGTCCCCACCCAGCCCAGTGTTGGCTGCGATAGGTTCCAGCCTCCCCTGATACCAGGATTAAGTAGTTTGGTGAGTGAGTGAATGGTGACTGTGATGACGTGCGGTGTGTGGTGATGTACCGAGGTGAGAATCACTCCTCTGCAGCTCTTATCCAGTTCCAGTTTCTCTAAACTGATGCAGAATTCAGTGAGAACCTCCAGACTCATGCTGTTCACCGGAGGGTTCTGGAACTTCACCACAGCAATCCCTGTACAAAACATTCCCATATCAGGAATAATAATAATAACAACAACAATAATAAACCCCAAGCTGTGAAATGTCACGTCGTTACTTAAACACTTTTTTTTAACTCTTTAGTTTTATTCCAGTGGTGCAGGGGAGTTTCCGAACCCTCCGAGTATATATTTCTGCACAAATATGATGAGCCCAGGTTAGAGGTTAAGGTGCACATGCTTTCCCACTGATCTGTAACACTGGATCATCTTCCTGAATAAATAAACTAAGGTGTTTTGTATTTTCGTTGTATCCGGATGATGCATGACTGGACGATGAACTGTGTTAGAAACACTTTACACTTTATAATGATGAGCAGCGCAGGAGACGACAAAGGAAGTCAGACTTTCAGGAACTTTTTAAATCCAGTGGAGACGTTTACTTCAGTGTGAGTTAAATCCTCTCGAATCCATGTGATATATTAGTATCACTGACATAACATTCCTCACAAACTACCGATTTATGCTCCATTCCTATTTCCGTCCATCGTGATAGTAGGATTTTTATATTACTGTATTTATTGAACTTTTTCATCAGCTGGTTTTTTATTATTATTATTATGATTATTAATGACATAAGGTAATCTAATTTTTGACTTGTCTTTTTTAATGATTCTTTTTGTTTTTTTTTTCCTTTTTTAACACTACATTTGTTTTAATTTACTATATTAATTTATTTTATTTTATAAAAATACTTCCAGTCTGGGCCCTGACCTCATCTTTTGCCCCACAATAAATTCTTTTATTATATTAATAATACTGCTAGTACTATCTGTGTTATTATATTATTTGAATATCTGTTCATTATAGTCTTATTTTGTACAGATTTTAACACCACATTAATTTTATCATATTATTAGAATCATTACACCTTTGTTGAGGTTTTGGACACTTATGTGTGTGTGTGTATATATATATATATATATATATATATATATAAAACTCTCTCTATTCTTTATAATTGTATTTTTAACTGTTTTTTATTAATTCTATTTTTATTTACACTGCAGTGTACACTGTGCTCCATTTGAAATGTGCACGACATGCAGTATAAATAAAGATGAAGATGATGATCGTGATGAGGACGACCCTGAGCAACCGTTCGTACCACTGCTGCTGTCCAGGTGCACTTTAACTTTGGAGGAGGAGGAGGAGGAGGATGAATGTCTGTTGCTGGTGCAGAGGAAGGACAAAGTGGCGGTTCTGCCATGTTTACAGCCTCCAGAGAAGAGCTGAGAAGAGCCTGAGAAGTCCAGGAGAAATGGAATCACATAAATACGAAGACATGGTGCTGAAACAGACATCACTTTATTTCTCTAAGTGTTCCTCCCTGGGTGTGAAGTGATCAGCTCGACCCCTAGCTAGTGCACTCCATGTGTAATGAAGGGCATTTGGGACCGAGCCACTGTCACTGCAGTAACTCTGAAGGAGTAAATATCACTGTCACAGTGATAAATATCACAAAGTCCATGCACTGTCTGCAGGTCTAGCTAAAGGTTCTAAGCGTTTCTGAATGGATTTAACTGCATTTTGTGTGTGTGTTCGTCTCTGTGCAGGATAACTGGACAACATTAGCTTGTTTGCTAGCAGTCTCGAGACCTTTGTCCCAATTCGATTCAAACATCACGACAAACTATTTATTATAATATTCCAATGCATATTAACTATAAGCAAACAGACCAGAAGGCATTTAAACAGATAAACTAAATTCAACGCTGCATAAAAACGAGCAGTACCGAAGATAGACTTCACTCCCTGCCTCAGCACGGCGGCCATTTTCTTTAGTAACCAAGCCACGAATCAGAGGAGTCTGACCTCTGCAGAGTGGGCGGGACTATATGCGTACTCATCATCCGATTGAATAAAACACCAGTCAGTTTTCAAAATAGCCAATCAGAGGAGGTCGTATGTTTGCGGAAGTACCTGGTTCAATCTCAAATCACTTCCCTCCACATTGTCCAGGGAGTGCAGAATGGACACTGATGTAGTAGGGCACTTATATAAAGTAACTTATTATTATCAATATTGTTGTCATTATTATTTTTGTTGTTATTATTATTATTATTATTATTATTATTATTATTAATGATAACAACAATATTAACAACAACAACAAAACAACAATATTATTAATATTATTATTTTTTATTGTTATTATTATTATTATTATTAATAATAATAATAATAATGATGATAACAACAACAATAATAACAACAACAACAAAACAGCAATATTATTAATATTGTTATTTTTTTTTTTTTTTGTCATTATTATTGTTGTTGTTGTTGTTGTTGTTGTGATTGTTGTTGTTGATGGACCAATTATGACATATTTCTTTAAGGTTGCAATCCTGTTATGAAACCCAGCAATTAAAAATACAACATGCATGGATGAAGCCAAGCTTTATTGGTTGGTTTTATTGTAAAAATGCAAGATGCATGAAAAGATATACAGTAAACCTTGAACATTGATCTTTTTGTCATGAAATCACAAGCCAAAGACCAGACTCATACCAACACTTCATCCCTGCTTTGAATATTTCTACAGATGAGATTGAAAAAAAAACTTTTACGGTTGTAAAGTTGCATAAAAAATGAACATGCAGTTTACAGATATTCGGGATTACATCTAGTTATGAAAATAGTGAAGTAATTACAGGCATTTTAGAAAAGCACATGGGGATTCATTCGAGAGAGAGTTACATTGAATTTTTTTATTTTTGTACTATGGACACTTTTTTTTACAAGAAAAAGAGTGATTCATTTCATTCCACATTATATATATATATTCTCTAACATTTCTTTTTGTTTGTATGTTGTCCTCTGGAGTCATGTGATTGATTTTGCATGGATTATTTCACAGCTTGGCACATGTAAGCGTTTATATTCATGGTGGATTTAATGAGTTATGACATGAAGAGGTCACACAGAGGAACATTATACTTTCATGAAAAATTTAATTTTTCTGTGCACAGTATCATCAGAATGACAAAGTATAAGAAGCTCCAACGCTGCAAGAGCAAAGAAGGCAGGAAAAAGCGTTGAATTTTAATAAATGATTTCGTGTAGATTTAATTTGAGCACGCAACCTGGTAAAACCTCTGAAAATGAGCACGTTCCTTTACCTGGAGTCAACGCTGGCCTCCGTTCCAACACTGTTTCTGATATTCCCTAAGATTTCCCCAATATGTAAGACTTCGGCTGATGAACTTCCAGGAACACGACGGGGCGTCTGGATCAGATTCAGGAGCAGAATTTACCCAGAATGCATTGTGATATATAATATCTGATGCCTCTTGAGGATGGAACCCAGACACATGGAGTTATATAGACACCTTTTTTCAAATTCTTCAGTTTTATTTATTTGATATATATATGTCGGGTCTTAGAGTTTAATCTTCTGCAAGTGATAAATCACTTATACACAGCTGGTATGCACCACAGCTAATGCATTAACATGCACCAATGGTTCTTGATTCCTCACTTCTATGTCGGCTATTTTTTTTCTTGTGTGATCACATATCAGGTTTCGTTGTGTTTCATGTCACACAATACAGCATGTTTACCTGTGACACCTGACATACATTTACTCCGTTAGCTAGCCCGCGAGTCGATTTAGCGGTACACAGGTCATCGTTCTTGTGCTTCAGGGTCAATACAGTTCTGTTCTAAAAAATTCTGCTCCTCTACACATTTGGGGAAGTCGACAAGGGCGTGGTAAAGCAGTATTGGAACGCAGGTGTGGACCCAGCAGGTTTTCGCGAACGTCTGATTACAAAGTCAAGACGGAATTCTAGCCATTTGCACGATCGCTTCACACAGAGGCATGCACGGGTCTGCTCTCGAGCTCCGGCAGGAACTTTTTTAAATGCATCGTAGGAATTACAGACATCATAATTACACACATTTTACAGTTCGAAGAGACACGGACTAACCTGAGCGTACGTACGGGCACAAGGAATTTATCTCTGTCGTTTATACAAGCGTGTTCTTTAGCAATTGAGTCTCCGCTAATGTCTTGCTTTGCGTTGTGTTGTATTTCATTAACATCCCTTTAAAGTACTGTATGTTTGCATCGATTTATCTCTCGGCCGTTTTTGAACCCAACCCTGATCCAAACCCCAATCTCCGTGCGCCTTTCCTACGTGCGCTCGGCCCTGTGCGCGTGGCGCAGGTGTGTTTGGGACGCAGCCCGTTTACTCGGTGCTGTCCCATTCCTTTTTGATCTGCAGATTCCATTCCCAGGACAGATGGTCCGTCTTGTCATCGTCTGTGAAAAAGGACTTGATGTGGTAGCCTCCTCGGACCATCATGCCCTTGGGCGCCTCCTCCACCGGAGTGATGAACTCGTGCTCCTCCACTCGCGGCCCGTAGCTGCCCACCATGTATATGGCTTTATCCACTGTGAGAAGAGAATCATTAAAGTGGACGGTTTGTACCAGTAAGGCCCTGTTTAGAAATGTAGGCGTGGCTTTGAGTACATATATCACATAATTTCAAGCATCTCTGAGTGGGTTTGGCTTGAGATGAGAGAGCCTATATATAAATATATATATATATAAATGTATTTTTTTTAAATTTATCACAAGATGCAAGAGTCCAAATAACTTCACCTTACTGGAATGAAGGAAAGGGGCGGGGAGGGGTATGGAGGGTTCGGGTGGTTTAGAATTTGCAACCTGATGAATGTTCAGACATGACTTTGTGCGTAATCCCTTAATTTAATGATATTTTTTGTAGTTTTAATGAGTGTGCAAAACACAGTAGGTGTAATCAAGACAAACTTAACACTATAATAATAATAATAGTAATAATAATAATAATTATGTAATATGTGTTCACAGCATGGATAGCATATGCGGTAAAAGTATTTGAGTTATAAATGCTCGTTGAAGGAACCCATGATCCTGCTCTTACCTCGAATTCCTTTCCTGTAGGTCAGATGCAAGTACTTCAGCCCCGACACGATCTCCTTGTTGACCTGAAAGGGGTAAAACACCAGCATTATGAATATAATTCCCCATTTTCTTTTATTCATGTCATCCAATGCTGCTGGATATGATGGGAAGAGTTAACCAGCTGCACACCGTTGCAGAAATGCATCAATGTTTACTGTGGAGGGATTTTCCAAAAACATGCCCTTAGCCATAAGTTATATTGTTATCTTTTATTTATTGTGTCCATTTGCTCTGTATTGATTTATTTATTTTACAGTATAAGAAGCCTTGTGTAGCCCTCTAGTAACTTAGACGAGCCACCAGAGGGCTTCAATCACACTTGTCCTCATGTTTCAGGGTTGCCAAGTTGAGAGTCTATCTTCTCTTATCATCAAACCGAGATGGGAAACGGATTTGGGCTTATAGAAATCCCTTAGCAGAGGTATGATTCACACTTAGGGTGTAATTCGGATTAAAAAGGTGTGTGTGTGTGGGGGGGGGGGGGGGGGTATAAAAATACAATTTAGCAAACGAATGCTGTGGGCGGCACGGTGACATAATGGTCTCCACCCCACTGCAAGAAGGTCCTGGATTTGCATTTTCTCCCTGTGCATGCATGAGGTTTCCTCTGGTGACTCAGGTTTTCTCCCACAGTCCAATGAATGATTGGATGAAACCAGTTCTGTTCCTATTACATGATTTAAACCCTTCAAAAGGTTTCTTCTAAAAGGACTGTTTTACATCAAGGTTGCCAGGTTTGGTGTTTGGTCCAGTCTATTATGAATCTAGGACTGGACAGGTCTTAAAATTAGAAAGAATATTGTTCATCGTTCATTCCCCTAAGCGCTTAATTGTAATTAGGGTCGCGGGCAGGCTGGCGCCCATCTCAGCCGACTCTGGGAGAGGGCAGAGTACACCCCGGACAGCTCGCAAGGCCGTCGCAGGGCGGAAACACTCCAGCAGCGATGCAGCTACTCTTGACGAAAATCAGCAACGGTTGCAGTATATTGTCTAATGTAAAACTGCATATAAATTATTTAGGTTCAGGCTGGAAATTGCTAATAAATAATATCAGTAATTTGTTTGCCTTAATATCTCTGAAATAAATGTAATTCTCTGTTTTGTTTTTCTGAGATGTTTTATGTTCCAGTCACACAGACTGTGATTAGCATATCAAAGCAGCAACATGTGAAAGAAGCATTTAAAATCAATAGTTTTTTTAATTTAATAAAAACAGACACAAGATGCTTTTCCTGTGAGAAGTTAGTTGTGCTCTCCTGCTCTGACCAGGGGGTTAGTATGAAAGTGGAAGCTTAGGAAGCTGAGTGCACAGACGTGGAAGTGAAAGAATGAGATACAATGAAAGACCAAAGTGCCGCCGCATCACTTAGTTTAGGTGAAATCCCATCACATCACTAACGGCATTATGGGTAATTTAAAAACTGTTGACCGAAGTGAAAATTTTCCATAAAAGATGCTTTTAATAATAATAATAATAATAATAATAATTAATGTGAATATTTATCATCAAATCGCTGATTGTTTTAATCATTCTCTTTCACCTTAAAGTGGATCTTCACCCGGTAATCCACGCCCTCTTTCAGGGTGAAGTTCTGTTTCTTCAGAGCCTCAAGGTCGCCTAAAGGAAAAAAGAAAGAGAAAAGGAAAACAGACTGTGAGTGCTATCATGCGAACTCCATCTGTAGTAACCTAAGACGAAAAGAACAGAGATCAGAGATCGATAAATTTATAATAAACGCGAGCCTTCGACTCTACGAGTGCGTCTCGGTGTTCAGTCGGGTTCAGAGTAAAAAGCCTCCTTCCAGCAGAGCGACTGCTGTTATCAATTTATCACTTGAATTTGCCTCTAAGTGCTTTATAATGGAATCTGGGAGAGCTGAGATGGACTGGAAAATAGAGGCAGAGGAATGATAAAGAGGTTGCAAGTGAAACAGCAGGGATTATCATGCAAGTTGATCTAGTAATTTAATTATTTAAAAAATGTAACATTGGACTTAAGGGGCATGTTATTCTAGGGCGACATGACGCATACATAAGCCCTTAATAACAGCTCACATGGACCAGCATTTCACAGGCCACCACATGCTTTCTCTAGTTTTATAATCAGTCCCTGAATCAGGTAACATAAGAACACTTGCTAAGACATAAGTGTTATAAATGATGACATTTTCGATGATGATTTCATAACTTGTGACTCTGTAATAGCGATGACGCAACACCCGAACCCGGCACTTAAACAGACCACGGACATGAAGGCTTGCTTTATTTGAACATTTTTAACAGGGTCGATTATTTTTTCTGCGTATAACATTTTGAATAACAGAAGGAATTTTAAAAGCACAAAGTCATTAAAAAAAACTGGACCACAGGAAAACCAGAGACACGTAAGAAGCAGGGACATTACGGACAGGAAAAAGTACTGACACATGATATGCAGGGACTTGAGAAAAACTTGTTAATTATGGAGACTTACAAAGCCGAGACTCATGAAAAGCAGAGTCTTATGGACAGAATGGACTCATAGACAGCAGGGACTCAAGAAAAGCAGGGACTTATGGACAGAATGGACTCATGGATAGAAGGGACTCATAGACAGCAGGGACTCAAAAAAATGCAGGGACTCATGGACAGAATGGACTCATGGACAGAATGGACTCATGGACAGAAGGGACTCATGGACAGAAAGAACTCATGGACAGAAGGGACTCATGGACAGAAAGAACTCCTGGACAGAAAGAACTCATGGACAGAAGGGACTCATGGACAGAAAGAACTCATGGACAGAAGGGACTCATGGACAGAAAGAACTCATGGACAGAAAGAACTCATGGACAGAAGGGACTCATGGACAGAAAGGACTCATGAAAAGTAGGGACTCAAAAAAAACCAGGGACTCATGGACAGCAGGGACTCATGGAAAGCACTGACGCAAGAAAAGTGGGGACTCATGAAAAGCAGGGACTCAGTGAAAGTAGGGACGCAAGAAAAACAGGGACTTATGAAAAGTAGACACTCGTGAAAAGCAGGGACTCGTGAAAGCAGGGACACAAGAAAAACAAGGACTTATGAAATGCAGAGACTCATAGAAAGCAGGGACTCATGAAACTCGTGAATAGCAGGGAATCAGAATGAGGGGCTCAGAAAGCAGGGACTCATGGAAAGCATGGATGCAAGAAAAACAGGGACTCTTGAAAAGTAGGGATTCATAATAACCAGGGACTCATGTGACAATCACAGACAAAGGAAAATCAGGGACAGGTGTGAAAAGTGGGGACTCATGGAAAGCAGGGAGTTAAAGTCAGTGAAATCAGTTAATATCCAGAGGTCTGAATAACAGCTTTGCTTCGAGTCTTGATGAGTCCTGACATGTAAATTGCAAATCCGATTCTCCTGGAATGTTGAGTGCTGTCACAGTGGATACTCCTGCTTTATTCTCCTGGAATATTCCGGTGTTCAGAAGTGGACTCGTTCCAAGGATTCAATTAAGGGCCATGAGATAAGGACATGCTTCCAGCTGTATAATCCGCAGATCAGCCAAGTCGAGGCCACATCGCTGCGGCAAGGGTCTGAGAAGCCTGCGGCGCCATCTACACACAACTACACACCTCGTCCGCTGACATACACTGAAAATATCAGCTCAGCCGCATCTGTCAGAACGCCTGCGGTTGTTTTCCATTCCACCGACTGCCCCCTTGATCGGCTGTCAGTGAGAGCAATACTCTCAGAGTGTCTGACTGCGCCGGATCACGGCTTACTAATGTAGCCTGTCTTCACGAAATGGAAATCCCACATGGAGGGTTTAGTGTGCGACAAGCAGCCGAGTGTGTATCAGCGCTCGCTTCACAATACTGACCTTTTTTATTTTTTTAAATTCAACCCTCTGGCACCACTTTTAGAAAGCAACACCAACAATATAATCTGTGACATCACTCTTATTTTAATGAAAAACATGTTTTAGATAAAACGTTCCTTACACCCAGGTAGCTGCTTGCTAATGTGAGTCTTTAAAGTAATTAATTAATTTCTCAACCTAATTAGGGTCAAGGTGAGGCTGGAGCCCATCTCAGCCGACTGTGGGCGAGGGCAGAGTAAAATATAATGGACAGTGGGTATAAAATGGGATTGTCATGTCGCCCATCCCTGAGTCCAGGTCCATCCTCACACAATGCTGCATGTAATAAAGTCAGATCTATTACAAAGCTATACCACCTTTGCGTTTTTCTTTTGCCTAAATATAGACGGTACATTTTACGACCTTCAGCTCTGGAAGGGTTACAGTTAAGCTGAACAGGAAGTCAGATGAGTGCTCGCATATTTCCGGCTTGAGCGTTGCATCAGACGTAGATTCACTTCTTGTTTTAATGTTCAGCTAAAATCTGCCCGTATAGATTTCCTTCTCTTCTCTCAACTTGACTGCCTAGCAACCAGGTGACCTTTCACCTGTCAAGGACTCCCTCAAGGGGGAATTAAAAAAAGAAAAAGAAAAAGAAAAAGGAATGTGAAGGACATCAGCAATCCTTCATCTGCCCCCTGCACTTCAGATATAAAGCAACCTGCAGAGAGGGGTGGGATTGAAGGCTGAGTGAATGTGAATGACTCCGCCCACATGTGGCTTGTCTGTATGGGATTTTTCTTCTGAGGAAGGACATCATACATCCATTAATATGCTCTGTTGAGCTGCTGGGGTCTGTCGATCGTGCAGGCTGAGCAAACGGTCTCAGGTGAGAAACTGGTGCACGTTTGTGTGTCTGATGATGCAAATCACAGTGTGTAATGAAATGAGACCATTTCGAGCTAAAGTGTATTATTACGGTCCGTCACCAAGACAGTTGCCAAATAGGAAGAAAATATTTTAATCGACTGCATTTTTGCACTGTGAAGAAAAGGGCACTACCAGGAAGAAGCCACACTTTCTTAAAAGCGATATGGGCGGCACGGTGGTGTAGTGATTAGCACGTCTGCCTCAAGAAGGTCCTGGGTTCGAGTCTCCACACACAAGTCCAAAGACAGACACATCAGGCTAATCAGCTGTTCCAAATTGCTCCTCGGTGTGAGTGTGAATGGGTTGAGTGTGTGTTGGCTCTGTGATGGTATGGAAAACTGTTCAGGGTGTACTCCACCTTCGCCTAGTGTCGACTGAGATGGACCTCAGCCTCACCGCGGCCCTAGTAGGATTAACTGGTTCAGCGAATGAACGAGTACTTATATATATATATATATATATATATGTGTGTGTGTGTGTGTGTGTGTGTGTGTGTGTGTGTGTGTGTG
>JAOUQZ010000024.1:10869355-10894087 GCA_028564935.1 Neosilurus hyrtlii
CTTTCACTTCAGCTCATGAAACATAGGAGCAAAAACGAAAGTGTTGTGGTTATATTTTTGGTGTGTGTGTGTGTGTATCTTTGTAAGGAAGTACTAGAAAAAAATTAAAGAAAATGTTGAAAATAATTTCACTAAATAAAACACTTTTTCCTTGTTAGTAGAAACTACAGTGCAGTTATATCTAATATTATACACTATAATTTAATAATGTATTCATGTCTGATGATATGTTCTATATTTATTATAAGATCCTGAAATTAATTCTTATATTTTAATTATTCTTTATAATAGTAAGAAAAACACATCTTTATACTTTATGATGACACATATTTTTGCTTTTTGTATTATTTTTGTGTTTTTTTTATGGTATTTAGTTGTAAATATTCTCAGCTTTTTAATAATGTAAAGATATTTTAATTTTGGGGAAAAGAAAAATTACACTAATTACTTTAATTCGAGGTAAAAATATCAGATCGAACATGTCAAACATTACAGCAGAAGGATTTTCATTTCATTCATCTATTCAAATCTCTGTTTTTTTGTTTTGTGTTCACTGTAATTGATTCGGATCATTCTTTCATTTCAGAAAAAAACATATACATCTTGCCAACACTGGGGTATTAATCACTGAATGGAGTCTTTCCTACCTGTTAAATCCATCGTGATTGGTCCTGGAGCTTGATCACACAGCAGCGTCAGTCTCGTCACCTGAACATTAGGAACGTTCGGATCTGCCATGGGAGGAAAAGTCCGTGTTATAGAGTAAATTCCTCTACATGTACTCAGCATCATCATTACTGACTCACATTAAAGGAACAATCCAACCCTTTCTCTGTAACATCATATATATAAAACATATGTGAGTACAACTTGAACGCGGGGCAGTGGTGTAGCGGTTAACATGTCTTCCACACAACAAGCAGGTCCTGGGTTCGAGTCCCAGGCTCAGCAAGGTCATTTCTGTGTGGAGTTTGCATGTTCTCCCCGTGCTTGCATGGGTTTCCTTCAGGTACTCCAGTTTCCTCCCACCGTCTAAAGACATTCACATAAGACTCATGGGCTGTTTCAAATTGCCCCTAGGTGTCAGTGTGAATGGATATGTGTGTGTGTGTTGGCCCTAGGATGGTCTGGCGAGATGTTCAGGCTGTACCCAGCCTTCACCCAGTGTTGGCTTAAATAGGCTCCAGACTCCCCTCGACCTTAATAGGACTCAGCAGTGAGTGAGTGAGTATATGTGTATATTTGAGTTTAGAGAAATGCACTGAGATTCTTGTGTATTGAAATGAAATCGCTGTACAGATTCAGTAGATACGAGTCGAAAAAACACCAGAGTTTTCCTTTAATGTTCTCCGTTAATAAATTCACAGGCATATCATAGATTTAGCAGGAAGAGTGATACCGAACACACAGATCCGTCACGCCCCTCACCCGTCCCACTTGAGTGTATTTTTGCATGGTGGACATCCTTATCCACTTACATTTTTATACAACCGAGCAATGTTAAGGGCCTTGCTGAAGGGCCCAACAGGGACAGCCTGGTGGAACAAGGCCTTGAGCTCTGATCTTCTCATCAGTAACCCAGAACCTTAACCACCGAGCCTCCACTGCCCAGATACATTTGACGAAAGAATTCAGGAAAATGGTAGAGAATTTTTATTTATTTATTTTTTGCTGCAGTGGGAGTTCACTAAACTCCCCCATATATTCATCACAATGTCCAGGCGGCTGAGATCATCCTCAAATGTGTGTGTGTGTGTGTGTGTGTGTGTGTGTGTGTGTGTGTGGAGCAAGGAAAGAAAAGGGAACTGATTTACACACACAGGAAAGAGGTGGATTTATCATTGGGGACGATGTACGATTATCTCAGCCTTAGATCAAGAGATTTTTGTTAAAATGCAGTGCAATTTTGTGCTTCACCTAAAGTAACGGACTTCCACAATCCTAATACCTGCCCTTCCCTCGACGTAATTTACACACACACACACACACACACACACACACACT
This sequence comes from Neosilurus hyrtlii, assembly GCA_028564935.1. Lineage (NCBI taxonomy): Eukaryota > Metazoa > Chordata > Actinopteri > Siluriformes > Plotosidae > Neosilurus > Neosilurus hyrtlii. Next base: position 10,871,360 of record JAOUQZ010000024.1, read on the forward strand.
CTCTCTCTCTCTCTCTCTGTTTCGAAAGTAAATAATAAATTTAAAAAAACAGTTTGCATGATTACCTCCACCGAGGAGCTGATGTCCTACCCAGGGTTTGTGTTTGTTGTTAGTGCTGTGCTGTGCAGATTTAAATGAAATTTATACCAGAGGCAGGGCTTTGGACGGGGAGGGAATTTTGGAGATGATTCGGATCAAATTCTGGATCTGGAAATTTTTTAAAGGATTCTTTAACATTTTGTGTGCGTGTGTGTGTGTGTGTGTGTCTGTGTGTGTGTGTGTGTGTGTTTTGTTTTTTTGACATTTTGGTTTACATTCATGGCATTTTATCAGAAGCCCTTACGCAGAGAAACCTACATTAATATCTAATTTATACAACTGAGCAGTAAAGGGTTAAGGGCCTTGCTCAAGGGCCCAGAGGTAGCAGTTTGGTGGTACTGTGGCTTGACCCCCCGATCTTCTGATCAGAAACCACTGAGTGACCTCTGCCCCATTTTTGTTCCAGTTAGGAACTGCTAAGGGCTTTTATTTTAGAACCATCCCACTCTGAGTGAAAGTGTAACCTAGTTTAAATCTGGACAGATTCATTTCTGTTTCTGTGTACAGCGTGTCCTGAGCCTGCAGAGCTGCATGTTACTTTAATTAGGCACTTTGCAATGCTTACTTTCCAGCTATCGGATTATTTCTCTGCTTTCTACAGAGACTTGCAGTACAGCTTAGGCAAAATAACCTCCGGGAGGTTTAAACCTCTCATAATGAATGTCTGGGCTCACACTAATGCTGCATTATTAATGTGAGCGATACTTAGAGCCAGCCACGGTTGTGTTCGTCCACAAAAAATGCATGGCATCAGCCACCCGTGATGATTTATTGTTCTGTCACAGTCCATATATTACTCCTAGGAAAATCGGGTGACAAATTAATAGACATCAAATAGAGCTGTGGTGAATTTGCAGGGTTGTCGCTCATCGGGGAAAAGACTGTTTAGTTCGTTTCATATGGTGCAGGTGATAATATACTGATTCCACAAAATCAAGCACAATTTGTTGGGAACTATTACATTTTTCATACCTAAGGTCTCTTTAGACTAAAAGATTTGCGCTCATAGAGTGTAAGGTACCTCTGCCTGGATACATGGCTAACCAACAGTACAATGAGTACTGGTTTAAATTACCCATGTGCTCGTCTTCGTACTTCGAAGTGACCAAATAAGTGAAATAAATCTCTCTTTTTTGAAGATTTTACGAGATGGCTGTGTTTGACCTTTCAAGGTCACTTAAGGTCAAAGCTAAGTGTTTTATTTGAAATTGATACATGGTTTCGTGTTAGTGTTCCATAGTTCCGCTTGCTTATCTGCCCTCGGTGAGAAGGTATTAGGACACAAACTCCTGCGACCTTGATTTGGACTTTTCAAGGACACTCAAGGCCAAAGGGGATTATGCCGTTTGAAAGCATGTATGCAGTTTCCTACCTGTCCTTCACTGCATCTTGAGTCTGTGGCTCTTTCTTTCTTTCTTTCTCAGATGGAAGACCTTTGAATTTTAACATGGGGAATGTCTGTCTCCAAAAGTTGGTGACTTTGCTTTCTAATAATCTCTGGGACTCAGGTAGGGTGGTGGGCCCACCAAGTTGCACAGGCGTGGTCAGAACTTTGTTCTCAGACAACAAAAAAATGCTGATGTTTAAAATACCTCCATAAAACTCTGCATATCTCTGTTTAACTCTTTGGACTTCATGAAAATGTTGTTCTGACCACCTTCAGAACATCGGAAACATCAGACATTTTTCATCCCATGTTTTTTAAGACTGTTAAATTATGTCAAGTGTTGGGTTTTACTGTTCAGAGACTCTACCCCAGTCCGCTTCTCTGCTAATTATAACTGCAGGTGAACTAATTCCCGTTCTATCCATGGGCTACTAAAACCAGGATTACTCTGTAATCCAGTTCTCTGAGTCAACTTAACACCTATTTCAGTCTTCCTAGTGATACTGAACATGAACTCATCAAAAATCACCACATGGTTGGATCTCATCCCATCAATTGTGTTCATCAATCCCAGACACTGTTTTTGTCATATCACACAAAGCTCATCCAGACGTAGTGGCTGAAAGGAACACTTCAGTCGTTCTCAGTCTGATTGGTCATTAGCATGATCTTTTCCAGTGCAAACACACAAAAACAGCAGACCATCAAAGAGAGATAGGCATGGCTGTATGCCGCGGGTCATTCCACTGAACATGCGCTATTATTAACCCGGCCAGGAATAAACGAGTGAATCATTTATGAATTAGAAGACTTGCTGTGTAAATGCCCCTGTTGCACAAGCTGCATTTGAGAAAACACACCGTGCACCAATTGATAGCCTGGAAAAATTATGGGGGGCTTAATCAAGTGAGATGGATGGCTGGTGCCAACTAGGATTTACAGATAAAGTATTTATACTGTGGCTTTAGGCTATGAATAAAAGCAAAGCATGCTCTCCATTTACTTCCTGTACAACCTGAAATAGAATCTTTCCATCAACTCAAACTCTTTATTTTTTAGATTCTGAAAAATATTAATATTCATTTTACTAAGCAGTACATTCCTCTCTCTCTCTCTCTCTCTCTCTCTCTCTCTCTCTCTTTCTCTCTGTGTGTGTGTGAGGAGACAGTCTCTGGAGGGTGGTACTCCTGCTGTTCCTCTTAAACAGAACATACACCATCTGATATGCAGTCAGAAAAGAGAACACTGACTGCCTTCGTCTGTAAAGAACATCACGTTTATCGGTTACATAAATGTAGGCCGTGAACGAGTGATCAGAGACGGAATGCAGGAGAGATTAAAAGAACGAAGCGCCAGGTTAGGATGAAGCATGTCTGAGCTAGAGACAGAAATAGAATGCTTATTGTGTAATAAATATAAGATGGAAGGATAGAGGGATGGTGGGATGGAGGGATGATTGTATGATGTAATAGATGAATGAATAAAAGATGGAAGTGCAGACAGATGGAAAATAACTGAATGAAATGGATGGAAGGATTGATGAATTTATGACAGCAGAGATGGCAGGATGGGTGGATGGATGGATGAATAGATATAGATAGATGCATAGATGGGTAGCTGGATGGATGACTGGATGGATAAAAGGATGGATGGGTATTATCACAAACAAATGAATGGAACAAAACGGATGTATGGATTGGTGGATTGATAGTTAATTGGATGCATGGATAGATGAATGGTTGTATGGAACGATGTGCGGATTTGTAATTAATTGGATAGATGGATAGATGAATGGATGGATGGATGGATGTAAAGATGGGTGGATTGATAGTTAATTGGATGAATGGATAGATGGATGGATTGATAGTTAATTGGATGGATGGATAATTAGATAGATGTATAAATGGATGAATAAATAAATATTTATTTGAATAATATTGATAATTGGATGGATGGATGGATGAATGGATAATTAGATAGATGGATGAATGGATGCCTGGGTAATAGAATAGATGGGCAATTGGATAGATGGATGAATGGATGGATAGATAGATAAGTCTTGCCAGTAGCTCTCACTGACCTAACACCACAGGTCCCGATCCCAGCAGAGTCTGCTTGTACTTGTTCAGGCTTTCATCATCCTTATCAAGCTCCTGGATCTCCTGCAGGCTCTTCTGAGCTGGAGGCTGGTAGTTCAGATCACGCTCGTCCTCCTCCTCTGTCACAGGAACCGTGCTCTCCTTATCCGCCATGAGGCCTACAAAGAACCAACACGTTTGTATTTATCAAAGAAAAAAACACACGTAATTGTTGATCTAGTGGCTTTTTTCTGCCCAATTTTCCAAAAGAACACATTTTCATTAAACTCGCCACATTCACAGATTCATTGCTTCTAATACCCAGAGCCATTAGTCCTAATTCACTCAGAGGGACACATTATCCATCATTAATGATATCAGATGTTTATTTCCATCTCGTTCAGTTGGGAGTTGATCCGTAAGAAAAGTGGCCAATGTTTATGTTAGCATCGGAGGGACGTAATCATCACTGGCTTTATTAATACTTCAGTGTGAGAAGCGGCTAGTGCTTACTGTGAACAATCCCCAGCTGTCTGGATGTTAAAGAGCAAACAGTTCTGGTAATAATGTTTCACTGTGACAGTGTACATTGTTCTTTGGAGGAAGACGGGAAAAGAAGACGCAGCAAAATGCTTCCAGTGTAATGGCCCAGAACAGTGTTCATTTGTCATATCAATTAACACAACTCTGAGTGCGTGATGTTCTGGATATCGGCTGCGCTTACAGTGTATATGGGGCATCGTTCAGATTTCCATGTGGATTTCATAACGACCAGGAATCACATCATTATATACTATGAGTAAACTTACATTTGGTTTCCTCCTAAAACATGCACATTAGGCTGAATGGCTGATCTCAATCGCCCCTAGACGTGAGTGTGAATATTTGTGAGTGTTGGTCCCACCTTCATCCAATTCAACGTCTAAATCCTTTACGACAGTTAACGTGTGTTGTTATAAGACTTCGTGCCCTCTTGAAGGGTGTATGTGAGTGTCATCAAGCCTTATGATCACTGCTCTTACTGAGAAACTAGGGGAGAGGTGGTGGTGGGTTAAGGGAGGAAGTCATGGGCAAGTGAGTCTCCAAACTGGTCTCGCTTTGACTCTTTTGTCTTGATGATGATGAAGAGAGAAACTTCACCAGAATGAAAAAAGGAAATGAATCACCATGGTAACAGGAAAAAAACAAGCCCACTGTCCAAAGTATTCAACAGAAAATTAAAATATTATAAATATATGTGATTTTGCATATTTCTTATGAAGTGATAACACTAAAATTCATTCTATTATTTAAAATAATTAAATAATAAATTACAAAAATAACAAAAAATGCAACCTGCAACTACCTGCAATTAACAGAACAAAATATGAAGAAAAATATGATTTAAAAAGTAGATTTAATATTATTACATACAGTATCTTTAATTATACGTATAGTAAGAAAGATGGCTTTGCCTTTATCTAATAACGATTTTTAAAAATTATTTTTGAAAATAATTCAGAAAATAAACCATTTTAAATGCTCTCTCCTTCCTTTGTGTCCTGAGGTGAGAAATTCCTTTCACATAAAGACCCAGTGAGCGAAGGGAGAAAATTCGAGCTTGGTAATGTACGTAGTAATGGACCAGCCAACTCTCTAAAATATGATCTGCATGAATCGATACAGCTTTTTTAAGCACGCGAATCTCATTCTTTACCTCAACTTCCTTCCTCTGAGTTTGATCACACGTACAAGCTTCTGAGCACACACACACACACACACACACACACACACACACACGCTGCACACCACCGCTCGATCATCAAATCAGCTCACAAGATTTCATACAATGCTGGAAAGTATCTTGAGTGAAACCAGAGAAGCGAACACACTTCAAGTGAAAGAGGAAAACCCTGTGGGTTCTGTTCTAATCCCACACAATGAATGCGGTGCCAGTTTGGGTTGGACAAAAGGAAATCAAGGCTTCTCAGCAGTAAATTACTTCACTCTTACAAACCTCTGAAACTGGAGACTCCTTCCATATATGCTAATAATATATCCTCACATGAGAATGTTTCAAACTGAAAAATCACTCTAACTGTTATCTATACATGGAAAAATTCACAATGATTCTGAAGAAAGACTCATAAAGACACACCTCCCAGGTTCAGAAGCTCCGCCCCACACCCCATGGCTCCTCCTCCTACCCTTCCCCAGCCTGGTGCATGAGCATAAACACCCCTGTTGCTGGCTGGCTAGAATAATACTTGTGCAGCTCACTCAAAACCTTTTGAATTGTTTCCCATTTACTGAGTCAGGGTTGTGTATAAACACTGTTTTTCTAAAGCACACAAACCTACAGAACACACAGCTCGCGAACTGCATGGGGAAATTCTGTGAAATTTAAAAAACTGGATTAGAATCATTGCGTGCACCTTTAAAGGTCAAGAACGCTGTCAATCAAACAATCCTAAAGCACAGTACTCAGTACCAAAAGGTTTTAATACGGGAAGTGATGGATATCTGAGCTGTTATAAAATTTGCTATCGATGCCTTACAGTCGCTCAGCTCCACCCACAAGGACATGGACCTCAGGGAGGTGACACATCATTCAGGCAAAAGCCTCATGATAAACTTATATCCTGTATAAAATTATTCAACATTCATTCATTTTCTAAGCTGCTTAAAACTAATTAGTGTCCCGGGAAAGCTGGAGCCCATCTCATCCGGCTCTGGGTGAGGGCGGGGTACACCCTGGAATGCTCGCCAGATCATTGCAGGGCAACACACACACAACCGTTCACTCTCACATTCATACCTAGGGGTGATTCGGAACAGCCAATTAGCCTACTGTGTATGTTTTTGGACTGTGGGAGGAAACCAGAGAACCCAGAGGAAACCCACTAAAGAATCGCACCCAGGACCTCCTTGCTGTCTGGCGGACTTGCTAACCACCACACCACCGTGCCACCACTGTATTTTTTTCTTTTTTTTAATGAAAAATCTGTCCACCTTCCATCTGTGTACGACGACTCAAAAATGAAACAGCCTCTCATCAAATAAAAAATAAAATCCCTTGCAGATGTGAACCGTTTGAGATGAACTGCTCCATGTTCCCACCAGTAAACTTTTTGGGGTAATTGGAGAGTTTGGAGTGGAATCGAAACCGTTTTTTTTTTTTTTTTGTTCCTCAGCGAGCTCCTAACAAGGCGCACTGTCACAAATTCCAACACGCACAACATACTGTGCAAATTTTCACAGAAAGAGAGAGAGAGAGAGAGAGAGAGAGAGAGAGAGAGAAAGAGTGTGTCACTTCTGCACTGAGAAAAGATGTTTGCTGTAATGATAATTCTGGACCATATCAGCAGCCGCTACTTAGCATGCAAACTGTTTGAAGGCTTCCAGAGCGATGTGACCGATACAACCAAAGCCTGGGATGCTCTCTCACACACACACACACACACTCTCTCTCTCTCTCTCTCACACACACACACACACACAGCAGTCATTAACGAAGCATCATCTTTATTCATGAGGAAGTAAAGCAGTATAAATTATTCAGGCACTGGCGAGTTAAATAACAATGCTAATATATTTGAGGATGGAAATCCGCTCACTCTGAATATTCGGGCCCCAATCTTCAAAGGAGTCTCTGATCAATTTATGCGGTGTGATAAAATAAAAAGCTGGAGATTGAGATTATTATGATGTACCGTTGTTTTATAACCACACTTTAATGTAAAATGTTTTAAGAATGCTTGATGTGCTGGGTCCTGAGCCCGAACAAGACAAGAACAAATAATAAAACAGAGATTCAGAGATCGTGAAGTGAAGTCATTTCCACGCTGCAGCGCTCGGCGTGAGACGTGTTGCAGAGGTTCATTCATCATTAATGATTAATAACCGCTGTGCATAATTCTTTGCACCCTCTTCAAGTTTAAAATTTCTCAACCAAGGCGCTGAATGGCAAGATGTTAAAAATGAAAAGTGGGCGTGTCAGGACGCCTCAGCCACCGCTCAGCTGTTTTTGTTGTATGTCTGTAATGTAAGACATTCATGCACTGGTTGGTAAAATAGATTGTTGGTGAAATGTGCAACCTTTATAATACCCATAAAACAACAACAACAACAAACTGCAGAAACTAAAACGTTAAAGGGTATTTTTTATCTGTTCAGTAACACATTTTATCCAGTTTGTGCATTTGTATCTTAAAGTATACAACAGAAAATACAGTTCATTCATTCATTCAATTTCTAAACTGCTTAATCCTAATTAGGATTGCGGGGAGGCTGGCTCCCATCTCAGCCGACGCTGTGCGAGGGTGGAGTACACCCTGGACAGCTCGCCAGGCCATCGCAGAGCTAGAGTTCATACAACTAAATTTATTTATTTCCAGAACAGATTTTATGTGCAAATTAATACAACCAAAATTCATTGATTCATTCATTTTCTTAGCCTCTTAATCCTAATTAGGGTCGCGGGGAGGCTGGCGCCCATCTCGGCCGACTCTAGGCGAAGGTGGGGTACACCGTGAGCAGCTGCCAGACCATCACAGGGCCAAACACACATACAACCATTCACACTCCCACCTAAGGGTGGTTTGGAACAGCCAATCAGCCTACTGTGAATGTTTTTGGAATGTGGGAGGAAACCAGAGTACCTGGAGGAAACCTACGCAAGCACGGGGAGAACATGCACACAGAAACGCCCTCTTTTTTCAATAAACACCATTATTAACTGAGAGTAAGGTCAGTACAGGGAAATTCCAGACCGAGACAAGTGATAGTGATCGCGAAAAATAAAGGAATTGAAAGTTGATGAGGCTGAGCTCACTGAAACCAAACAAAACTCACATCAACGACACAACTCTGCTTAAATTTTGGTATTTATTTCACTGAGAGTAATGCAAGACGTGATACTTTTTTCGTAGAAAGATTGACTTTATTTGAAGTTCGAGGTTTGTGGAGTGCTGGCAGGCCCGAGAAAATTCCATATCACTCAACAGCCAATCAGATCGTATGTACTATCGCTGCCATATAAAAAAATGTAACATAATTTAATATTACTGCTGTAAATTAGTTTTAAATTAGATATTTACTGCAGATTTGCATCCTCCATAACAATAGCATTTAAGAAGCCTGTTAGCTTTTATACCAGTTGGGATCCAAACATGAACACACAAATATTTATTTGTTTATTCAAAAATCATTTCAAATTCTACTTTCTCCAACATCTGCACAGTTCAACATGAACTATCCATTCATTCATCCACGCACTGAACCACATAATCCTATCGGGGCCACGGGGAGGCCTATCTCAGCCGACTCTGGGCGAAGGCTCACCAGTCCATCGCAGGGCTAACACACACACAACCATTCACACTCACACCTAGCGCTAATTTAGAACACCTAGTTATCCTAATGTCTTTGGACTGTTTGAGGAAACCCACACAAGCTAAACATGAATTAAGCTTTTTTTATTTTGTTTATGATAAAATTATGGTCATGTTTAGCGGTTGCGGGGAAAAGTCCACACGATGATACCGAATTTCATAAGTAACCCAAAGTGCTGAGTTTGCTGACTGAGAGTGTGATACACGTCCGATATTCTGAATTTGTTGCAGAATCAGAATCTTGTAAAAGTCTGCAGTAAAACTGGGTGGTTTAGTTTTCATTTCATATAAAGCAGAAGTTAATGCAAGGACACTGGGGAAAGTAATAATCCTGGCCTGACTGGAAGCACTTCCTCTCCTATCCTGATATCATATCTGGTGCTACGTTATTGTGAACGATCCCTTGCTATTTCCCGTCCAGGATACGATTTCCTTCAGCAATCCATCAGACCAATAAACGTTTAATATGCTGCATTATTGATGAACGAAGCTTTCTGGACTGTTTTGGAAGGTTTCACAGAATGTTGAGCTGTCAGTCAGAAAGAGAAAACTGTACTTAAGCTTTCAAAAACGACCACTGGATTTTTTTTTTCAATCGTACGAATTTAGCGGAGCTACTAAGTGGTAGATCTGGAAGCGGTGGAGCTGCGTTGACATCTAAAATAAGTGTTGTACTTCTGTCAGAGGGAAAGTAGGTCAGCTCTGTAAGCCAAATTGCACAAAGTTTATACGAAAATTCCAAGAAACTTTTTTTCATATGATATTCCTGTGATATTCGGTCGACGTACGTCCGCCATATGTACCTTACATGGCATACCTACTCTCACCCAAACATTATCATTAAAAATAACCATGGATTTAATGTAGAGCAGTCACAGGACTATTGTAGTAAAAAACGTACGATTCTGAACAAATCAAACCCAAAAAGCATACAAAATTTGTATGTCTATCATAATGCAGCTGTAGGACATCAGAGGACATCACACGACAGACCCAGCAAATAGACCTGGTGTCAAGAATAACCTACGAGATGGAAATAATTTCATTCATTCATTCATTCAATTTCTAAGCTGCTTATTCCTAATTAGTGTCATGGGGGGGGGCATCTCAGCCGACTCTGGGGGAGGGCGTGGTACACCCTGAATGGCTCCCCAGGCCATATAGGTGCCAGGGTGGCAATTTTTAATCATGTTCAAAACACCATGACAAGGATCTATGATGATATTTTCCGTCACACATCTGGTGAGTTTCGTACGACACGCCTGCAGCTCTCTGAGAAATTTGCCCAATTTTCTGTCGTGGACTTGTTGAATACCTGCTGTGCAATGTACGTGACTCCATCCTTTATAAGGAGGTAAAAGTCAAGCTGGAAGGAAACCCATATCACTTCTCTCCCTGTCTGATTCTGTGGAATGTTTTCAACTCCTCATTTGCCAAACCGCTTAATCCTATTAGGGTCGTGGGGAATGCTGGCACCTATCTTAGCCAGCACTGGGCAAAGGCCAGGTACACCCTGAACAGCTCACAGTCCATCACAGGGCAACAGACACAACCCTCCACAGTCACTATCACACCTAGGGGCAATTTGAAACAGCCCAATAGTGCATGTGCATGTGTTTGGACTGTGGAAAGAAACCAGAGTACCCAGAGGAAACTCATACAAGCACGGGGAGAACATGCAGACTCCACACAGAAACAAGGCGGGACTCGAACCCATGACCTTCCTGCTGTGAGGCGGACGTGCTTACTGCTCGAAATATTTTCATGGGAAATAAACTGTGTGACCCTCAGAGCAACTCTTACAGAGGATTCGAATCGAAGGTAAAGAGCATCCATCAAATCAAACGGCGCCGTCAGATCGTCGGAGAAAGAGCGCACCGGGTTTTCCGACTCGCCATTTCACTGATTTAACCTCCTGAACATGTGTCGGAGGCTGTCATCCATCAGCGGTTATGTCACCAAGAACAGGGGAGGTGTGTTGGGGGGAATCGCCCTTCTGCCACCTGCAGTGCTCTTACACACACGCGCGCGCGCGCACACACGCACACACACACGCACACACACACACAAACACACACACACACATGCACACACACACACACACACACACACACACACACACACACGCACATACACACACACACATACGCACACACACGCACGCACACACACACACGCACACACACACGCGCACACAGGCACACACACGCGCGCACACACACGCACACACAGGCACACGCACACACACACACGCACACACACACACACACGCACATACACGCACACACACACACACACACACACACGCACACACATGCACACACACACGCGCACACACACACACACACACGCACACACACACACACACACACGCACACGGACGCGCGCGCGCGCGCGCGCTCTGTCTAATAGACAAGCAAATACACGGTCACTTACACCCTAATGCGTGCAGCCGGTGCTTTTTTGCGCATCATTACCTCCCACGCACAGTCATTTCACACTGCAGACATGAAGAGCAGAGATAAAGCGAGAACAGGAAGATACATCTAATGACACAAGTCACATGTGATTGCAAGCAGGCAGGAGGAATGACGATGATGTCACCGGCTGCTGAGAGATCAATACACTATCGATCGAGACACTTTTGCCTGCCTTAAACACTCTTTGAAAGGAAAAGGGAAGGGTCTGGACACACACAGGAAGTCATCAGCTGGATGGAAGCACGCCGCGACTTTTCCCACCATGCAGGTCGGTTCAGGAGACAGGTGTAACCTCGCGCGCGTTTCGTGCACTCCTGAGGAGCAAGGCACTGTGGACGAGCCCGAGAAACGAACAGATGCTCACCTCTGTAGCACACCGTCAACCAGAGCAGTTCCAGAAACTGTCCACCAAACTCGCAGACATCTAATCCCAGCATCTCGCCGACGTCCGTCTGGCAACAAGGTTTCCTCCAGGAACGAGAGCAAGAAAAAGTGGCCAAAAAGTGAGTGAGAAAAAAAAGGTGCAGGGAAAAAAATTCAAGCGCGCATCCCCGGGTAGTGGCACTGAACCTGAGCGCGGAGGATCCCCTGCTGTGGGTGTGGAGGACAGGGTGAGAACGAGGGGACACAGGAAGGAGAAGGAGAAGGATGCACGGATGATCCGCCCTGGTTGGTTCGAAAGAAGAAAAGCAAACAGCAAACGTGTGAACGCGATTCCCGTCTGCAGACTCTATCGATTCACCGGCAAACCCTCCGCCACATCACTCATTAGACTGCGATGATCTCATCCCTTTCTCTCCCTCCCTCCCTCCCTCCCTCCCTCACACGCGCACCACCCACTCCTCCTCTCCCTGACATTCTTTAGCCCCAGGTCTGCTCCACCCTGCCTGCACATCTCTATTCTCAAGAGCCTCCGTGCGCCATCTGCATTCTCTCATCTTTTATCGCATTTCCACCCAGTTATCATTCCTGCTTCCTTCATGTCATTTCTCATTGCTTTGCTTGTCCACATCCGTTTATTCCCATCCTTTTTTTATACTCTCTCTCTCTCTCGCTCTCTCTCTCTCTCTCTCTCTCTCTCCCCCGAGGCACTGTGCGGAATATAAAACTGACATCTCCTTCTCTTTCTTCTTCTTAAGACCCGCCCTGTGTCATCTGTCACTCAGGGATGATCAACCTGTCAGAGGCGCCTCCTGAGGGGAACCATGGAAACGCACCTCCTATTGATGTGACCTTAACAACCTACTTGGCGTGGTTAAAGGTTCGAGCCTCCTTTTGAGCATTTCTGGAACCCAGTGCTGTCGGAGTCGCCGATTAAAGGTTCCCCAGAGGAACTAGCCGAAGAACACTGAAGGTTGATAGATGATAGATAGTTTTTTTTTCCTGTTTCAAAAGATACTTTCATGCTTTCAAGTGACAGAGACAAGGGACCAAGCATTTTTTATGCATGTCTGCGAAAGGAATGGGGCAAGCACCAAATCCAAACAACCGATTCCTCGGACCAGTCCTATGATGTGTACGGACTGACCTTTCTTCAGTTCCCCGCTCTGCGACTTTAGTACCTGGACTACTGTACTATAGAGCCCTTTTTTCTTTCCTTTTCTTCTTTTTTATTAAAAAGCTTATAATCATCTCATTCTGTCTTCTACATCCTCACATTTAATATGCAGAAGTTTTATAAATAATCTTGTGAAGTATGAGAGGAGATTGTTGGTGCCACTGGTGTGTGTACGTCGCTCGAAAAGCGAGCTTGTTTTGTTCTCTGTAACAAAAAAAAAGAAGATAGGCCACACTCATTAAAGACTATTTGTGAACAAGGGACACAAGACACAAAATTGTGCCAAAGTTCTGCATTTAGTGATTCTCTCCAATTTAACAATCCCACCTTCATGTTTATACACTCCGGCTCCTAAACCACAAGATCAGGGACAGTTATGTAATGGGTTGTTAGTGTGAAGAAACAGAAACAAACCATTTCAAGTGAGAAAGACTTCCGTGTGCCCTGGTCTGGAAAAACCAGTCATATTTTGGTCAAACTGGAACTCGACTTGTATCGGGACAGAGTAGAGTTTTCCCTCTTCATTAAACATCACACAAATATTTAAAAAATTCCCAAACATCCCAAGATATTTATCTGGAAGTACCAAGTAAGTCACACAAGTGACCAGTAACTCAGATAATCCAATCAATGTAAACATTCTGAAAAATGTGTGTGTGTGTGTGTGTGTGTGCGTGTGTGTGTGTGTGTGTGTGCGTGTGTGTGTGCGTGTGTGTGTGTGTGTGCGTGTGCGTGTGTGCATGCTAATACACCACATCCCCTGCAGGAGTACATTAAAAACTCTGATAACTCAAGCTGGAATTGTAGTGCTTCTCTGATTCCTCCTATACACAGAGATTAAACTGAAAATGACTTATTTATTCAGTTATGCTTTCATATGATAATGATGATGATGATGATGATTGTTGTTGTTGAAAAGCACAACTTGATATGAGATCTAAAAAAATCCACTGATTGCTGATGTTCGTATTTGACTTGCTATGCACCTCGGATGGGCGAGACGTGCAGTGTAACTCGACTGGGATGGCGAGTTTGATGTTACCCACGCTCCTTCTGTTTTTTTTTTTTACAAGATCCTGCGCAATCCCCAACCTAACAGCTAAATCCTGAACTACTTCCTGTTTTGAGGCAGCCAGGCTTTGTCATAAAACTCTGTGCTTTCTGAAAGGAGAAGTTTCCAAGTGATCAGAGAGGAACTTAAGTTGAACCAGGTACCTTTGAGGTCAGAGGTCAATGGATTTTTAATGTCATGAACTATAAGCTGCTCATGACTATAACTAAGACAATCCCTTCCCTCAGGGAGGGCGAAGGTCACCACATACTTCCCTCGAAGCACATGATGCCAACTGACCCCATTTTTTAAAACTGCTGCTTACGCATAGCCTGGAGCGGCGTAACACTCGGAGGTAAGCGCTATCCGCTCCTTTGTATGCATGAGCTCACAGACGTCCGTCATTGGCCTTGTCTCCCTGAGAGCTCGGTCAATCATCTCTCCAGGGATCCTGGTTACAGATGGCTGCGTGCATCGCCCATTCAAATTCACGGACTCCGGATGATGGGGCAAACAGTTTTCTGCTTAGCCTAACCAGATTTTAGTTCTTATTTAATGAAAATCCCAAACCCAAATTATTCATAACACATTCTTAACGTTTATAAATGTGATTTGATTTATATATAAACATATATATATATAAAACAAAAAAAACACTGAGTATCAGTGCTGATTATCTAACTGTGATATGCAAGGATTGTGGCATATAAAATATGCAAATGTATGCAAATATATGCAAACGTGATCCATGTAACAGTGGATTACCAGCAGAGTTGCAGTCATTTCTATTTAAAAGTTTTGAAACTTTGACATTTTGTAACGTACATCATTAATTATGGTTTTATGTTTTAACACTAAAAGTGAGGAGATAAACAATAAAACCATGATACTGTATTATATACCATATACTGTATACTGTGTAAGATTTTGGGCATCGGGGAGTTTTTTTTTTAAATATCTGCTTTTAACCCACAAATCCAAGAAGAGAAATTATTGTAATGAAATCTGTTCTTTTATGAAGCAAAATCAAGCCCAAAATACTGGATAGAAACAGATGATTCTTTAATACTGCGTGTAATTGTTGATCTTATGATACTTTCAGAACACTGAATGAGTCGCCAGTGTCAGCTGACACTAAACTGCCTCTCAGATACCCCACTACATTTATTGTAACTATATATGGACAAGAACTCAACAAGTGCATCCCCATGACACGCTGATTTCCTCAACATATTTAAACAAGTTAACATCTTTTTCCTCTTTAACCCAAGAGGGTAAAAGTTCAGAAAAAAGGAATCTTGTGTGCCAGGTGAGGTGCCGCTGATCCGAACCCCGTGCAGGTAGAACCTGCTCACTTTAAACCGTGCACCTCGGGCCTGGTGTTCTCTTCACTCCGGAAGTATGTTGTGGCACCAGGCCAAGATCAAAAGAGTTTTCTAAGTTCTTCAGAGAGAAGAACGCTGATGAGTTTAAACAGATCTGAAATCAATAACTGCACAGTGTGTACTAGGATCTGAGGTCGGGCGTGGATGCACTTTCTCCAGAGGAAAATATTACATCTACTGATATTTTTGTTGAATAAATGATTTAAGGACTGAATTTTCCTCGTGGTGTTGTTTAGGTGTTTGACTTTTATCCGTACTCTCTGTATTAAACAGGATGAAATGTTTACTCGTTTAAATACGGTTGAAAATAATCATCGGTTACCATGGGGTGCACTTTTTTTTTCACGTGATGGTGTAACATGCAGTTGTTCATGAAGTCAAGGTTCTTCAAATGTCTAAAAGCGGTTTTAATCTGAGCAAGCGAGCGACGTGTTGGTACTTTTACCCTTCTGAATTAGACGTTAAGTAGAAAGCCCTGTCTTTTTTGTTGTTGGTCAAAACAGGATCTCAGTCTCACAGTTTGAGAAGTTTAAAGCGGATGTGGTTTGATCTGGCATTCAGCAAAGACACAGTTTCATCCTGCTGATAAAGAATAACTTTCAGACTTGAACACTTTGAAAATATCATAATAATCATCATCATAAAAATCAATAAAAGTGTGTTTGTTGGATCGTAATAAAGCCCAGCAGCAGTTCATTATCATCACATTCATATCATGCACGGATATCACAGGTAGTTATGATCAATCCTGCAAGAAGAGAAGTTAAAATGAAAAGTTTCATGCAGAAAATACTCAAGGCAGGCATGCTCATTAAAGAGAGAAACAGAGAAGCATCTGTGCAAACACCACGAGGATTATTCTCTACCTGAGCTGAAGAACTCGCTCACTCTGAATGACCTTTAAAAAATCTTCCTGTTTTCATCCTTAAATAAATCTGCATGACTTTTAACGCCCTCGGCACACGAAACATTTCATAAAAATCCTGTTTGCTTTTAATCTTTACATAAAATTCAGAAGTAAAGACTCTTACCTTTGTCCTGTTGAGACTTGCAGCTCTGAAATATCTGGAATAGCAGAGCGACGGGTCTGTGCACAGCAGGAAGTCGTGTGTTCTGTAACAGGGCGGAACTGCTGCTGCTCAACTTCTGCTCCTGTTGCAAAAACCCAGTCCGAGAGTCTGCATCCGAGTCTGCACTCAACACAAAACTTCTACATTCAACTAGTCATCAGATCACGTGGGAGGATTCATGGCCTTTATTCAAATTTTTATTGTTTTCTCTTTCTGGATTTCTTGCAAATCTCATTGTTTTTATTTTTTGTTTCTTGTTTTTTGGGGTAATTCTTCCTGTGTATCTTAAGTATGGACTGTTGAAATTTTTTTAAATCAATATAATTGTAATTTTCTATTTTGTCATTAACTTAGTATTACTATATTATTTGTATACATAAAAATATATAAACTTTAGTAATAATATTATAACAATCATGCTTGTCTACGTTCATGGGACGGCACGGTGGTGCAATGGTTAGCACGTCCGCCCCACAGTAAGAAGGTCCTGGGTTCAAGTCCTGGCCTCGGATGTTTCTGTGTGGAGTTTGCATATTCTCCATGTGTTTCCTCCCACGGTCCAAAGACATGCCATTAGGCTAATCGGCTATTCCAAATTGCCCCTAGGCGTCATGGTGAGTGTGGATGGTTGTGTGTGTGTGTTGGCCCTGTGATGGTCTGGTGAGCTGTTCAGGGTGAACCCTGCCTTTGCCCAGTGTTTTCTGAGAGAGGATCCAGCCTCACCGCAAACATAGTAGGATCTTTATATCTACTATGAATATTACTTTTATAGATCATCTTTCTCATACTGTACAATTTCACCACAAATAAACGTTATAAATGTCTATTAGAATATAATAATAGAAGTAAGAATAGAAGTAATAGAATATAATATAAGTAATCACATTCTAATGCAGTCAATCATCCAGTAGCTTTGAGTTTCACTGAAACCACCACTGGTTCAGACACGATCATATAAGATGCATAGATTTATCTATCCAGTCCCAGTTTCTAGAGAGTCCCAGGTTTGATTCTGATTGTATTTTGTGTTCATATGGGTTTCCTCTGGGTTCATAGGTTTCCTCCTACCTACCAAAAGCATGCCAGTAGGTGGAGTGACTGACTATGATAAACTTGCCCCGAGGTGTGAATTAGTGTGTGCATGAACTGGTACTCTGTCCTCATGCACAGCGGTCCTGGGACATCATCCACGACCCCAACCGCGATAAGGAGGTTTTATTCATTCATTCATTCCTTTTCTGAACCGCTTATACCTGATTAGGGTCGCAGGGAGGCTGGCGCCCATCTCAGCCGACTCCGGGCGAGGGCAGAGTACACCCCGGACAGCTCGCCAGGCCATCGCAGAGATGTCAGATGTTACTTTAAATATTACAGGTCGCACCTGCATGAGTTTAACGGCACCTAATCAAATAGAATTTTATGGATTTGAAGATGTGATAAATGTAAAGGTGTGCTTACTTTTTGCATCTAACTAATCTGTGTTTGTTTGTTTGTTTTGTTTTGCTTTTTTTGTAATTATGAAAATTAGTACACAATTTATTTATTTGTTTGTTTGTTTGGCGTTTTATGTTAGACTACATGGCATTCAGCTATAAATGGTATATCAAGAAGGTGAAATGTAAAAATCAACAATTTCCATGTGATGTATTTATTTTTTCACCTGGCTGTCCAGTTTGTACAAATGTAAATGATAACAGGAATCATGTTTTCTGGCAGGCACAATGCACAATATAAAATATGATTACAGGTAGTTACATTTATGATGTGTCTATGTTTTAAAAATAAAATTATATGAATTTTATTTAAATTGCTACAAGGCAGTGCTGGTTCTATGGTTAAGGCTCTGGCTTGACTCACTGTTCCAAAGGTCAGGGGCTTAAGCCCCACTACCACCAAGCTGCAACTGTTGGTCCCTTGAGTAAGGCCCCTAACCCTCATTTTCTCACTTGTATAAAAATGATAAATGTAAGTTGCTCTGGATAAGAGCATCATCAAATGAAATAAATGTTAATCTATTAGGCAATAGAAATATAAATTTCAAATTACGTTGTTATAGAAAGGTAATCAAGTTCAAGGTAAGAAGGGTTACTCCATTTCACATATAGGGCTGCATCACTTCAATCTGTTGTTGATTATTTTTCCATATCAACACACCCTGTTTTAATTCATTAAATGTGCTGAATTTTAGCCAAACCATGCATAAAGTATGTCCACTTAAGTATTGTCTAGACACCTACAGGAAGTATACACTTGATCTGTTCACACAATTCCTCATCAAATCTCTAAAACAGATGAAATCTGAGTGTGTGACTGTTTGAATAACATATTTCTCATAGTCTGATATGAAAGACTGGGCCTATTTTCCTCAAAGTGATCAAATTTTACAAGGGCCTGAAGGAGCACTAACTATTGTAAGTCATTCCTGGTTCCAGTAACACATGTTAGTTCTGCAGTAAATGAAAGGTGCACCATTGCATCATAAAGCAATGCAGTGAAAGTCTTGAGCAATAACACAGTGTACAGACATCAGATGATATGTACAAAAATTAAATATAAATAAATAAAAAAAAGTCACAGAAAATGTTGCTCATGATTTTTGCTTTGGCTCTGACAACAGATATAATAAGAATACACAAAAGCAATTGTGTTTATAATTAGTTGGAGCTCTGTTGATTTTTTCCCCCTGCTTGCAAGACAGATAACAGCAGTGTCTTCACTGATGTGTGTAGACGATGTAACATTAAACATTGCTGCTGCTGCTGCTATGTTACAGTAGTTGCATTACCTTCTGCTCATAGTGCAAATACAAACCAAAATCCAAGTATACACTGAATAAGAATCTCAGTTGGTGGGGAAACAACAAAGTAAAATTACTTTGTTACTGTAATTGTTATACTTAACATACAGTTATACAGTTTTTAAGTAACTATTTCACATGTTGTGCTTTCAATGATAAATTTAGCTTTTTACTCCATTTCAAAAGGAAAAGCTTCATGCAGTACTCATTGCATTATCAAGCATCATAAAATTTATATTGTACTGTATATTTTTAAAGCCACTAGGCACTCTTATAGCACCTGGCAGCTTTATGGAGTTGACTCAAAAATTTCTAACGAGCCTCATCTTTAACATTTGGCAAGATTGAGATCCACAGAAATCACTGTAATTAATGTTTTGCTACATCTACATTATTAAAGCAGTATGTACTGCAGTGAGACATTAGTTTTCAGCTGGTTTGTATCATTTAATTTATTATAATGCTGGCTAACATTTGAGATATTACAGATAGTGATTAGGAATTAATAAGCTTTCGCTAACATTTTCATATTCCTCACATAGATGATGAAACAATTAAAAAAAGTTGGTAATTTAAAGAAGGCTTTTTTCTTCTGAGTCGTTATTTCCCTCTCATACTTAATATATAAAAAAGTAAAGTCTGTATTTTCTACTCTTTAACTCTGTCTTTTAGTTTGAAGAAGTAGTTGCACTTTTTCTTAAATAAATACCCTTTACCACCTCTCTCTGTTAATAATTTCATAGGACTATAATTTTCCAGATAACAGACTACTCTTAGCTCAAACAGATTCAAATATGCACTGTACAAAAAGTAAATTATCAGAGCAAAACTCACCTCAGTATCACTTAGAAATAAGCAATTAGTAAAAGATAATGTATTTACCATACCTATGGTAATTCGTGACTAACACACTACTCATTTAAACTGTAATGGCTACAGCATCTTATAATATAAATGAAAGTGTGTGTATCATGTGTTCTTTAAAGCCAACAAATACATGGCATTTAGGGATATGACAGAATGACAGAACTGCAAGCTGTAATTGAAGTAGCCTGCTTATTCTAACTTTAACCCTCCTGGAGAGTGACGGAGTGTTGGCCAAGTATGGGGTAGTCATGGGCCGATGCCAGTATGTCAGAGTGGGAAAAGTCTCTGGAGAGAAGTTCAGATAGATTAGCCTAACAAATACCTACTTAAACATTGGAATCCTTTCCAAGTGCAAGAGGAAGCTGGAAGTGGCTTGTGAGTAAATCAAAAGATTAATGTAGACAAAAGTGACCTATTCACGAGTTATTGCCTTAATCTGTAGAAAAAAGCGATGTGGAAAGTCTCTCCAAAAGGTAATAGATTTCAGTTTATAATCTATGTAGCTGCTTATAGACAAGGATTTGAAAAGATTAGAAGCAAAGTTTAAAATATTTGTTCCCATTAGTTTCCATGCTCTTAAGTGGCTCATCATGCATAAATCATTATTGGATTTTGATTTACTTTTAATATCAGTTGTCTATGAAATGTCTGTCATAGGAAATGTGATGAGCTTGAATAAGATGTATACAACAACACAATATCTTAATTAATGCCACCTGGTTGATAACTTTTATGACTACTGCTTCTGATAGATATTATTACTATGACATTTAAAGCTCACCCAATACTTGCTTTTGCTTTGGTGTCTTACTATTTTACAGAAATATATGACGGAATCATCACCAACACATCAATTTGGATAATATTATAATTATAATAAGTTAAATTAAGCGTTGTTTTGTTTTATTATTATTATTATTATTATTATTATTATTATTATTATTATTATTATTATTACTTAATTTTTAAAGTAGCTTATAAACATAAGAAGGACCATAGTGCAAAACATAACAGTAAGCAAGACAGCTTAGAATTCAAATCCACAAAAGTGTGAGATGAATGCAGGACAAAAACATACAGAACCATATGCTCAGAACAGTAAATATACTCGATAATTATCACATTACACAGAACACTGGCTGTGAGCTTATAAGTGTTACATAGTAAAGCAGCAATTAGTATAACAGCAATCAAGTTAGGGGCAGTGGAGGCCCGGTAGTAGGATGCTGTCTTACTAATCTGAAGGTCTGGGGTTCAATTTCCACTTTCACCAAGTGCAGCTAACTGGGTCATCAAAGGCCAGCTAAGTCTCTCACTATTTGTGGTGAGAGGCATGTAAAAGAACCATTGCTATCTTCCGTAAAGAGTAGGCCATTGGGTTGCCATCAGCGTGTTTCTGCCCTGCGATGGCCTGGCGAGCTGTCCAGGGTGTACTCTGCCCTCACCCAGAGTCGGCTGAGATGGGTGCCAGCCTCCCCACAACCATAATTAGGATTAAAACGTTCAGAAAATGAATGAGTGAGCAATCAAGTTACATAAATAAAAAGCTGACATGTATGTATAGTACAAAAAAACAACAACTGGGATTCGGACAGGATGTAAATCCCAGAGATATTCCAGCTATAATAACATTACCCTACTTAAAACTAGTTTACTTTGGCTGGGGCTTAAGATGGTAAATTGGTGGCAAATACAATTTATGTTTTGTGTCCTGGTTGCCTCCACAACCAACTCCACAATAATCCTTCTAGAGGTATAAAAATGTTATTAATTGCAATGACATAGCTAATCAGTTTTTCAGCAAATCCAACAATGGGTTGGCAGAAGCCCAGAGCAGCGTTAGGAATGTCTAAGCAAAATATTACGAGATGGTAACGTTAACAAGTAAACCATATTCTGCTTACCATCAAAATATTCAACACAAAATCCTTCTGTCAATTAGTTAATTTTAACCAAACACAAAAGTCATCGTACCACAAAACACAAACTCTAGTACAGTTATGTTTGAAATGGCCACTTCATAAAGTCTTTGTAAACTCTTTGAAGCTGGAAACAGTGAAATCCCATGATAGCACTCAGACAGACCTGTAGTATGGAAGAGAGCTGCAGAAAGGACATTTGTCAACATTAAGCCCTCAGAAAGCAAGGTCGTCTCTGCTTCCTCAGCCCTGAATGAGCCCCTGTCTTTCATTCCTAATCAGCCAGAAATGCACAGAGGGGATGGCAGAAGAGATTGAAGCCATACTGTATCTCATACACACATGCCCACACATCAGCATCTGAACAGCTGGGAGATATCAATTTCTGCCTAATGAGCCAGACTTCACCAAACATCAGCCAAACAGACATTGGCAGACATCAGTGAGCGTGTTCCCTCTCAAACAGTCCCATAGGAACAAAATGATCAGATATAACAATCTCGCCGCCTGTCAGCAGATGCAGATTTCTTTTCTGTAATTACCACTGAATTTACATATTTAATTAAAAATGCACAGAAAGGTCATGTATCCGGGTCATCTGTTGGATATATATATATATATATATATATATATATATATATATATTTATATATATATATATATAT
>JAOUQZ010000024.1:10912920-10925420 GCA_028564935.1 Neosilurus hyrtlii
GAGCGCGAGACAGGGCACGAAGAAGAAACCCGGAAGTGCGAGTGAAGGAAGGTGCTCATGGGAAATGTAGTTTTTTTAAACATGGATTTATATGGTGGAAGCCATTGCTGATATTTATAACAGATGATCACATAGGTATTATGTGTAATACAGAAATTATGTAAATATATACTATATTAAATAACAATTCTCATAAATTAAGCTGGATATTGCTGAGCAGTCCAGCATCATTCTCACTCCATCACACAGTTTCTGAGGCCCTTAATCCAGGAGCCCATCTCTGCCCACACTGGGCACAGGCAGGGTACACCCTGAACAGCTGGCCAGACCATCGCAGGGCCAACAAACACATAACCATTCGCACTCCCACCACGAAACAGTCTGGAACAGCCAGTTAGGCTAATGTGCATGTGTTTGGACTGCGGGAGGAAACTGGAGTACTCGGAGGAAACCCACACGAGCATGGGATTACAGCTGTGATTATTTCTGATTTACTCAAAAAAAGAAGCATTAAAATAACGTTACAGGGTATTTTACGGTGCAGTGACTGCACATGCATACTTTCGAGAAGCGCGACAGCTCGAGACGTTCTTCACTCCTGCATGTGATTCAGTCCTTGTGCACACAAACCAAGAAACTCTGCTGAATTTGCGATGTCATTCAAAGCCTTTATTCCTTTTAAGATGTCACACTGACTGCAGCGCATTCAACAATAAAACGAGCATAACCTGGGATCTCATTTACTCATTCCCAGTTCTTTTAATAAATAATGTGTAATATTATAAGTTTTTAGGAATCATGATTCAATTCATGATAATATTACACATTAATTAAAAGAACTGGCTTGTTTTTCTGTAGTTATTGGGAGATGAGTATACCCACTATACTGTACATCATCTCAACATGGTGATTAAAACGTAAAAAGTTAAATAAAGAGCAAAGTCGCATCCAAAAATATTTTCTGCTATAATAATTAAAGGCCCTGTGAAACCAAATTAAATTGAAAGTCATGATATATATTGATGTATTTCTTTTTCTTTCAAATATTTGGTGATCGAGTAGCACCATACTCCAGCTGAAGCTAAAGAAGCTAAAAAAAAAGCTTTTATACATGCATCTTAACTTAAAGATCAGCACACACATGCAGCATCAAATACAATTATTTATTAAACTCAGAAATTATAAAATTATTATTAAGATTTTTTTTTTTCGACACAACTGGATTTTTTTCCAGTTTTCCGTTAAAGGTGTGATATTATGCCCATTTTCAGACCTTATTTTTTTTTATTTTGGACCACAGTGGCGAACCAAAGTATGGTTCCTAATCCAAAAAACTACACCATTCTTCAGGAAGCTGCTTCCCCACTGACTTGCCGAACGGTCTGTTTGGCTTCCTCCTCCCATTTATGGTCTTTCTGCTCTGTGTGCCTACTCTGCTCTGATTGGCCGCCTAAAACCTTTGCTCTCAGTGCACTGGGATGCAGACTGGGATGGGCGGAGATACTACCGTGCATGGTAGGCCATTGGGATAAGGCCAATTAATCAGAAGTCCCAGCACACCATGATGTATGAGTGTTTATGTGCTTGTGTTTATAGCCAACTCAAGGAGCCCAAAGGGAAAACTTAACCTCACTATCTGACACTCCGGTGTTGTTTTATAGAGTTATTCAGCACTATATACAGTCACTGTTCAGCACTAACAACATTTATGGGTTAAAAAAATGTTTTTAAAAAAAGGTTAATATCATAGGCATAGAACAAGATAAACAATTAGAGGTAAAAAGAAGAAGAAGAAGAAGAAGAAGAAGTGTTGTAATTGTTCTGTTTAACATGATTTAATCAGTATTTTTAACCTATCAAAGTACACATTGTTTACAGATATTCCATTAATGGTAATTAGATATTGTTTTGGAAGTTAATTCTCAACACTGTGCTGGAGATTCCCATAAATGTGTTGCACTTGGTCGTTGCCCTGCCTTCACTTTTCTGTCCATTTCATCCCATACCTGCTCGATGGGGTTTGGGGAAACTGTGCTGAACGTTCCATGATTTGAAGCCAACCATCATGCTCCTTTCTTCTTATGTAGTTCAGACACATTGCTTCCCTTGTGTGTTAGCAGATCATTCACTGGTGTGGAACTGCTTCGATTTCAATCAAACAGAAAAAAATCGGGGTGTTCTAAATCTTTTGAGTTGTGGTGTATACCATCATATTGGCATTCACACTGTTCACAAAGGTCTGCAGCAACATTTCCATGTCTCGAGCAGTTTATCTCTTCAGATCTTGATTAAAGCGATTTCTTTCTTTCTTTCTTTGATGTAAGGAACCATGAAAAAAAGAGGTATGTTAGAAACGTTTTAAATGCAAGACTGAAGTAGTGTGAAACGAGGAAGTGGGAAAATAGAATTGTTGCTGTGTATTTCTGAGATTTCTCCAATCTTTAGTTCTGTAGCTGGAAAAAAACTGCAGAGGTGTGATATTTGATCCAGTGTGAAATAATTTGTTGGTAAATATTGCACGATGTTCTTTTTGAGATATTTTTAGTTTAATTTTTTCAGTGTAAAGACACTCCAGGAAGCCTTCGCTTTATCTGTCATCTCCTGTCAAAACCCGGAATTAGATCAATCAAACAAATGATAAGTGACAGGGATTTTTTGAAATAGTTTCTTCGCTGCTATGCATACAGGTGAGAATTTACGAGCCATGTGATCTGAAGAAACCTTTTTTCCCCAACAGGATATAAACAAATCTTTACAATGTCAGTTTAAACAAGATGTTTATTACCTCGAGTTAATTCAACTGCTGATATTTTACCAGTTTTTACAATATGTGTGTGTGTGTGTGTGTGTATGTGTATTTGTGTGCATGTGTGTGTGCTTGTGTGTGTGTGCGTGCGTGCATGTGTGTGTATGCAATTCATAAAACAAAAAACAAAAAACCGATATGATGAATTCCGATGATTCCTAAAGAAATCCATACCAGGACACCAGAAATCATTCTGAGGAACTCATCAGGGCTTCCATTTGAGTCTCTGAAATGGAATAAGAAAATAATATTTGAAGGTCTGGGTTTAGAAAATTGAAAACATTCTGTTGAATTGTTGAGTCCAGTAAAATACAGAAGACTAAAAATTACCACGTCTGCCAGCCTGACGGAACGTGTGATGGTTACATGATCTATGTGGAGGAGAAAAAAAGAGTGTCGGGTGTAACTGGGGGCACTGTGTGTTTTGGACCCATGAACTGAGGAAGGCCTGTGGCCTGCTGGTCTGAAATGTCATAATGTCATATATTTGGTCCTCCATAAATCCTATGCGAATTGCTGGACTTCCCCATCATGTACTGGAATTAATTATTGATCATTAACAGCATCAACATGAATATGAATACAGAAAGTGTAATATCTTTGGAACGAGGGATCATATTTCCTTTTTTTAAAGACATTTGAAATGGAGAACTGTTCAATGAGGTCATCTCTAATGAAATTTATATTTAAATTGTTAATGATTTTACCTATAGCAGAGCAGTTGTATGACTTATGGTACTATTTAATTACTGGATGATTTATTGTATGAGGAGTTTATTCACTGAAGTGAGTGCAAGATTATTTTATGTCGGCCATTCCACTCTGTACAAGGTGGCGCCGGACAAGGTCAAGTTGACGCATGACGTCATGAGCGACCAATCAGAGTCTAGAGCTAGAGGATGGTAGTCCAATCAGCATGGAATGGGCACTATATAAGCCAATGCAGAGCTGGCAGACGGGGTCCGAGGTTCCTACTCGGAACAATTTCTTTTGTGTGATTGACTGTATGCTCTTCTTTTCCTAAAGGCTAAATAAACACCTGAAAAATGAATTTGGATCTGTTGCATCGTGAACTAGACACTTTTCGCCACACCACATCTACTAACACACAGACATGATCTTCAACATACATTTATAATGATTGTCCAGGCAATCGGTCACAGATCCGTACAGAACCCCCGGGTGTACACGGAACCCCTGGGACGTTTCACTGCGATTTAGAGCTGACGGAGATCATTACTCCTCTCCCATTATCATCACAGACCGAACTGTTACTTCTGACAAGGATGAATTGTGTATGTTTTCGGAAAGCTTGTGGATGCATTTCAGCAAAAGTTCCAGAGAGTCATGAGGAAGAAACTGTAACGAGAGCAGAACCTTTTAAAGAGAAATCATGAGAGTTTGTAAGACTTTAGAAACATGAATACGGTGTTATTTCACCCAGACAAACATTCGATTCAGAACACCTGGGACATGACTCGGACAGCAGCGAAGGACATGTGAGACTGATCCATGAACAAGCAGAGCAAAAACTATTTTCCTGCTACATGCCAAGACTTATTTAATGACCGCACAGACCACCGCCGTCTAAAACCCAAAGTCTTTCTTTATAAGAACATTATTATCATCTCCACCACCGTCGCCATGTTTGCCCCTCATCACCTCTGACCTGCTCCTCTAATGAATGTATTGCTAAAAAACATACTAACATGGTGTCGGTTGAAATGTTTGATACATAACATTTTATTTTTTTGTATTTGAAGGGAGTATAAATAAAGTTTTCTCCTGTCAGGATGATGTACATTATGCAGTGTCTCATGACTGTTGTGTCATGGAAAAAAAAAACAACTGTGTGTACTTGACATTATAAAAATATGTGTTTAGTTTAGAGCAGAAACCTGCTCGTCCAGCATCCTCAGCCTCCGACACAGGCATGTCCTTGTACTGGTGTATCAAAAGGATCATCAGCAACATTTCTTGGTTTATCATTTTCAGTGACTTGTACTTGATGGTGCAGATGATAATGATGATGATGATGATGATGATGATGATGATGAGGATGATGATGATAATGAGCGTGTTCTTTGGCGATACTGCAAACCAAATCATGCTATACAGATTTAGCAAGACAACAACACACCCGAAACCACACCCAAAAATTTACACATACACTGAAACACCAGGCCGCATTTAGAAAGAAAGAAAGAAAGAGAAATGCGAAAAAATGACAAAAATGGTAAATATGCACCCCCCCCCCTTCCCCGTCTCATGCACTTAATAATGGACTGTGGTGTAGTTCACTAAATCAGTTCTAGAAAATTTCTATTTAGAGCATTATTGTTTCCATAGTAACAGCTTAAATAGGATAAATTAATTTTCAAAAATTCTCCAGGACAGAGGAGTTACACAAGTTACAAGTTTGATAGAGATCATAACACTTGTTATAGAAATAAGGCTCAAGGCTCATTTTAAGAGGACTTGATCAGAAAGATATGAATATAATCAAACATACGCAATTACATACAATCAAATTGATATTTGGCTCCCATGGCAACAGGAAATGAGGACAGGAAACACTGACCATATAAGGAATCCCCAAAAAAGGGATTAAACCTGGACAGACAGGAGAAAGACTAAGCATAATGATAAGGGATAAAAACAAGGCAGACGTCAAGCAGACGGATATGAACAGAGTTGCACCAGGACCTGTCAGAGTGTCCACATTCCTCACGCTTAAAAACCACACACGCCACACTACTCCTTAGCTTTAATGCGCTGGAAGATGTGTAACTGAAATCGAATTTTTATTCATTTATTCATCATAAACCATTTGATTCAGAGTCGTTTGTGGAAATGATTCAGTTATAACGATGATGCTGAAAGGAAAAAGTGTGAAGTGAAGAGAACTGGGGATTAGCATTAAGCAGTCACGTCTTGTGCCTGTGACCAGCAGGATGTAAGATCAAATCCCAGGATTGACAGAAATGATGGCTGTGTCCAAATACTCGGTACATGCTAGCATTGCTTAAGTACCTAGTACTGGACTGGCCCTTTCAGTCGTACTATGAGTTAGTTAGTAAGCACAAAACTTAGACATACTCACCCGCCATCTTATCTATCTTTCTACACCAATGTTTGTAGCTTGTAGTGGAAGATGATACACATATATGTGTTAGACCGCCCCCAAATACGAATGCGCAGGAGTGCGAAAAGAGGCGGGAGGCAGCGCCACATGTCATGGAGGGAGCACGTTCATGTTTATGCCCCTCCCTGGTTAGTGGTGGTCATGTGATAGCGAAGGTAATACTTGATGGGTGGGAATTGTATGAAGCCCACAAGGTCCTACTTGCAGCCTACAAGTTCCTATTCCTGCTACACTAAGGCATAAACAATTCATACTCCTGTCATTCTGAAGCCTACAAGTTTCTACTCCTGACATCCTGAACCAAATAAGCTCCTAGTCCTGCCACCTTTAAGTCTACAAGTTCCTACTTCTGCTGCTATGAACACACAAGGTCACATACTTGTAGCCTACAAGTTCCTGCTCCTGTCACACTGAATTTAACATGGTTCATACTCCTGACATCCTAAAGTCTACAAGTTTCTACTCCTAACATTTATAAACATACGAGTTTGTACCTCGGCTATCATGACGTCCACCAGGTC
The DNA here is from genome assembly GCA_028564935.1 of Neosilurus hyrtlii. Lineage (NCBI taxonomy): Eukaryota > Metazoa > Chordata > Actinopteri > Siluriformes > Plotosidae > Neosilurus > Neosilurus hyrtlii. Next base: position 10,919,393 of record JAOUQZ010000024.1, read on the forward strand.
GGAGTCATCGCTCACAAGTTCGTACTCATACTGTCCTAAGGCTGACAAAGTTCTTATTCCTGCTATTCTTGTAACTTCACAGTGGCATGAGTGAGAACTTTTGAGCTTTTGGTTACCATCTGGAATTGTATTTATTATAAAGAGAGGAAAATTCACTGCACTCACTTGTAGTTTAGACTTTTTAGTGTGAATTTATCAATAAATTCAGTGAATTTATCAAAAAATCATGAATTATATTGATTATGGGCTTTATAATATTTATTTATATAATCCTGAGTAAAGTGCAACATACCATACTTTTATATTTCAGTTCGTTCTCTAAGGGCATAAAGAAAACTTTAGTACCATGTGACTGTCAGGCAATTTATTTACATGAAGGCTGGCTTTTGTGTGCACGACCTCCAGCCATCAGAATGGTGTTACACACATTTTCAAATGATTGTGTGGCAAATCTTATCTGGTTAAAAAAAACCCACAAGAATTTATGTTTAGACGATGATGATGAGTCATTTTGGCTTCTGGAAAGAAAAATTATTCACGCGGAAAAGAAAAAGAAAAACAATCGGCAAACAAATATGTATTAGGTGCATGTGTTTTAATTCATTTTATTATAATCCCTTAATTCATCACTTTTAATTAATTTATGTTATTTGTTTGTTTGTTTATTTATTTATTCATTTATGATATACTGTATTAATCTCACAAGGGAAATTTTTGCCTCTGCATTTAATCCATCCAAAGTAAGCACACACACACACACACACACACACACACACACACACACACACACACACACACACACACACACACACATAAAGCTCAAGGGCATTTCAGCCATGAAGGTGGTGAAAGGGAAGGTGGAGCTCTTTTTCTTTGTTTTTTTTACGCATCCGATTTTTTTTCTCATACTGAGTGAATGGTGTGATTTATTTATTTAATTCACTTTTTTTGCATGATGCATTAAAATTTTCAATGATATTTAATTTATTTTTACATCTGATAATTCATGTAAATTTTTTTCACAAGTACTTCAGGTGTGATTTTTCTCTTTTTTTCACTTGTGAGGGTTTTTTTGTTCACTGATGAATTTATTTATTTATTTGTTGTTTTATATATATAATTTTTAATGCACATTTTTTTTTATGTTATAGAATAACCTAATATTATGCATGTATTTTAAAATGAACCTGCAAGACCATTTCTCCCACACGGGTCATATGATCACATATTGTTCCCGTGATATGAACTTAAATTCAGAAACTTACATCCGCAGTTAGAAGCATATCCACAGATTTTCCTTTTGTAATCACACATTACCAGCACTGTACCATATGTGTGATCTTTCCATAAGGGTTGCCTTAGGGCGAATAATCAGGCGAGAAGATTCACAATTCTCAATACACTCTTCAGTTTGCCGTGAAGCACAGATCACCTCATACCTGATGAGCAGCAGACTTTGGAATGTGAAACCCAGAGGGGTTTGGTCGCGACCTGGGGAATGCTGTAAGGCAGGATTGACTGCAATGGCACAAAATAGGTGTGCCTGTTCTCGTGTGTGTGTGTGTGTGTGTGTGTGTGTGTGTGTGTGTGTGTGTGTGTGTGTGTGTGTGTGTGACAGAGCTGTCACTCACTGGAAGTCTTTTTCTGGCTTTCTCTTCCATGCCCACTCATTTCTGGCTCGAATAAAACCAACATTTTGGGCAAAAAAGTGCCTGATGTTCACCCACCGCCTCCTTGTATCCCAAAAACACATTTAATACCCCACAGTTAAATCAATTAATGAATAATGGAGCGGGATGGCAAACATTAAACCCTGAAACATCACACCAAAATTGGTTGCTTTATGTTGTTGTTGTTTTGTAGAGGATGTGGTCGGTGTAGGTTCTCTTCAGGGGTTGTGTGTAGTCCACAGATTTCTGGTAGCAGAAGGTGGGGGGTTGTATTGGTTGGTTAGGGGAAGAACAAACCAATAGCTAGCTTGCTAAGTATTAGTATAATGTGGGTGACGGCTCTATGCTCCGCCAGCCCATTTTGTCTGACAGCCAATGACTCATATAAGACCCTACTCAGTTCAGTTAGGTTAGGGTTAGGGTTCGAGCTGTCGGACCAATGGGCTGTAACTGTCGGACCAAACGGCTGATGGAATACAGGGCTGTAACCCATGAGGCCTGAATATCCCCAAATATCAAACTAGCTTATACAGATAGCTGACTAGCATGGCTCAGTGTTGGCAAGATTGAAGATGCAAGCTGGTGAGATGGCCCCCAGGTAAGATGAGCAAAAAAGCGCCCGCACCTTGAAAATTAAAAAAAAAAAACGGGATTTTTTAAATCTGGATTAACTTTTCATTATCAAGTTTTCAAGCAGAGATGAAAGTGTATGATGCAGTTGCATAAAAAAAGAAGAAAAAAACACCTTCAGCTGCACTTTTCCTCTCTGTAGAGTTGATGTGATATGATTTTGCTTTCAGTGTATATTAGCAATAAGCGAATTAGTGACACAAACTCTCAACTTAGTTGACAGTGCTTGTAAATAAAATTTTTGACAGTGCTTGTAAGTAAAAAAAAAGTTTATCTAAGAAAAAAAAAAACCTAGATTTCTCCAGTACTATGTTCCCCAGTACACCTATATTCTCCAGTATCTATGATCCCCAGTACCTATGTTTCCCAGTACCTATGTTTCCCAGTACCTATGTTTTCCAGTACCTATGTTTTCCAGTACCTATATTCCCCAGTACACCTATATTCTCCAGTCCCTATGTTCCCCAGTACCTATGTTCTCCAGTACCTATGTTTCCCAGTATCTGTGTTCTCCAGTACCTATGTTTCCCAGTACCTATGTTTCCCAGTACCTATGTTCCCCAGTACCTATGTTTTCCAGTACCTGTGTTCTCCAGTACCTATGTTTCCCAGTACCTATGTTTCCCGGTACCTGTGTTCTCCAGTACCTATGTTTCCCAGTACCTATGTTTCCCAGTACCTATGTTTCCCAGTACCTGTGTTCTCCAGTACCTATGTTTCCCAGTACCTATGTTTCCCAGTACCTATGTTTCCCAGTACCTGTGTTCTCCAGTACCTATGTTTCCCAGTACCTATGTTTCCCGGTACCTGTGTTCTCCACTACCTATGTTCCCCAGTACCTATGTTCCCCAGTACCTATGTTCTCCAGTACCTATGTTTCCCAGTACCTGTGTTTCCCAGTACCTGTGTTCCCCAGTACCTATGTTTCCCAGGAACCCTAACCCAAACCCTAATATTCCATAAATTGTTACTTTGAAGAGTATGTATGGGAACATATGGACTGGGGAACATAGGGACCCGGCAACATGGGGCTGATCCCATCTGTAAAGTTAACAAACAGTTTAATGTGGGTTTTGTTGATTTAGTTTTTTTGCACTGTTGATGTCCGTCAAGTTTGAAGTAGCCTTAGCATTCTTCACCTTTTGAAACACCTTAGAGGACATTTTTTTCTACAGCATATGACAGTCTTGACTTTTTGTGAATGAGAATCCTTGCTAACTGTGACAAAAATACAACCATTCAATGTCGTCGGACCTGTAACTGGACTATTGTTTGAACCTATTGAAAGCATACACATAAAAGTAGAGCATTGAGTAGTAGGTTCAGCTCAGATAAACCACTGTAGCCATGAGATAATTAATTGTTGGACGATATTTTGTTTTTTTAAAATACAGATAGTTGGAGAGAGCAGGAAATCCTTGCTAACGTTGCTAATCAAGCTAATATTGCAGTGTTTTGCTGAAGCATGGACTAACTTTGGCGTGTGCTAGCATTAAAAGTTGCTAATATTACAATAATATGTAATACTACAAGTCGTAAATAACACACCTCAGAATATGTTGTTAGAGGAGAAGACCGTTACTACAATATAGTAGTGAATCAATAATAGTGAATCAATCAGCTTGCACCATTTCCACGTAGTATATACTGGTAATAGATACAAGGTTAACAGGGGACAGCGCGGTGGTGTAGTGGTTAGCATGTTCGCCTTACAGCAAGAAGGTCCTGGGTTCGAGTCCCAGGCTCAGTAGGTGCGTTTGTGTGGAGTTTGCATGTTCTCCCCGTGCTTGCGTGAGTTTCCTCCTACAGTCTAAAGAGATGCACAATAGGCTTATTGGCTGTTCTAAATTGCCCCTTGGTAATGCTTTAGCTGATCAGCGAGTACGTTTCTTCGTCCAGAGATAGAATACAGCCTCACCACAACCCTAATAGGATTTAATAGGCACTTTGACAGATGAAAGAACTAATTAATGAATGTTAATAGGGCTTACACTAATGTAGCCACATTAAAAGTTTACGAGTGATCATAACGCACTCGCCTAAATGGGTGGATGGAGCCTATCTCAGCCAACTCTGGGTGAAAACGGGGTAAATCCTGAATAACTCGCCAGACCATCGCAGGGCCAGCACACATGCAACCATTCACACTCACACCAAGGGCAATTTGGGACAGCCAGTTGGCCTACCGTGTATGTCTTTAGACTGCAGGAGGAAACCAGTGTACTAGGAGGAAACTCATGCATACACAGAGAGAACATGCAAACACCACGCATAAACGCCCAAGCCCGAGACTGGATCCCAGGACCTTCACGCTGTGAGACGGACGTGCTAACCACTACACCACTGTGCTGCCTCTGATCATAACTGTAATTCTATATCAAGAAAAAACAAACACACAACGCCTAATAACAGTCACCGTTAAAGCATAATAGACAGGCCATAGCCCTGACTTAATTAACTGGAAAGTAATTCAACTCACTCCGGTTCGTCAGGGTGTGTGAGGTGTAGGTGACGAAGTTAATGCTGTACAATACAAAAACAGTTGGAGATCTAATTATTGCAAAATAACAGACAATGACACTGCCCTATTTAGGAGGTGATCAAGTTCATACCGGGGGAAAATTTCCAGCTGTTTATCTCTGAGGCCACAGCAATGCTATACCCTGTGTCCTGATTGGTCGATTAATTTTCTATAGCAACAGTGGTTGTACATCACATATTTATGTAATTGTATTATTGTAATTGTATTGTATATTGTACTCTAATATAACAATACCTTATCGTCGCTATGAACGCCTCATTCACAAATACCTGATAACATGTAGCCTTGACGTTTTCTGAAAGAAGATGTAACATATAACATGGATGGGATTTTTTTTGTGGTTTCTTCGTAGCATGGCAAGCTGCAACTATTTATTCATTTAATTTTCTGAACCGTTTAATCCTAATTAGGGTCACGGGGAGGCTGGAGAGTGTTTGCTGGACAGCTTGCCAGGCCATCGCAGGGCAGAAACACGCTGACGGCAGTGCAGCCTAAAAGCAGAGAATGAATGTCTCTTGATAGGTGTCTGAGGCTGAGCTTGTTTTTTACTGCCTTTCTGATTTTCATGTTCATGTCTATCACTTGTCCTGTTAGTTTAATTATCCGTTTAACGAGTTCATGTTCTGCTAAGCTTCTGATTTTAGTTTAAAACAAAACAAACAAACAAACAAAAAAAACCTGTAAAAGGAAATCAAAAAAGTGTTATTGATATATATATATATATATATTCATTAATTCTGTTTATTTTACTTTGAATAATTTATTCATTGGCATCATGGTGGTGTAGTGATTAGCACGTCTGCCTCTCAGCAAGAAGGTCCCGAGGCCATTAATGTGTGGAGTTTGCATGTTCTCCCCATGCTTGCATGGGTTACCTCCGGGTAGTCCAGTTTCCTTCCACAATCCAAAGATGTGCACATTAGGCTAATTGGCTGTTTCAAATTGCCCCTAGGTGTGAGTGCGAATTGTTGTGTGTGTGCTGCCCCAGCGATAATCTGACGAGGTGTTCAGGGTACCCCACCTTCGCCCAGCTTCGGCTGAGATAGACTCCAGCCTCCCCATGACCCGAGTAGGATGAAGGGGTTCAGTGAATAAGTGAGCAATTTATTTATTTCAATTTTTTGCCCTTGATATCAACTCTTTCTTTAAGTACTTTATAATCACTTTACCCGAATCGCTCATATGC
>JAOUQZ010000024.1:10930420-10943058 GCA_028564935.1 Neosilurus hyrtlii
TCGTACCCATTAACAAGGGCCCACACTTTTGAACAACCAGCTGATGTTATGATGTCATAATCTCTTGTTGATGACAGTGGAAAGCCAAGGGGACAATGTGAAGGTGTACAAGGTGCACACTGGGTTCAACCCAGAGTCCTCTTCCGCCAGCGTAGACTACAGAGGACAGACCGAAGCTACGTCAGGTGAGTGTGTCGCTGCTTCCCAGACACCGAAACATCAGTTTCAAATGCTGCTTGCTCTCTGAAGCCTTTCCTCTCTCACTCTTGCAGTTCATATGACATCGACTGACAGGAACAAGTTTGTGAATTATGAGTCTCAGCTCGGACGCTCTCCCGGAATGGTCACCTGCACCAGCTGCCGAGAGCAAGTGCTCTCTGAAGTCAAGTATAAAGTGGGCACATACGCCTGGCTCATGTGCATCCTCTTCATCCTGTGCGGGTAGGAAGAAGAAAACCTAATTAGTTACACTGAAACGTTTCAGCCTAACACACATGAAGAATGAATAATAATAAAATACTGAAATATACCCAAAATATACCCGAAATACACACAAGACTGTGTACAATATTATTAGGGCCTATTCATATAAATTTAATACAGGGTGGTGCAGTGGTTAGCACGTACGCCTCACAGCAAGAAGGTCCTGGGATCGATTCCCAGGCTCGGGGCGTTTCTGTGTGGAGTTTGCATGTTCTCCCTGTGTTTGTGTGGGTTTCCTCTTGGTACTCTGGTTTCCTCCCACACTACAAAAACATGCACAGTCGGCTAACTGGCTGTTCCAAATTGCCCCTAGGTGTGAGTGTGAGTGTAAATGGTTGTATGTGTGTTGCCCTGTGATGGCCTGGTGAGCTGTCCAGGGTGTACCCCGCCCTTGCCCAGAGTTGGCTTAGATGGGCACCAGCCTCCCCGTGGCCCTAATTAGGAATAAGCGGCTTAGAAAATTAATGAATGAAATTAATACTTTTTAATGGCAGTTTCTTACAATATGCAAATCATATAAAAATAATCTTTAAATATGCACTGATTTACAAAAATCACTGATTATTTTATTTGTTTTCAATTTATATGTAAACAAATATAATTTCAGGCAAATATAGTAGTCTGAAAAAATGCTAAAAGCAAACTTAATAAAGAAATAAATGGGTTGGGGCGGGGGGTGTCCAAGCGTCTTGTTAAGGGTAAAAAAAGCTAATTTTCATATAAACACACCACTTTCATTAAAAATAATAAATAAGCAGATAAAAACACAATAATTAAAGAATACAAATCATTACATCATCTGAAGAAACGTCGGGATGTCAGTGTGTGTTGACGGAACAGCATTATTCTAAATGCACGCTGAATTCTACCTGGAAAAAAGCCCCCAGAACAATTATCACAGAAATACTTTCAAAGATTAAATAAAAAAATTACAAATAAAATATTTTATTATTTATTTAGCTTATGAGAGCTGAACATTGGGAGAGTGGCACAGTGGCAGAGTGATTAGCACGTTCTCCTCACAGTATGGTCTTGGGTTCAAGTTCTGGGCTCAGCGAAGGTGTTTATGTGTAGTCTGCGTGTTCTTTCTGTGCTGGTGTGGATTTCCTCCAAGAACTCTGGTTTCTTCCCACAGTTCAAAAATATGCACATTTGGCTAATTGGCTGTTTCAAATTGCTACTAAGAGTGAGTGTGAGTCTTAATGTGTGTGTGTGTGTTGGCCCTGGGATAGACTAGTGAATTGTCCAGGATGTACCCTGTGTGTGCCCAGAATTCACTGAGATAGGCTCTTGCGTCCACCGTAGGGTTAAACGGTTTGGATGGATGAACATTGTGAGCAAACCACATAAACAGTAAAATATATCATAAAATGTATGAAAGCTGATCATTGAAAGCAACATCACTAAAAAAACGACAAAAAATTTTATATCTTTATATTTATATAATAAAATAATATTTATGTTTTAAATCTGATTGTAAAATAATTGTGCCTTTTAAAATCCGACAGTGTTTAAAAGAATAAAGTAAAAATTTTAGTTTAATTCCATTTTAAATAATTTGATTCAAATGACTTAATCTGAATGTTCGTGAAAAGATCGGAAAGAAATCTGTGTGTATAAGTGAACTTAATTGTGCTTATGTACAGTACGTGCTTATTATATCCACATTCACTGGATATCAGCAATGGTGCATTCTGATTGGCTCATACACCATGAGAACAGAAAAATTAAATGGTGCAAAGATTTTTGCTGAACCAACAGAAGACGCAATTAATTCCCTATTTAAAGGCAAAGCTAAATAAATAAATAACCTTAAAAAGACAATAAATTTGGAGTGAAGGTAGTTGATAACAAGAACCTCTGTTTTGTAGAACAACTGTTTAATATGTGATCGTTCTTTTTAGGTTCATCATTGGTTGCTGTCTCCTGCCATTCTGCCTCAAGTTCTTCAAAGACGCCCACCACTCCTGCCCCAAGTGCCACCGTGTTCTGCACGTGGACAAGAAAAAATGCTGCGGCTAACGCTTACGCTACAGCTGCAGAACCCCCCCTCCCCAAAACACAACACATCTACCACCATCATCTAGTTGATGTGATCATGTATAAACATGAGATTAGCTGATGGACTCAGTGGCACACTTTAAAAACCTAATGATGTATTGTTATTATTATTGTTGTTGACATTATTATTATTATGCTGATTTTGTAATATGCTACTACAATACACAACCTCGGCATTTTGAGGGACACGTCGCTTTTATCTTGCTTCCGACAGCCACAAATTAGGACGTTTTGATTCGCACGATCTGCGTTTTTCTGACCTAGAGGTTCCATGAGTCCATGTATTTTTTGCTCTCATGACTGAAGAGTTCACGAATAATGTCGATAGTGTCATCATTAGGAGTCATTGCAAACTAAAATGTTATCTTTGATATTTTCTAACCTATCCTTCAACCTAAATGCGATTAGCCAATCAGTTCATTAGTTCATCAGCTCCTTAGCCAATCAGTTTATTAGTTCATCAGCTCCTTAGCCAATCAGTTCATTAGTTCATCAGCTCCTTAGCCAATCAGTTCATTAGTTCATTATGTCAAGTCTTCAAAGCCATGAAAAAGAGATTGTCTGAAATTATGCATGAAATATATGCCCCCCCCACCCCACCCATATTTGTGCTCACATGTGAGAGGATTCATTAAAGCTGCTAATCTAAATAAGATAACACAGGATTCTAAAAGGATTGTGAAATTATCATTATTATTCTTCAATGCTAACAACAGCCTGCCTGCTAACATTAAAACTACCGTTGTTCTTCGCTGCTCAAACTAGCAAGCTAGCTAGCAGTGCTGAGAAAATGTTTCTGAGAGGATTTTTAAGTCATAGATATTCATTATCTTCACTGAAACTGCTAGCTAGCTAGCATTCCTGAGCTACTCTGACTGGATTTGAGTCAAAATGTTCAGTGTTGATGAGCATTTAGTGCTAAGATAACCATTTAGCGATCAAGTTTTCGAAAAAAATAATTCTTCACTGCTAATTCTTATGAGCTAGCTTACTAACACGAGCTAACCTGATCAAATTTGCCAAGTCATAAATATTCATCACTTACCATGCTAGTAAGCTAACATACATAAGTTAACCTACAAAATGTCAATTCAAAAATATCCTGTCATAGTTATACTTGTTGTGTTAAAACAAATTCTTCGTTCTTCACTTCTAATGCTATCTGTCCACTTCATATGCTAATCTGACAGTATTTCTGAGAGGGTTTATGAATAAGAATATTTTATTATTATTATTTTTAAGTAAATGTTGTTATTCTTTTATGCTAGCTAACATGAATGTTTAGTTAATTTCTTGTATACTATTCCTACATTCTTTACCGCTGATGATTGCTAGCCAGCTAATAAACCCGATGGAAGTTCCGGAAGGAATTTTTAAGTCAAATTCTGACACGTTGTGATTCTTTACGGCTAATGCTTGCTTGCTAGCTAACCAGAGCTAAGCTGACAGAACCGCAAAGAGGAATTTTTTAGGCAAAATGAAAATTATTTTTATGAGCGAGCAACACCGCATGCATTCCTAAATGATGACTTTACTTGAAATATCTGATGTTTATTATATTTGGAAAGGACTGCAGCGTGTAGCGACAAAGCCGTGGACTGGGTTGAAAACATGCTGATCTATTTTAGATGGCTTAAGATCCTAGGGTTAAGATGAGGGTTAAAATCACCTGAACAGAAGAATCCGGTGTTTTATATGAAGGAAATAAATGTGTAGTGGATACAGTGCCAAGAAAGGTGACTGAGAACTACGTACTCATGCCGTTTCTATTCTTCTAGTCCTAATATACTGGGGAGTTTGAGGATTTCTCACAGAAAATGGGATGTGGATGTTACTGCGGGCATTGGGCTCAGCAAGTGTTATATAAATGTTCTAGATTGTGTAAAATAATAAACTGCTTTTCGATTCATTCCTGCATTACGAGGCCATAATGTCAGATGGCTACCGGGAATATCTGGTTCTCAGGTTCTCCATCAGCCACAAATTTGGCCATTAAGATAAATGCTAATAAATTACACCTAATTAAATGAATAGAATACATCCATGGGGAAACACTGTGCTTGTACATAATACTCCTAAAATCAGAATTATTTCTAAGTGTATGTTTTTATTGTATTGCAGAGTTGCTCCAATGATGTGAAAGTCACTGTAATGGAGAATCTCTGCCTTATTAAAAAACATTTAATAAAATGGAAGTTGTCTTTAAATGAGTATTCATTAGACGCCCACTAGAGGGAGACATTTCATTATAAATATGCCAAGTTATAATAATAATAATAATAATAATAATAATCATCATCATCATCATCATAGTAATAATAATAATAATAATAAAATTGAGCCTGGCAGAGGTAACTTGCACTTAATGAGCATCACTCTAGTTGACTGTTTAATCACATGCACTGATTGGATGTTTTATGGCTTTGTATCATATTTGACAATATTGAGCATTTTTAATTAATTAATTAGGATCATTATTTACCATCTTCATTCACCACACCAGTTCAGGAAAAGAAATATGCTTAAATACAACATTGCTAAACCATCAGTCCAGCTTTTGGTAATGTATCCAAGAAACCCACCAGGTTTTAAAAACTTTTCACAGAAGCTTAACATTTTAAAACTAAAACTGATTTTTAATCATTCAAAAATACATGTTTTCTTCCCACCATAACAAATACAGCACATAACCCAAGTGAAGTGTGAATGGAGAATGATTGACAGTTCCATAAATCTTTTGAACTCTTATTCTCAATGCTGGAAGGAGTGTGTCAGGCTGTGCCGGTGGGATGCCCATGGAGGTTGTTCCCCTCTCTGTGACATGGAAAAGTGTGCAGGTCAATCAGTACTTGTGATTTCACAGAGAGCGGCGGTAGCTGATCAACGAATGGCATGTAGAGCATGTGAGATGAATGTAGAGCATGAGAGAAACATGGAGCACCATGCATCACCAAGTGGTCTATGCATGAACCCATGCCGTCTTGACTTGATTCTCCCATTTGACAGATGCACTGTTGTGATGTCCTCGTAAAAAGAATCTATCTATCTCTCTAGCTGTCTGTCAGATGTATCTGTCTGTTCATTGATCTCTACGTCTGTTAATACATCCACCTGTCTATCTATTCATTTATCTGTCTCTCTGTCTGGCAATTTACCTGTCTGTTTGTTTGTCAGTCATTGTCTGTTTAAAATTCTGTATGTTCCTATCTATATATCTCTCTATATATCTATCTATCTATCTATCTATCTGTCTATCCATCTATCTATCTATCTGTCTATCTAACTGTCTGTCTGTCTATCTATCTGTCTGTCTTTCTAACTGTCTGTAAGTTTGTTTGTCTATCTGTCTGTCTGTCTGTCTATCTATCTATCTGTCTGTTTGTCTATCTATCTGTCTGTCTGTCTGTCTAACTGTCAGTCTGTCTGTCTATCTAACTGTTTTTCTGTCTGTCTGTCAATCTATCTGTCTATCCATCTATCTATCTATCTGTCTTTCTAACTGTCTGTAAGTCTGTTTGTCTATCTGTCTATCTATCTATCTATCTATCTATCTATCTATCTGTCTATCTAACTGTCTGTCTGTCTATCTATCTGTCTGTCTTTCTAACTGTCTGTAAGTCTGTTTGTCTATCTGTCTTTCTGTCTGTCTGTATCTATCTATCTGTCTGTCTGTCAATACATCTAACTGTCTGTCTGTCTAACTGTCTGTATGTCTGCCTATCTATATATCTATCTGTCTGTCTATCTAACTGTTTTTCTGTCTGTCTGTCTATCTATCTGTCTATCCATCTATCTATCTATCTGTCTGTCTTTCTAACTGTCTGTAAGTCTGTTTGTCTATCTGTCTTTCTGTCTGTCTATCCATCTATCTGTCTGTCAATACATCTAACTGTCTGTCTGTCTGTCTATCTATCTGTCTGTCTGTCTGTCTAACTGTCTGTCTATCTATCTGTCTGTCTTTCTAACTGTCTGTAAGTCTGTTTGTCTATCTGTCTGTCTATCCATCTATATATCTATCTATCTATCTATCTGTCTGTCTTTCTAACTGTCTGTAAGTCTGTTTGTCTATCTGTCTGTCTGTCTGTCTATCCATCTATCTATCTATCTATCTGTCTATCTGTCTGTCTTTCTAACTGTCTGTCTGTCTGTCTATCCATCTATCTATCTATTTATCTGTCTGTCTGTATATCTATCTGTCTGTAACTATCGAATAAAGTAATGAAAGCCCTTTTTATTTCTTAATTCCAATAACATCATGTTTAAAACCTTGTGGTTGTATTGTGGTGAAAAGGTGCTTGGGTTTGTTATGGTACTGTGCTGAAGTTTCACTCTTAAAGCTACAGGTTTCCATGGATATCATTTTCTCGATGTGATTAAGATTTGAATGGATTTCTTCAGGTATATAACAGAACAAGAAACATTGACTCAAGACGTGTTTTATTTATAGCTTACATATTATGCGTATATTGTGTATGATATGATCTTTGATGTGAACTGATATTTGTGTGCTGTTTGAGTTTGTTTGTATTTGCTGGGACTGAAGGTGGAAGGTGTGTTGAAGGGCTGCAAGTAAATCAAGTCTCAGGCTTTATTATCCTCACATCTTTTCCACTCTGCAGAAACAGGTGCATGATGTAAGTAAGAAAAATAATGCTGAAAGGGTCTTTCAACCACAACACAAAGTATACAGCCAACATTTATATGTATATATTACACAAATCCTGTTAATAAACAAAATATAACCGCCTTAGAACACTGTAAAATATAACTGGAATTTCACTGTGACGCTACAACACTGTGTGTGCGTCGAATCGTAAACAGATCTGTGTTCCCTACACCCGAGGTTTATCTAGGGCGTGAAGTCACAGCCTTCCCGCGCCAATCTAGTGCACTTCTGAGCAACTGAAAGGACGTTTGAAACCCAGCCCGCGTGAGTGTTTAGATCCCCGTGCGGATGTGACATTTCAGAGAGGAGTGCGACCGCCATTTTGAGTTTTAGCTCTTGCTGCACATCAGGAACCAAACGGGAGCGTGAAGAGAGAGAGAGAGAGAGGGAGAGAGAGAGCGCGCGCGAGAGAAGGAAAGGGAGATATACAGAGCGCTGCTCCGGCCCTGACCGGACAAAAAAAGGAGTAAAATATAGTAGTTTTATTGAGAAAAAGTGTGAAGTGCAGCTTGTAGTGAAACCGGTACGTTAGGTTTGTGCTCGCTTTCTACGCGCTAACATCTGAGAGAGAAGCGCGAGCGTCTTTTGTGGCTTTAAACTTCTAAATGAGTGCGGATTTAAATTAACAATCCGGTTTGAATGGATTGCATTTTTCGCCGCTCCCCCCTAAAAGAGGGACAATCGGAGGAGCACACGGACTGGAAATACTGCGAGGGAAGTTAAACGTTTTCTCATAAATTGCATGACTCGCTTAATACATCTGATGTATTAACATTCATGCTAGTTTACGCTAACTAGCATCGGCTAGCTATAAACAGGGTGTTTGTTTCTGTTAAAAAAGGGGGGGTTTTCGTTAATAATTTGGGCCTTCGTGATTGTTGTTGTTATTGTTTTGGAGCCAGGTTTAGAGTTTAAACTCACTCACTGTTGCCGCTCAGTCGATCCTCGATCAAAAGGCGCCGAGATTGGGCGAATAGCGAGCAAATACGTCCGCGTTTCTCTGCCCGCGCCCCCGCCGGCCTCCCTCCCTCATTCCCCGGCGCCGACCTCAGGAAAGGCCGAGGTCGCGTCAGTTCAGGCCCGGCCAGACCCGTGCAGCCCGGATCCACATTCGCGTTCTCCCCGGAGCCCTTTCGCGACGGAACCCAAACCGGACAAGGGCGAGGGAAACCAAGACGACGACGGCAGCATCGCAAACATGAACCACCATCACCACCACCATCAGACGCAGCAACAGCAGCAGAAAGCCGGCGAGCAGCAGCTCAGCGAGCCCGAGGATATGGAGATGGAAGGTAGAAGAAACTCCAAACCCGATTCTTCCCGTCATTTATTCTGTGATGAATATAATCAGTACATTGTCCAAGAAGTTTTATATTTTAACAGGGTGCACGTTTATACATGAGGGGGGGGGGATCAAATGTATTGTAAACATTACTTGCTAGCTAAGCTGTTAGCCCTCACGCTAGCAGGTATGTTTTGACCTGATTAGCGCGCTAGCTGTATTTATCTCGCAAACTGAGTTTATACATCAGGGCTGGGAAGTGAAGGATGTTTTAACGCCGTATTCTTATGCACTTTCAAAACCAAAACTTTTGTAAGATTGTAAAATAAACGAATTACTTGTTTGACAGGCTAGTTTTATGTATTGGTTAGCATAGCAGCGCATTATAACGTTAACGTGATGACTCCCATGTCAGTAAAGGATGTATAAATTGTTTTAGACACATTTATAGTGTATTCTAGTAATGACGGTATACCATATAGTATCTTGACCCATGTTTTATTATATGTACTGGTTTAAACAGCGTATAAAGCTAACGCTAGCTCTGGATTTCGTCAACAAACGTGGTGCGAAGCAAAGCTAACCCGAACCAACGCAGTTCCAGACAGAGCTACACGGCTATTTATAACTCTTATTTATTTCTGAGATAAACGAAATAACTCTTAGGTGAACACGTGTCTACTTTTAAAAGTCTTCACTTGTGCGAGTTTGGTTTATTTTATTTTAGCAGGCCTGCAGGGAAGTCCGAGTTGTTGTTTAAGCAGAGCAGGTGTATATATGAATGAATGAATGAAGGATAAAGTATATAATCCTGTTTTAACACTGAGGAGTGGAGGAACCTGTTTATTTTGTTATTTTCTTTCAATTTGGTAATGAACGATAATTACAGTTCTTGTGTCAGAGAGAGAGGGGATGTGAGACGAGAAACCAGGCCAGTAAACATGATATGTAGATTTACAGCTTTAAGATGTGAATTGGAGCATTAAAATGTTTTATATATGTATTTAAGTATTTATAAAAATGCTGTAGGTATCAATCGATAGCAGGTTTTTTTTTACCCATTTTTTCGTGTTGTGCTTGTTTAGCTAAACCAATCCAACTAGATTTTAAAATAGATTTTATTCACTTCATAATTTTATATCTGCACTGTAATCGCTTGGCGGAGGGGCTGTGTGTTTTTGCTTTTTTATTTATCCCCCCACCTTTTTTTTCCTTTTCCCCCTTTTTTTTCTTTCTTTTTTTTTACTAAGCCGCATAACAAGCTGACTAGCAGAACAGGGGGAGTGTATCTGGCGTTTTCATTCCAAGATGGCGGACTCTACAGTCTCCCCATCCGTTCTCCGACAAATCCCGCCCCGTCTTTTACGATTGGCTAGTTATCGATGTGCTTTGCGCTGCAATTGGTTGACGCGGCAACTGTCGCCTGCACTATAATGGAGCAGCCAACCATCGGTCACAAGGCGGGGTTTGTTGAATACGGATGGGGAAAAATAACGGGTTTTTTTTTTCAATGATCAATTAAGCAACGCGAGGCCCGCGTCTGCTCCGGTACGTCTGTTTGTTTATGTGTGATTTGAAACAGCGTGAGGACGACGCAGTAATAAGTAACGAGTTCTCTGTGTTATGTGCAATGTTGTGTTCGGGTATTGCATGATAAAACGACAGTTAGGAGCTGTGAGTTATGTGTAGGAGGCACAAAAATATAACAGCAGTGATGTTGGCTTGATCTCGCGCGAGTCATGGCGGAGGTGGAGAGAGAGGGGAGGGGAGGGGTAGGGGGGCAGGAGGAGGAGGTGTAATGAGCGGATCAGCTCCCAAATGCATCACAGTCAAGATAATGTCACGCCGGTGTCTGTTTATAGACTGTTTATAATCTGTTTAGAAACAGATTACAGGGAGTGATGCGTGTTGCTAGTAGCTGATGAGGCTAACGCTAATGATGAGGCTGCGGCAAGGCCACGGCGCGCGCGTCACTCACTCACTCACTCACTCACTCACTCAGCTGGAGCGCGTGCCGTTCTAGCGCCATTTTTAAGGCTTACAGCTTTTAAAATCCACATTTCTTCCTATTTCTCCTCTTCAGACACCCTCACGGTCCCTGGAGGGGGGCGTTCCTCCTCCTCCTCCTCCTCCTGGGTGTCCTGCTTTGAAGGCTTCCATCATGTCATCTGTGTGTTATTTTTATCATTTAAAGTCCAAACTGAAATGGAACAAGTGTAGGAAGACGCTCACAGTGGTCACCATGGTTACCATCAGTGATAAGTGATCGGGAGTGATGTTTGTTTACGCCTCGGAGATGTTGAAAACAAGGTGGATGAGGATGCAAGCGGCGGACTGTCCACGTTTAGTGCTTTATTTGCAATTAATAATAATAATAACGACCCAGAGCTCCGCAGAAGTCGTCGACAGAAGTGAGGAGTAATTCCGAGAAAGTTTGGAAGCCCAAAACCAGTTTTCTGGAGCAGTTTGCGATTGAAATTGAGGATATCCTTTATATCGTCAGTGTTTTCAGGTTTGTGAAGAAATCTAAGAAAGAACAAATCGTCAAGTGTCCAGTAAGATTGACATGATGCAGTAAGTTATAACAGGTGAAAAAACTACTGCAATCAACGCCATAATCTCCTGCTTGTGTACGGAAATAAGGTGTAATTGATCAGGGTTGGTTACTTATCACCGCAATGTTTGCGGTTATTTTAAGATGCGAGTTTGTGAGGTGGTGGAGCTGAGGGCTTCCCGTGTGTTACTGTTGATGATCTAGGCATGTTTCATCATCAGGTCAGGATCTGTGAGGAATCTCGTGTGTATCAGTCATGTGAAATTAGGAGTGCTTTGTGGTCACACAGCTGACTCTATTTAATTTTTTTCCTCTTTCTATTCTGGCTCTCTCTCAGCTGGGGACACGGATGATCCCCCAAGAATCCCTCAAAATCCGGTCATCAACGGGAATGTGGCGATGGCAGACGGACACAACAACACAGAAGAGGACATGGAGGACGGTCAGTGTGAATTTTCAGACTTATCGTGTCGCTCTTGTGTCTGTGGTGGCATTTGCTGAGCGCTCTGAAATGCCTCAGATGTTTTGCGGTGATTACGGGGTCGATATTAAATCATCGCTGATGCCTGACGAATGTGTTTCTTTATGTGGTTTTTAAAAATAGCGACCGGGTGACTGTAAAGGAGAATAACCCGGCTGCGTGCTTTTACTTTTACCGCTGAGGTCGAGTCATTTTTATCAAATGGTTTCTGGGGAAAAAAGGGAATGGTGCGTCCTCCCAAAAGAAATGAAGTGATGCTGTTCCCAGTGAAACATCCGGCGGAACGAGTTCTCACGTCCGGATTCTGGAGGGTTCGATTCTTACCCTGAAAACAGAAGAAATGACTGTCGTGCTTCAGTTGTGGAATTTATTAATTTATATAATAAACTATGGCATCTCAGAGACATTGTTTATACTTAGTTTATTTTTATGATTTTCGGTTTTACTTTGGGTGATTCTAAAATTAAGAAAAGGAATCTATCCTGAAGGATTCTTGAAGTTTTCTGTAAAACGAAACGGAGCAGTGCGTATATACGCACCGCAGTGTGTCCCTCCACCCTGAAGGGTCGCCTAAAATGGATGACGTCACTGCAAGTGTCGGGGTGATCGAGCCAGAGCTGGAGTCATTGCTCCATGTGAGCCTTCTCCGAATTTATCAAGCACCTGCACTGTGGCTCGGGTCACTTTTTCCAAACATGTATAAAAAATTTGTGGATGTTTTCATCACAAAACAAAATGTCCTTGTACGTGTCCGTGTTTCAGCCCTGAATGTCCCTTGCTGCCATTTCATGTTTATGATGCTTTGCTCATGCGTGACGTTTAGGGAAGTGTTCGTGTTTCTCCCTACACAGATAAAACTCCTGTTTTCTTCTGCTCAGAGTTTTTTGTGTCAGAGTATTTATTTATTTACTTATTTTCAGTTCTTTCACTGGATATTGATTATATTATAGATCATTACGTTTTTTAGGAAGAAAAGTGCGGCGAGGTGCATTTGGGGCCGTTTTTCATTCATTCATTCATTTTCTGAACCGTTTACACACTCACACCTAGGGGTGATTTGGAACAGCCAGTTAGCCTACTGTGCATGTTTTTGGACTGTGGGAGGAAACCG
>JAOUQZ010000024.1:10943158-10963802 GCA_028564935.1 Neosilurus hyrtlii
TGGTCAGGAGTTGGTCGTGCTGCTGCTCCGGTTCTTTTAGCTCCGGGTGATGGTGTAAGATGTGGGCTCGGGGATTTCAATTGTTCCCGAAATACTTGACTTTTATTTTGCACACCGCATACGTCATGTCAAGCTCCTTCTTACCCGAAGTGCACCCAAACATTTGCCTTCAGCGAAGACTGCGCTGGCTGTAGGCTAAAAGCTAGTTCTGTACCCGCCACTCACTGGAACAATTCACGATGGAGGCCGTGTCTGGACAAACGGTACGTGCTATGAGTAAGGTTGGAAATGCTCGAAAAAACGTGTTCTTCAGAATGCTAATAAATAAGGATCACGATTCAGACATGAATTGATTTTTTTCCGGCACCCCTACAAATCAGCATTGTTCAGAACAGCCAATCACTAATCGACACTGATATCGATGACCAGTCACTGATCAGCAGTAATCGACAGCCAGTCACTGACCACCACTGTTCCCGACAGCCAGTCACTGACCAGCACTGTTCCCGACAGCCAATCACTGACCAGCACTGTTACCAACAGCCAATCACTGACCAGCACTGTTTCTTACATCTGTGTAAACTCTGTCCTAAAGATAGCAGAAAACAGCAGAACTGACTTAGTCTTCATGGTTACAAATCCGACACTGGAGACTCCTTACGACAACAACCATACACATTTCTGAAAGAATTTTCTATATGCTTTGTCCACCATAGAAGTCCCTGTATTTACTACTTAAATTAAGCAAAGTGTTCCGACCAATCAGAATCCAGAATCAGACTGCGACACGTTTTGGTATGCAAATGACTACAAGGGTTTAATGAATATGCAAATCACATCATCTGATGACTTTCAGCCACTTTTGGAGCTACTTTCCCCTGAAAAGTGCTGAAAGTGCTGCTCAGAAAGATCCTGATGCTTAAGAAAGTGATGCTACTGACAGTAAAAGAGTTTTTTACAGACTCAAGGAAAGCATCAGCCCTAAAGTGAGACTTCAGTGCTGTCAGGATCAGCTGGACCTGAATTCACACCGACAGTTTACTGACATTATTACCTCAGATATAATAAGAATTTATACTATTTTAACAAAGGATTTCTTTATTAAATAAATCTAATGTCCTTCACGCGCACAAACCTTCACCTCAGCTTCAGAAATTATTCACAACACAGTACAGTCAAAATTAACTGATTGCTTTGTTATTAAAAATGAGCTACATGCTAATGTAAAGTATCTGGGAACAAGACAAGAGTCATAAAGTGCTAAAAATGCTCATACTACATCATGAGAGGGAAATCTGAAACAAAGAATGACAAATAAACAAATTCACCAAACTTAAATCTCAACAGTAAACACCCTGCAAACGTTCTTTAGCAAGTAGCTACATCGAGCTAGCTCATGTTAGATACAGACGTTAGACATACAAAAGCTAACAGCTGACTAATAGTGTTGCAGTTCTTTTACCACCCGTACACGCACACCAAACCCCGCCCCTAAAATGTAACTGGCTAGGATTCTACAACCGCACGAGCCGCTGGACAATCTCTAGACACAAGCCGCGTCCTGATTCGTCAAGCAAAAGTCACATGGCCCGGAAATTTCTGGAAATCGGGTGGGTAAAAAAATAAAGAACAGCTAGCAAAGAATTCGAAGGAAATGAGCGATCATAGCGGACCTTTATAAAGCTGCGCCACCGCCGTCGCCGAATTTTGAAACATATGCCACAGTTTTTCTCGGTTTTGGTCGACTTCCTCTTCGCTAGGTCCTTCTTGGTCGGCCTCGGCGAGGCACTGCCTCTCCCAGCTTGAAAACCAATGCTCGGGTCCGTGTTCTTGAATCTCTGCCTCGTTCCCTTCTTTCCGATCCTCCATCGTGGAAAAAGTCCACAATAAAGTTCGATTTGTTAACACTTAGCTGGCTAGTGTACACGCGTGAGACAAAAAAACGGCTAATTATTCAAAATGATTCCTCAACATATCGTCAGAAATCGGTAAAACACTGACATTTGAATGCTAACCGCTTTCTTATCGACCAACTTCACTGACGTGTTTGGGGTTATGAAGTGACTACACTTACTTTGTCAGAAGAGAAAACCCCGCCTACCGGGACCAGGACAAAATAATTGGCTGCGCGTTCTCCATTTATGAGAACGAGGAGAAATCTGACAGTTTCATTTGACAGAACAAACGCCAATCAAATCTCCAACGGAAGCGTGTCATGAGGAATTAAAGGGCCAGAGCGTATTTTAACAATCTGGGCATGACAGTGGATGACGTCTTTTTTTAAATCAGATATTTATAGCAGTAGCAAGTTTGTTTGTTACAGTGCTATAATGATAAATATGATAATAAAACACTGGATATAGTTCTTCATGTGTTTATCATAGTGGGACGAAATCAACGAATAAAAATGTGTAAAGAATACAAATCTTTTCTTCATGCAGTCAGAAACCTTGTTTTAGTTATTTATTTAGTTATTTATTTATTTTATACATTTTCTCAATTATTTATGTATTTTCTTGCTTTTTATTTGGTTTTTTTTGCTGATTTTTTAACAAGTTCCATCACTCAATGTTTTCAAGAATCAGAATCCTTTACTGATCCTGGAATAAATTGTGTGCACACAGTTGCTCCATACCAAGTAAAGATAAGATAAAGTCTCAATATAAAAAAATTACACACACACACACACATATATATATATATATGTGTGTGTGTGTGTGTGTGTAAAATGAGAAGTTATAACATCTCTATAAACAGATCCAGAGTGGATGGTGTCAGTGAGTGATATATACAGTATTATTATGATAAACAGTAGAATGTAGATGTATAACAGTGGATGTTGTTGCTATATGGAGGAGTTGTACAGTTTAATGTTCACAGGTAGGAATGATTTCCTGTGTGGTTCAGTGGTACATTTCGGTGGTATCAGTCTGTCTCTGAACGTGCTCCTGTGACTGATCGGCAGGTTGTGAAGCGGGTGGGAGGGATTGTCTTTATTGTGGACAACAATCGCCTCTCCGACACCACCGTCCGAGAGTCCAACTCCGTCCCCACAACGTTACCGGCCTTGTGGATCAGATTGTGTCTGCAACCCTCAGCCTGCTGGCCCAGCATGCAACAGCATAGAGGTTAGCGCTGGCCACAACACACGCATAAAACAACTGTCCCTTATGTTTTCAGTTCATATCACCTTTAGATATTTTTGTGGTTCTCATGCAGGCAAGAAAAGAAAAGTATTCAAGAATATACTTTGTTTTCTCACGAACAAGTTCACAGCTTGTTATATCACAATAACTGCATCATGTACTCAGTTCACAAAAACAAGGCTGTGAAATTTGGTACATACGAATGTAATAATAATAATAATAATAATGATGCTTATATTCATTTTTTTGAATAATCCTGCAGTACAAATTGCTGAAGTGTAAAGAATTTTTAATTAAATAGCATTAGAGAAAATTTATGTTTTTTTTTTAATAAGTTTTAGATAAATTCTTATAGTATATAAACATATCCATCTATCCATCCCTCCGTCCATTAACTGTACCACTCATTTGGTAGGGTCAGAGGAGCTGGAGCTAATCCCAGCTCATTCAGGCGAGAGGCGGGGTTACACCCTGAACAGGATTAACACAGACACAATCACAGCTATGGGGCAGTTACGGTGACGATGACCTACTGCGATTTAATAATAATCATCTGAATACCTTGCACGCTGAGAGCCCCGCTGTTTCTTTAAACTTTATTCTCTCTGGTTCGCTTTACAGAAGAATCCGTCTTCTAAGTCGAATGACATGCCACAAGCTCTCTACCTGTGTTTGACTAAACCCAACAACCAGGACGTCTCTGGAGAAAACCTTATCCAGCTTACTGAGGTGGGCTGGAGTCACCGGGTCAGTTTTGTGCAGGAAAGGTGTTGGGAGTAGTTCTATCTTCTGCTGCGGGTGTTCCCAGAGGTGCAGCAGCATCCGTGGAATATTGAGGCCTGACTCCTCTCGTAGATGCAGCAGATGAAGTAGACCTCGTGGCCATGCATTGATAGACAGCGGCTGGAGGTGGTCGACTCCCTCTCCTACCGTGGTGACACCATCGGTGTTGGAGTGTTAGAGTGAGGGGCTGCTGGGAGCAGGTCCAGACAGCTCTTGCCCTTATTGACAAACTCTCCATACCGGGGCATAACACGCAACAGCTGCAGTGGAGGTGCTATGTTGTGCGCCGAGTGCTGGCCTCATTAGCCGACCGAAATGACATGAATCCAGAGAAATGACTGTGCAGTGCTTCCCTGGCTGTGTAGAGCAAAGGCAGAGGATGAGGTCAACTCCCAAGAACTGCGTGCAAGACTAGAGATTACAGATCTAGAGATCACTATCAGGTGCAGGCGCCTGCACTGGTACGGTCACACACAGCACAGCAAGTCCTGGATTTAAAAGGTTACGGAGTTCAGTGTTGAAGGCGGGAGGAGCCGGAGTTGGTCTCCAAGGAGCTTAAGCTGACGGGCCAGTACAGTATAGATGATATGGACCGGGTCATGCGGCGTAGAGACCTCGCAGGCAATCATGCAATGTCTAACACGTGGCGTTGGACATGGATTCCAGAAAACATAGTGAGGGTGTGAGTGAGTGTGCTGAAGCATTGATCTCTGCCATCGTCATCCATAGCAAGCACTACGGAAATGGGTTCTGTCCGTCCGACCAACTGACTTGTTGATGCAATAACCTGGGAATGAAACGCAAGAGAATCACCAAATTTGGTGGATGGGTCCTCCTCAGGTGTGACTAGGATTGGATTGTATATGGGTCATCTGACTTATGAATTTTTCTTTCTATGGCATATTTTTAAAAGGCCCTGTCCACCGGTGGGTCTGGACGCATGGTAATTTATTCAAACGTCCCCTATTCAGAAAATAAATCTGAAAAATTCGGTCACTCAACTGAGAAATATGAATTCTCTGGAATGATTTGCAAACATGTAGCAGCTCAAAATGTTTTAATTGCAGCATTCAAGTGCCAATCAGCGTAGGAAAAGGTCTCCTCAGGATCACAAGGTTCCATCAATAGTTGCAGTAGCTTTTATAGAAAATTTTATTCAACATACATTTTCAGCAAAAAGGCAATATACAGGAATAGTTGTTGTACACTGCTGCTACACGGAGGAATGAGACCTGGGGGAGTGGGGGTGAGGGGGGGGGGGGGACAAAAGATGTGATCTGCATCTGCACTTAAAACGAACTGGAGCAAATAGTTCAACAAGAGGGAAAAGAAATGGTGTCCAAAATAAAACTACACACAATGAATATGAACATCTGAATCAATCTGTACCCAACAAAAGTGTGTCTTTAATTTTACATGTCCATCCTTTTTAAATATACAATTTTAAATGTTTGTCTTTACAAAGCAGACTAACGCACTCGGGAGCACGCCTCCTTCTGTGCTTCGGGGGGAAATGACTGGGGGTGGGGGGTGTTAAAGCTAAACAAAACCAAAACAAAACCCCCCAAAAAACTAAACAAACAAAAAAACCAGAACAATGATCCGTTTGAACGCTGGTTTCTCTACATCCTGAACCAGCCGAGAGAAAAAGTCTCCTGCTAACGTAGGACGAACCTGGAGCAACACCGCCTCCAATCCCACTGCAATATTGAAAAAACAAAACAAAAACCCAGAGAAGGAACGCGAATGCGCAAAGAATGGGAGCTCGGAGGAGAGAGAGAGAGAGAAAAGGAACACACAGGGAAGGACGGGCTGGGGGGGGCGGGGTTGGGCTAAGGACCAAAATACGACCAAAGAAAACATTTACATTTACCGCACTGGAGAAACGTAAACCCTTTGATATTAAGTGCCAACGTGCAAAATGAAGTACAGACGATTCATTTCGGTGGTTGTTTGCTTTCAAAGTGATGCTGTGGATCTTTATTTAGATTGTACACGATTCCCAGGAAAGATACGACTGAAAACAATCAAAATAAGGATGGTGTAGATGTAGGAGTGGAGGAAACGACAAAAGAAAACCTAACAGAAAGTGGTTTGCGCTCAGGGATGAGAAAACACGGAGAGCCCTGCAAGCTTGAGCATCAGCGGCAACCTTTTTTGGTTCAAAGTCGGTTAAATATCAACATCCATCCATTCATCTTTTCTTTTTTTTTTGGTAAATGGCTGAACTTTTCTTTCTGTTCTCCTCCCTCCTTCGCTCATGACGTGAAACGTGCGCAGCAGCTTTCTCGCAGTAACAACTCTTTAAAACCAAAAATTAAAAGGAACACAAAACCGGGAAAAAAAAGAAAAAAACAAAAACGTACACCGGTCTACAAAGTTCATACTGTTCCCCCGTTTGTTAAAATTCACCTCTCACTCACTCACGCTCCCAGACAGAAACAGGCAGGCGACGAGACAAGAGTCCGAATCCAAGAGCTTCCAAAGGCGGGGGGGGGACTGAAAAAAAAAAATGAGCAGGAACTCAGATTTGCTGAAGTCTTCATAGGCGGGGCCTGTGTAACCGCAGGGCAGGTGGTAAAAAGTGGTGCGCGCACACACACACACACGCACGCACACAACTTCTGGTTAGAGTCTTTAATCAGGGTGGGTTAGGGCGGAGACAGCGCGTCAGTTGTGGATCTTGATCGCCTTCTCCAGGTACGTGTAGCGCCCTCGCTTCGGCGCTTTGTTGAAGTGGTCGAGCCCTAACCAAGGTCTTGGGTGGGACATGTTTCCTGCCGAGAAAATTCATTAAATAAACAAATCAAGCAAATTAAATACTTCAGCAGATATGTAAACAATGGGGGCAGAGTTACTACAACCATACTAAAGTAGGTTTATTTCCTGTTACATCATAACCTCGACTGTAACCACAGAAACAAAGATTAGAACATCTGATTGGCATCGGTCTCTGTGTGACAGGAAGGGAAAGTCGAAGCTTAGATCTGAACTGACCAGAAGCTTGAGTATGACACACCTTTCCATAAGTAAATATCAGGACGCAACTTTAAGAAGTATTTAGTGATATCCCCCTAAGCTGCAGCGAATAATTGTTTTTGTATTTACAACATTCAGAAAGCAAACTAAGGGTTTTTCATTTATAAAGAACGACGCTGGTCACTTTTGAAACTCATTCAAAGTTAGAGAAGAGAGAGAGAGAAAGAGAGAGAGAGAAAGAGAGAGAGAGAAAGAGAGAGAGAGAGAGAGCAAGCTAATGTGCGGAAGGCAGATTTAAGATGGGCGCCACGGAGGCCATGTTGGATATCGGACCACGAGGAAAATCACTAAGGTTATCAATAAGTTACCAGGTCGACAACCACACCAAAGACGGTGATTACTGACGGCATTTTTGAGTTAGTGCACAGAATGCAACTGGAGAGATGGACGGACATTTCACGTGAAAACACTACCCCTCACGCCCATTGGGCTGATGGGTAAAAGGTCCTTATTGACCATGAAAAACACAAAGCCATATCACATAGATTACTTTATGCATGAAAGTTTGTTGAATTTCTAGGATTCGAGAATCAGTGACGGTGACGAAGTTTTCGATTCAGGCCTTATTCCTAGTTTTTGAGGTGGATCATGACTATTATTATACCGAGACAGTAAACCAATCAGATTGTGCCGTTCCCATGTGGTATATACTAAATCTTTCCACTTTTCGTTGGGTTGCCTGTCCATCGTGTTTAATGGCGTACCTGGCTGTGGCTCGAAGTCCTTCAGGTTCACTTCGTAGTCGTCCTCGTTGATATACTGGTGCCGGCCCATCATCACAATCGCAAATTTAAACTGCAGAAAAAATGAAGTGTACATTATTAACTCTCTGAAGACTGTCGAGCTCCAGTCATATTTCTCGTCGTCCGTCACTTATACGTCATTTATAAAATAAACGTACCTTTTCAAACTCTTTCTCCTGGATGTCCAGCATGCTCTGGATCCTCTTCATCACCTCTCTGAAGGGCTCGGCCTGGACACAGCGCAGCAGCGTTAGCGCTCATGGTAGCGCAAAACACAATTCTCTATTAACGCCACTGTCAACACTTTACAAATACATCCGTTGGTAACCAGTTAAATAAGTGACACTGAGTGGGCGTGGCTATCTATTAGAGATCATTAAAGCTCCGGTATCACTGGCTGCGGAATATTAAACCACCTCATGCTTCCACACTGACTCCAACACACCTGACGGATCTTGAGCAAGAACGGAATTCCAAAAGTCCCGAAGACTTCCTTGTGGAAATGTGCAACTGGAATCAGCATCTCGTTCTCTTTATCCAGGTCGACCTGGTCCAGAGGGATTTCCTGAGGGACACAAACACACACCGGGAATTTCACAACCGCTGCAAAAGTCAAAGAGTTACGGGTTGATTTCATACAGTCGGAAATTAAGCAATTCCGAGGGGGGTCCTGATCTCACCTCTATTCTGAACGTCCGACTCGCTGCAGGAGATAAACATTCTAGCAGCTCGTCCTCTTGATGAACCCCGATTATTTTATAGCTTACGATTTCTAACAGCCTGAAGAGAGAATCAGAGAAAAGACATAGAACTGCGATTCTATTTAAAAAAGGGTGATCAAAGCAGCCACGGTGGGGTGAAGGAGCTAAATCAGGTATCACGGCAGACTCGAACACTAGGTACGCATTAGCAAAGCATCCGTATTCATTAGAATTCTTCTGTAAGAGCTGAGAACAGAGTTCATCCTCTCCAGACATTAAACCCTAAAGAAACTGAAACACCAGAGCAGCGGCGTGTTCTACCTGAGCTTCTCCGAGCCTTTATCTGAGAGCTCCACGGCCTTTTTACATTCCTCGAGAAGGTCTCGAACACAGCCATGCTTGTCTGGGTATAGTGTAATCTCCTGAAGGAAGGGGAAATAAATAAATAAACCAGCGGTGAGACTTTGATTAAAATATAAACACAGGAAGCTTTATAAAGACTTGATTTTTTTTTTTTGTGGTTACCTCCTCCCGAAACTGACTGTTCAGCCATATGGACTTGAAACTCCTCCGGTTTTCAAAGTCTGTGATCTTCATCTTGAGCTGCGGGATATCAGAGGAGACATGAATTAATCAGAGGACTGGACTCTGATAAGATCGTCGTGTTCAGCATGTCAAGCACTGCGGTTTACGGTACAGAAGTGCTAATAATCTACCCAGGATGCACTGCGGTTTACGGTACAGAAGTGCTAATAATCCACCCAGGATGCACTGCTTTACTGCATCTTCCTGGTTTCCATTCCTTCATAATAAAATCCAATGGAGACGCTCCATCGCTCGGAGGATCTGACCTCACCTGTTGGTAGTAGAGCTTCTTGGGCTGTCGTGGTTTAAAGAACTGCAGCAGGTCTCGGAGAGTTCCCTCGTAGTTGTGCCTGAGTGGGTTCCCGGGTCCGTCCCTGTACCTGCCCGGTTCGTATATATAAAACACTTGGTTATTCGGTATATTAACATGATTATTAGGAGTTATAGACATTCATCAGACTTACCCCTGTGACTTGAAGAACTGGAGGAGCATGGGGTCAGTGTTTAACCTCTGTGCAACAGTCTTCGCCACCTACAAGAGGATGCAGAAGTGAAAGGCGAATTGAATACTAGGAACTGACGGCGCCAAGGACATGTACGACTGTGGGAACGACTCAAGGGGCGTGGCCTCCAGATGTGGCACAGCCTCTGAACCTGCCTTTGTACAGAAGGCGTGGCCTACATTGCCCATCACTCACATTGAAGGAGGAGTGACTTGCTAATTCTACAAGTGTAACTTTTTTTTAACTCATAATGAGTAAAAATACACACACACACACACACACGCTCACTCGGTCTCACAAATAAGCAGACACCCTGAAACCAACCTGGAAGTAGTTCATTCTGTTGGATAGTGTAACAACGAAGCCCGGGTCATTGTGGATGGTTTTGTCGCAGAAGATGACGTCCACACGGTGGTAGAGGTCTCTGAAGTAGTCTTTAGCCGTTGGCAGCTCACTGTTTTCGTTTTCCGGGTCGTCCCTGTTAAACAGACAGACAGCAGGGTCAATAACACTCTGTCTTTACCGGAGAAATCGAACAGAAATGTTAAAGAGAGACGGCGTACTTCTGGAACACGATTATGTCTCCGTCCATGAGCTCGTCCAGAGCTTTATCCAGGGAGACGTCGAAGTCCTGTATCCGCTCCGTTAAATTCGGTTTAACTTCCTGAGGGGTGAGGGATAAATCAGATGAACAGATAGGAAAGGAAAAATAAAGGGTGGAGTAACAGGATAAATAGAAGAGAAACTCATACCTCATAGAGGATAAGACTAGTTCCCTGCTGAAACCCTGCTCTTTCACACATGACGGGCAGCAGGTCTCCTGAGAGAGAGAGGGAGAGAGAGAGACAGTTTAAAAACTTTACTTCTGAAATTTAAATCGAGGGGGACGTGTGTAACATTACTGTAAATGACGTACGTATTTTACAGGATATAGGGGTGTAGATATGTCCACAATAATTTAAGCTTCTGGTTTTGGAGTCATACATCTTCAAGAACAACATGACATCATCTGAAAATGAAAGGAAGAAACAAAAGATTAAAGCGGAAAGTCAGAGGTCACGTGATCTGAAGAAATGGATTGGCAGGGCTTACGATCTTTGTCGAACTTGGGTAACGTCGCTCCGCTGGCAGCCATTTCAGGATCTACCGTTTCCAGAAATATTGTCCATGGGTTCTCGTTATCGCTCAAGTCAATCATCTAGAGTGAGCGACAGGATGCAGATGAGGGGGAAAAGAAAACGCTCTTAAACACAGACACACAACACAGGCAGGGGAGGACGCGGACAGTGGTTTTGTGAATCACTTACAGACTTGTTGCAGTCCGCTTCGTAGTCCAGCATGGCCGGTCGCTTGGTGCCGTTGCTCCTGGCCTGCATGGGCCACAGCCGCATCTGGTCCTGTGGGAAACCCTGCACACAAAAGATAAATTCAACATTGAACAGCAGCACACAATAAAACTGTGCTTAGATCCCACCCACCCAAAAAAGCAGCGGTTTATCTACACTCAAAGGGCTCAGGAACAGCTCTACATCTTCACAAATAACTACAGCATGCAAATCAGACACTCATGTCACCCTGATCTCCGCACTGGGGTCAACGAGCACCGGTTTCACTCCCCAGCCTTGATTTAAAAGAAATCAGAGGCAGCTTCCCTGCCCTTGGTCCTAAAGTCCTCAGGTTTAGTGTCCGAGTCTCCTGTAGCGTTGAGACGTGCACTGTGGAGCTCACCATGGTCTGAGAGAGGTTCTGCACAAACTCGGCCAGGGTGGAACTCTTCAACACCTTGAACACCGTGTACTTCACTTTCTCTTCATCATACATGTCGTTGCCCTGGTGTCCACAGAACTGGTCTTCGGTCACCATCTGTATACACACGCGCACACACCCGAGTCAGAACGCCACCTCAAGCTCAGGGGACACAGTAACACACCTGAGAGTAACTCACCTGCACTTGCATGTAGAGATGAGCTTCCTGGCGCTCCTTCCGTTTCTGCGCCTCCACCCGCTTCTCCTCCTGCAGTCTCTCCACCAGCTGCTGGGGGATGTCCATGTCTGTGACTGGCTGCAGCACCTCACCTACACACACGCGGTTTCCTTATTCACTAGGATATCGTGCGGACACATTATGAGGCTACACGGCTTCCTTATGGTTGTATCGGTATGATTATTGAACTCAGGGAGCACTGGGTTGTTCAGAGCCCTCTGCTAGGCACTAAGTACAGTACAAGCAATACACTGATCCCCCCCAATCCTCTTTCCTGAAACATGGCCCCCCTTTAATAAAAAAAACACATCAGACATGCTCCTGTGTACCGACCGACGGACCATATTCGAGCCAGCTGTTTCAGTCAGTTTAAAGGAAGGGGTAGAAATGAGACCCGCTTACTGAGCTTGGATTCTCGGATGTACACCAGCATGTAGGCGTTGGTGCAGTGGCGCACAGACAGGTCGTCGTCATGGCCGCCGTAGTTGTGCTCGATGGCCTCTTCCTTAGTGCATCGGGAAACAACGTCGTCGTCGAACTTGCACCACTGATGGAAGGGAAAGAGATTAACACCACCAGCTTGTGTTTTTAACATACAGTATACAGATTTAATACAAAATGCTCAATTACGCTTGGACGAGGTCCGAGACAAATCACAAAACATCAGGTACTCTGAGGGAGTATCACCGATGCAGTCCATCCAAGGTCACAATTTAAAACGGCTGTCACCCGTGTCAACCCTCTTTATGTGAAAAAAACTCTCATCAGAGATGAAACCCATCAGCCAGCCCCCCAGGAGTTCTTGAGAAATAGCCCGGACAAAATTCCGACGGTCAAGGTCATTGAGAGGATCAAAGGTCAGCTGAAAAAAACAGCTTGATCTCAGAGGCAAACGCAAAGAGCGTGTGCATATATTTTAAATGGCATGCGCAGTGGTGAGGGATTCGATGAATTTAGCGAATGGAAACGGGAACACAAACCCAGGCAACGACAATACCCCAAGCAACCTGATGGCTGAGGGGTAAAAAATAAATAAATAAATAAATCCCCGAGTAATAAATTCTTACAGCCCACACTATTGTACCGCAAAAAGTGGGGCAGGACTGATGACGCAACAGTTCTACTCAAGCTTTGTGCAATAAATGCACATCATACACCGCGTGTTGATGTAAACGTGCAGATGACTGTATGTAAATATAAAGTAGTATTATGTGTAGATGTGGCTAGTTAAATTTTTTCACAGGGTCACATCTGATTCGTTAGTTATTTTTGCTGTTATCTTGAAATTTTTGAAGCTGACAGGCCGACGTCATATTGTGATTTTGCACTCTTGCAAGTGTACCAAACTACAATCGGCAGCCTTATGAAACAGCCTAATGCAAACTACTAAATGCATTTTAGCAGTCTGCAACTTTGTCCATGTAAGTAAAAACCACCTGATGATGAAAACGACATTTTAATGTAACAGGAGAGTTCAGAAGGCTTTCCTTTCATGTCTTGTTTTATTCAAACTGAAAAAACTTCACTACAATCAAAAACAGTGAAGATAACACATCGTTTCTACTATACAGCCTTGTAGCCATGTTAGCTCAAAAAGCTATGCTAGTGATGACAGCGACTAAACACGAACACTTCAGGACCAGTTACCTGGCAGTCATGAAGAATTGTGAGGTTTCCGGACTTGTAAATTGTTCAAGTTAGGGCTTTTATACATTTTCTCAGCATTTCAATCATAAATAAGCATCAAAAACTAAACTGAAACACTACTTTGTTGCTAGAAGTTTGTCACAGAGAACAAAAACCTGGACATTTACACAAACAAGACAACGGTTAATGTCACATGCAGTGAAATACAACCATCAGAACTCTAGATGTTTACATATTAGAGACGTTAGACCGCCGTCAGACAGGACAGAGAAATCGCAGGTTTAAAAATGATTACGTTTTTAAATATTCACTACTTTCTATCTCTTTTGTATTGCAATGCAGAACTGAGGCTTCTCTTCACTCACCAACACTCGTTCTATTAAGGTATCGTTTCTTTAGAAATCGCTCAGAGAGACAGAGATACTGCTGTGGTGGAAGAGGAATAAAGCGCCTCAGGACATGCTAATAAAGCCTTTATATATAATTAGCTTTATAAATAATTAGCTTGCTGAGCGGCGATTTCTCAAGCGACGTCTGTCATAAGCTCCAATATGTTCATCTAGAATTAAACCCCGCCCCCCCCAAAAGATAAGGAAATGGGTTCTCACTATTGGCTCCGTGACACTCACTTTGCCGTCTCCTTTGGGGTTAAGATAGACGACGTAGTGGCCACCGTGGTTGTCTCCGCTGTGCACCAACACGGCATGCAGAATGTAATTGGCTGGATCCTTTGCGTCTGGCTTCTGCAAGAACTCGTCCAGCGGTAACTGATCAGGAAACTCGAACCTGAGGACACAAACATCATCATCATCACCATCACACCTGGACTGATAACGAACAACACAAAGCTCCAGAAAAATCTCTGTTCTATAACATGGGGTTAAATATTAAACCGACACCCAGTAGGGGGGGACATTTCATTAAAACAACATCAAGTTATAATAATCCATTTATGTCTTGCACTCGGAGGGCCCCTCTGGACTCTATTATCTGTGTATTGCTTCCTGAACTCAATAGCTCTTTTTTTTTTTACTGCAATCAAAATATATCAACATGTCTTCATCTTCATCACATCACCACAACATCCCATCCGTTTATTCTGATACAAGTAAGCATACATGGCTACGCTCAGAATATTATTTCTTAGAAAAGGAATGAGAGTTAATGCATAAATGCGCCATGGGTGTCATCAACAAATTTGTTTTATTTCTGTAGCTGGTGTATAAACTGCATTCAGTCTTGATAGACAAACGTATTTTTTTTTCTTTTTTCTTTAAAGTAAAGATCAGTAACCCATCGCCTTCACCACTGAGCCACCACTGCCACTGATGCAAGCACTGATTGATCACGTCTCTGTGGCTCGTACCTGTCGTTGATCTTAATATTTTGGTCGGTCTGAGGGTCGTACATGAACCTCATGAGCTGTAAGTGCAGGATGGGAGGAAATGTGAGAAACTTCACCCCCTTCTCAGCTTCCTGGAAAACAGAAGTACAGAAGAGTGAGGATGAGAGCGTGCGAGAGCGCGAATGAGAGCGTGCGGGCGGGTTTAATGGGGACTCTCCGAGCAGGATGCGCACCTGTAGGCCGTGCTCGCCCGCATCATACTTGTTATCGCCGTCCAGCTGCTCCACCGCCACATAATCTTTAAATGACTCAAAGACTGGAGGAGGAAACGGAGACAGAAAGCCGAGTCAGAACAGCTTTGTTCATTTATCACCTCTGGATATAATCACGTTCACAAGGCTCCGGTTCAGAAATAAATCATTACGGAGTATTAATGTACTCTACCATGAGTAACACACTCTCGCTCAAGATCAAGTACTCACTGTTTTTCTTTCCCTTTATGCTGAGCTGGATATCGTAGTAATCCTCGATTCGCTCAGATCTGTAATCTACATGCTTACACTGGATATAGGACTACACACACACACACACACACACACACACACACACACACTTCAGCTTGATGAAATACAATCATACAGAACAGAGAGAAAGGTGAGCCTGCTTACCACCATCTTTCCTCGGAAGAGTTTGGGGATGGTGCCCTCCACACATGTCCCCTTCATCTTGTTCTCCACATTGTCCAGAAGCTGGAACGGAGACACATCTTAACCCAGATTTACACAGGAAGTGACAAACAACCATGCAACCTCAATGATGGGCAGCAAAATGAGCAACGTGAGGTGAAATGTTCCCAGGCGCTGAGAAGTGGGCGGGTGTGGAATTCCACTGAGCTGAACCTTCGCACAAGCGATTCAAGCGATGACCAATCAGAGCTTAAAGATACCGCTGACTGACAGATGCTGCCAAACATGGAGTTCTTTTCCTATTCGATTTCATCGAACGTCTAAAATACGCCATTTCACATGCAGCTCGGCGGCACAGTGGTTGGCGTGAAGCTCATTACTTCCTGTGTGTCCAGCTTTAGCTTCCACTACAGGTCAGAACATTTCCAATGTTTGTGAAACTCACCACTCTGCACAGCTCCTGGACATCGTGCTGCATGAAACTGTCCAACGTCTCCCATCTGACCACACACACACAAATAGAACAAGACTCATTCCACAGCACAGAGACAAGAGTTGGGTACTGGCACAGATGCTGTGATTCTCTGATTAGTCACAGGCTAATTATGTGATTTAATCGAGAGAGAGAGAGAGAGAACCATCTAAAGAAAGGACTTATCAATTTACTTTTATTTAACAGTGTATCACAACTGGAAACACCTAGAAAACCACTTAACCTGTGATTTAAAACACCCCCCACCCCCCTAAAGATAAACCAATAAACTAAATGCCGCTTTAATTTAACTAACGTGTTACAAACATGACTACGGTTACTAAGTAGTTACATTTTAAATCATGGAACACTTTAGATTCTGGGTTTTCTTCTTCCCGTTCATATGTTTTAATTATTTATTCATTACCACTCAGGATTACTGAGTGTTACTGTTCATACTCATAATAATAATAATAATAATAATAATAATAATAAGGAAAAGTCCTCGTACCCAAAAGACTTGGTGAGTTTCTTTGTGCCGACGGGCTTATCGCTGTGCTGGAGTTCGTAGAAGACCCTCTGAAGTGCCAGGGGGACACTTTTGGATGAGTCGTCACCCTCAGTGGGCATCATGTAGACTGCCTATAAAAAAAAAAAAAAAGTAAAAAAAATTATATATATATATTTTTTTTACATCAGTCCAACCCAAATCAGAGCACATTATAAGAACACCATTTGAAACAAGTATTCCAGCACTCGATCAATTCAACAACACAAATTATGGACAAACTTCTACATATATGCAGGAGGTGCCAAGAATTGCACTCGCAAATCGGCATTTATTTGATGTCTACTTTTAATAAGATTAATTTTTCTCTCATACTGCGCTATCAATACTCTAATACTCACATCAAACAACCACGAGCGTGTTGACCCGGGGTGCCAACAATCTTGGTCCCAAGAATTACTTCAACACATATTTCGGTTACCACATTTCATCAAGTTTCAGAGTTCAGACATCACGGTGGCGTTCATATCGGCTTTTCTACCATGTAATTTTAAGCCTTCGCTTCTTTTCAGATTAATTCTATCCAATTACAATCAAATATGGATCACCGCACTGTCACGCTGACCTGAATGAAAGATACACAGGATGATTGGCCCACAACACGCAAAGGAACTCGTCAAACAGGAAGTGGTCAGACCTCGGATTTTTGGTAATTAATTTGAAGTTTAACAATTCAGCTCTGAGTACATTGGTAAATCTGCACAAACAGGAAGTGAGACTTTCTCTCCTCAATAGCTTCATTGTGCTGAGATAGAATACAACAAGCACTGGTCGTATTAACGGCCTCTGGACTTCCCTCTCGGCTCAAAAAATAAACTAATAAATAAATCCTTCTTGGCCCCCTAGATCGCTCCTTGTATTGTTATTGTATCCACCGTCCGAGCTCTGGAGCAGTTTTTGTGAAGAACGATGCGTTTCTTACCCGCCGGAGCTGGTTGGTGAAGAAAAGTGTTTGCAGCAGACTGTTCATGTAGCACGTGGCTCCTTGGTTCTTCAAACCTACATATCCTGTATGCTTCTTCGAGTCCCATCTACAAACAGAATTCACACCACCATCATTTCACGATGAGTTAAACAAAATTCCCAATCTCAAACACGGAGCATCAGGCAGTTCCACTTACGCTACACCATGAGGAGCATCGGCCTGGACAGAAACCTCAAACGTGACCTTATCGTCCTCTATAAATCCTCTTTCTGGGTCGGTGACGTCCTAAAAAGCACCCATTTGTTATCATCAAGAAGAGAAGCAGAATAAAATCAACATCATGATCATCAGTACTTACGCTCCATGACATGAAGTTGGAGAAACCCCAGTCGTTTTCTTTGTGGAAGAACAGGTGGCTGATGCGCCGACTGAATGACTTCTCGTCGTCCTTGTAGTTGATGATTTTCAGCATGGCTTGCGCATGACATGACCACGACCTGAGAACAAAGGGAAACAGACAGCGGTGTTACAAAGATAAGGAATTCTGACCAGCCCGACGGTTTCAGCATACAGAGACGGCAACAATCAACCATTTCACCCAGACGTATATTCCCAAATCACTACAGCAATACCTCAACATCAACATAAGAATACAAGACTCAGAAACAGCGCAGTCCGATTGGTCCTCCATCTCGGGATATTATCGCCTTCAACAGCTTTGGGGGGGGGTCATGGGACTGGTTGTGAATGGGTGCCTACAGTAACCCTAAAACTAATCAATGTACCAACTTTGGGTCTTGGGGCAACGAAGAACAAACTGAATTTTGGGCGTGACCCGGCCGGATTTTATTTAAAAGAAAGGTTCGGAGATTGCACTACCTTAGTGAAGGTCTGCAGTCGAAATCCATTTCTA
Source organism: Neosilurus hyrtlii (assembly GCA_028564935.1). Classification (NCBI taxonomy): domain Eukaryota; kingdom Metazoa; phylum Chordata; class Actinopteri; order Siluriformes; family Plotosidae; genus Neosilurus; species Neosilurus hyrtlii. The sequence goes on from JAOUQZ010000024.1 coordinate 10,961,199, forward strand.
GCTTATTCAAGACACCTTCTTGTTTCTAAGGAGGACAGCTAACGAATAATTCTCGGTATTGCATCACTGCAATGGGATAACTGAAGTACCGCACTGTTACCATCGGAGAAGTTGATGACTGCACGACTTTCACACAGCATAGTGACTGTCACTAAAAATATTTTTCAGCTTACGTATTCTCTCGTTATTGTAGTAACTGATTATGAGCTAAAAACCAACAGGCCACCTTCACGTTCATCTCCGCCAAGTTCTCCCCATCCACACTCTGATATAACTGTCTGGCTCCTTATTAAGTTCTGTACTCTCACTGGCTGACACGACAACTGTCGAGCACAACATGAGAGATCAATTCCTGTGGTATCAGAGGAATAAAACACTTCAGGAGGTGGTGCTACAGGATGCCAATAGTTACTCCACTTCATCAGAGGCAAAAGCACAAAACCCCCAAAAATAAAACATTTCAACGATATCCGTTTGACATTAAACATCTCCTACGAGGGCTGAACCACTTCATTCTAACGTGGTGGGTTTATTGAGGGCAGAGACACATTCCTGGTGCATACGGATGAGCTAGTCAGAACTCAACACAGGACAGGACAATCCATTCTGAAAGTTCGAGTCACACCTGCACAGGTAAATATGGACCACGTTTCAAAAGTGATTTATCCAATAATCAGTGACTGAACTGAGATCCAGACCAGGACCTGCATTAACACCCAAAAATAAGTGCAGTGTGTCAGCAGAACGAACCCAGGCTGTGATGCGGACAAAACCAAAATAAAAAGCGGCTGTGTGTTAGATATGAATGAACACGAGCCTGCGAGGACTTACGTGGAGTCGGACTCGGCGTTGCACTGCAGGAAGAAGCCGACGCTCTTCTGGTGAGGTCTGTCGGGATAGAAACGGGGCATGACCATGATCTTCCACGGCAGGTTCCTCACGAAACACGACGGGCTGAGCACCGACTCGCTGAGCCGGCTGAAGCGCTCCACAACGAAGCGGAAGGTGGCCTCGGAACGCCAGCTCGTATCTGTGGAATTTGGGAAAGTGTTACCAGAACAGCACAAATGATCGGCGCATCTTCAGAGTCAGACTCCCGTCACTGCGGGTCTGTCTGAGACACACAACACGGGCTTTACAAACACGGCCGAGGCTAGCGCCTTCCTTCAACCGGCTAAATCAACAGAAAAAAACTAATCGTTCAAAATGCACACCTGTTTCTGCAAGTGCAGACAGTTCAGTATCCAAGATAACCGGGAGAGGTGTTTTACATCTAGCCACCAACATTGTAGCGGTTATCAACATCAGAAAGAAACTAGTTCGTGTTTTAACGGCGACTGCGGACTGTCCTAGCGTGTTCAGCAGCGCATTAAGAAGAGCTCGGTGGCTGGGAAATCACTGAATAAAGAGCCCCTCTTTGTGACATCACAGAATGCCAGCACCCCCTGTCTCTTCACTTTCTGATTTCACAGTGTCCACGTGAGTCACAAGACACCGCGAGAGACATCGTGATGGGAGACGATGGAACAGAGGGGAAACGGCCCCCGGCGAAACAGCACCTGGACCACCTCACAGTAATGAAGCTTTAAACTACCAGGTATCCAGTGGATAGGAATCCCAGAGACTAACGTTGCCTATTACTTAATTACTTACGAGGCTTTCTGTGCACGCACACCCTCGGTTCCACCCGATTCGGGCAGGGTTAAATGTTCAGCGCATTACTCCCTATTGTCCAGACGCTCCCTGGTGACTATTTCCGTCCGGATCCACCATGATGGTGTTTCCCATCCTCGACACAAATGTCACATCGCAAGGGAATATAACTGACAGTTACAACCTGTGTTTAGTCTCGTGGTGTGCACGTCAGTTTTCAGGTGATAAAGAAGCGTGATCATGTGACCATGCAACATCAGGGTACAGAAAAAAGTGGGAATCTCCCTCCCTTGTCCACAAATAACTGCTGTTTCTCCACCAATCACTGAAGAGTGGTGTAAAAAAGAGAGAGAAAAAAACAAGTAAACATTCCTTCGAATTTGTTTTTTTTCACTTGAACAAAACTAAAATGCCAAAAACAATCCTCACAATAAAAGTACACTAAAGCTTGGACCGTTTGCAGGCACAAATATGTGCTAACAGAATTAGACGTGTAGGACATGAATATCGCCCCCTCAGGGAACTACAGGAGTTCGTTCCCAACATCAGCTCCGAGTTTCCCATTTTTTTGCGGTTCATTTCATCTGGATTGAGTGCAACCAGATTCAAGAAGGACTGGGTTTAATTAATTAATTAATTTTATTGAAGCAGGCTGTGCAAAAACTCAAATAAATTTAGCAGAGACCCGGGCTGGGAATCAGCGGTGCACACCTCACTCATATCATCAGTGGTCGGGTCGAGCGAGTTACCGGATTGACTCAACTGATTTATTTGTAATCTGAAATCCCCACTATAATTCCACTGCTACTGGTGTTTCAACAAGTTGGCAAATTTTTAAAAGAAAAACGGTCCCGGTGGCGCAGTGGTTAACACATCCGCCTCACAGCAAGAAGGTCCTGGGTTCGATTCCCAGCTCGGGCGTTTCTGTGCGGAGTTTGCATGTTCTCCCTG
>JAOUQZ010000024.1:10979115-10997899 GCA_028564935.1 Neosilurus hyrtlii
GCAGACTCTAATGTACAAGTACATGAAGGGGAGTCAGATTCTGGTTATGATTGTAGCAGTATGCCACAAAAAAAAAAGAAATAAGGGGCGGGGCAAGTAAACGAATCAATGACTACGCCACCCTGGGAATTTCACCCAGGAAAATATGACAAGGGTTGCACCAACCACTAGACACTCAGGTTCGTTACACACAGAAATTCACAACAGTTATCACACACAGGACTAAAGGAAAGGAGAATAATACCTATACACTGCTGAGGTTTGGGACAATGGATCACCAAGTGGGGAAAAATCCTAATAAACACAAAATAATGGTCACCCCAGTTACACGTGACAAACACTCTAGTGAGGAAAACTAAGGCCTGGGAAAACCCACCCACCCACCCACCCACACACACACACACACACACACACACACACACACACACACACACACACACACACACTCCAACCTTCATTTTCCTAACGCGAAATTTATTTCTAAAAATATCAACGAAGCAAGACAGAAAAAAATGTGACACAAGTAAAATGACCTTCGTGTGTGGAGGGGAGGAAATGTGTAATGAATGTATGAAGTGTGTTACTGAGAGCTTCATCTTCCTTCCTACACGTTCTACACCCGCAGGTTCCAGATGTGGACCCGTCCAAAACCACAGAACTTTCTCTAACGGGTTTTTACTGGTTAAGCACAACATACTGCACTGGAACCGGTTTACTGTACAAGACACATTAATCTCTCTCTCTCTCTCCTTCTTGCCATCTTTCTCTTTCTTTCTTTCTCTCTCTCTCTCTTTCTCTCCCCTTCTCCCTGGTTCCTTCTCTCTCCTTCTTTTTCCCTTTCTCACTCTCTCTCTCTTTCTCTCTCTCTCTCCCGGTCTCCCTCTCACTGTCTCTCTCCCCTTCTCTTCCTTCTTCCTCTCTTTCTCTCTCTCTCTTTCTCTCTCTCTCTCTCTCTCTTTGTCTGTCTCTCTACTCTCTTTATCTTTCTCTCCCCTTCTCCCTGGTTCCTTCTCTCTCATTCTCTCCCTCTCTCTCCTCTCTCTCTCTCTCTCTTTCTGTCTCCATCTCGCTGTGTCTCTCTCCACTTCTCTTCCTTTCCTTCTTCCTCTCTCTCTCTCTCTCTACTCTCTTTCTCTTTCTCTCCCCTTCTCCCTGGTTCCTTCTCTCTTATTCTCTCCCTCTCTCTCCTTCTCTCTTTCTGTCTCCCTCTCGCTGTGTCTCTCTCCCCTTCTCTTCCTTTCCTTCTTCCTCTCTCTCTCTCTCTCTCTACTCTCTTTCTCTTTCTCTCCCCTTCTCCCTGGTTCCTTCTCTCTCTCTCTCTCCCTCTCTCTCCTCTCACTCTCTCTCTCTCTTTCTCTCTCTCTCTCTTTCTGTCTCTCTCTCTACTCTCTTTATCTTTCTCTCCCCTTCTCCCTGGTTCCTTCTCTCTCATTCTCTCCCTCTCTCTCTCCTCTCTCTCTCTTTCTGTCTCCCTCTCGCTGTGTCTCTCTCCCCTTCTCTTCCTTTGCTTCTTCCTCTCTCTCTCTCTCTACTCTCTTTCTCTTTCTCTCCCCTTCTCCCTGGTTCCTTCTCTCTCTCTCTCCTTCTCTCTTTTTGTCTCCCTCTCGCTGTGTCTCTCTCCCCTTCTCTTCCTTTCCTTCTCTCTCTCTCTCTCTCTCAAACCTTGTTCATTCGAAGTTTGGCTCGATGTCAAAGTGTGTAAGATATCACCTCTGCAAACTCGGACAGCCTCCCGGGAGAGCGATCAGTCAGCAGAATATTACACCTGAGGGGATTCCTGATAACAGCCTGCCAAATCCAAATCCAGAGTCCAACTCCGGAAAAGTCTGGAAATATTCCCATGAGACAGCACCTTACACTCTCCTTCCTCCAGTAGCAGGAAGCTTCACCTTTATTTACGTCGTGCTGTTTCTGTGCTGAAGATTGATCACCGCGGTGAAAAGGTGCCAAACAACAGAAACAAATATTTAACACTTACGTCGAGTCGTACCTGACCTGCTCGCTGACGAGACTAAGTGCTCAACACCCACCGACGGGACTGAGAGGAAAAACTGTATCATTATATCCACATTCACTCGAGGGGGAGAAATATAATCCTCAATCCATCGCAGGGCAACACACACACACACACACACACACACACAGTTACTTGCATTCACACTTGCACCTAGGGGCATTTTGGAACAGCCAATTAGCCTAATGTGCATGGTGGAGGAAACTAGAGAACCTGGAGGAAACCATGCAAGCATAGGGAGAACATGCAACCTCGAACCCAGGATGGTGGCCACTATTTAAGAATATTTCCCAATCAGAAAACGGAAATGTATTTCCGCCCACACAGAAAATTCCAGTTTACACGCTCTAACCAAGAAAACCTTCCGGTGAGGAGTTTTTATATGAATATTTGTTTTCTAGGCTGAAAAATGAAATTCCTGCTAGCACACTGAAAAACAAACAAACAATAAAACGGCAGCATGACTGTTTTTCGCTTCCCAGAAGTCAGACGGTGTCAGTTAGTTCCTCCCTGATCAACTGTTTTATTCCTCGTGTAAACACAGAGTCGGCTGGTGAAAGCACAGTAAAAATAAGTTTTGATGGGATGTGTATCGCGGTTTTGCTCTCTAATTTCCTGACACTTTAAACCGACGCAGTCGCTTTGCGATGAAAAATAATTAGCTTGTCCCTCATGCGTGCCTGAAAGGCCTCTCTGTCCGCGTTGTCTCCGCGCCTGGCTGGTCTTTAAATGTCAGCCGACTTCACCGCACAGCTTGTTCACATATTTTTTGGCTGTAATTTACATCATGGTGCAGGTATCACCTGAGAAATGATCTGGGCATTAGTGCAACATTAGGGAAATGTCAGGCTGGGAAAATGCTGGAATAAAAAAGTATTTGCGCGGCACTGGAGAACAAAAATACGGCTGAAAACACACTGGACTTTTTTTCGTGTAATGAACGAGCCTGGAAACTTTGCAAACATCGTGTAATTGAAACCATGAGCGTAATTAGTTTTTCCATCTGCGCTGATGGAGCACCTCGTTTCAGTGACCAAGTACGTGCACATAAAACTCCTGATGAGCTTTTAATCAATCGCTACAGCATTAAATTCTACAGACTGATATCAGAACCACTGAATTAGCTCATGCTTAGCTAGCATTCCTTTCTCGCTAAAGCAGGAAACACTTTTCAGACCCAGATATCATCTCCATCCGCTACGATTTACAGGGATGTGTGTTTAAGCTAATTAGCGCAGGCTGGATTGCATCTTTCAGTCTAATGAAGAGAAATTACACACAAAAAAGTTCTTTTGATAAAATAACTAAATTAAAGTATCTGTAGTTTGCTTTAGTGGACTCTCAATCGATCAGCATTTAATTTTTTATTTATTTGTTTATCTCCGCCCCCACATGGTAGGAAAAGGTTATGTATTCACCAGTGTCTGTTTATGTTTTCCAAAACAAAAATTGCTGAACCGATTTTCATCAACCTTGCTGGAGGTATGGGGTATGGGCCTGGCAAGAAGTGATCTGTGTATGGGATCATATTGAAAATAAAAAACACAAATCATGAAAAATCCCCATTTTTAAGTAACATTGGGTGATATGTTTATTCAATGCTCACTAGGGGGAGACATTTCATTATAACTATGCCAAATTATAATAATTCATTTGTGCCTAGTAGAGGTACCTATGAGTGCCCCCCTTTTTTTTTTTTGTAATGGGTGCAAATTACATATTTAATATGCCTGTGTTATCATGTCTAAGAACCGAAGGTAAACAGAAAATAAAGGTGCACGGAGTGACACAAGGGAACACTAAATATACTAGAGAACATATCAATACTCAGAATGTGGGGGAAATACTGAGATATTTACAGAGAGCCAAGTCCATAAACACTGTGATAAAACACACTCAGCGCTCCGCGCCGTGGCGCACTCATACAGTCCCCTGATGAGCTGCTAACGTGCCTACACGTGCGACTTGTCACTGATGTTTTCGTACTGCTGACTGAGACTCCTGGGATATGTATGCGGGCTGTAGTTCTTTCACCCCTAAACCCAGAAGCGTTGTGAATGCGACTCGAACTGCGTCGAACAAAGACGAGGGAAGTCTGTGACAAACAACTCATTTACAACGACAAGTGCATGTATTTACCACGCATGTATGGAAGGAGTCTCCAGTTCCAGGGCTGAGTCTGAGCTAAAGCTTATACAATAAATGTGGCTAGAATTGATTATTTTCTTAAGTTTTATTATTTTATAATGGGGAAAAAAATCCCAAAAAAATAATGAAATTTTTTTTTTATTAAATCAGGAGTGTTTGTTTTATATTACTCCCAAGCTCCTCCTCCATATAATCAATCACAGAAGCTTTCACATCTGGTTTCCTGTCTGAAGTGCCCCGCCCATTTTTTAATTACTACAGTGCTCAGTAAGGTCTTCACTGAATCTGGAATGTGGGCTTTTTGTCCCCTGACATGTGAAATACACGTATAAATAAAGACACACTGCAGGGATGATAGAGATAAAAGAAAGTCGAGTTTGTGGCTTTGCTTCTAAAATTAGCTGCGGTTTTGCTCCCTCTCTGGTGCTGCTGGAAATCGAGGGCCACTTTTGCGGCACGGTTGTTTCCATAAAGTGGACGGCTCTCAGGATTTTCCTCGAAGCTTTTACTGGCACGTCGGCTCTCGTTTGTTCTTGCCAGCTTGCCTCGGTCAGGGCTTAAGGGATTTTTCGGCAGGCTTCTCGAGATCCTGTGGGTTTTTCTGTTGATCCTGAAAAGTGCTGATCCGTGAACCTGCAACACCAGACTGCAATGAATTAAAGAACTGATGGTCCGTGATGAGCACTAAGGACCCAAACACGGGGAAACAAAGGACAGCAGGAAACAGTGAAGATGACATTCTGTTCGAAATAATAATCAACTCTGTGAGAATCTTCTGAGTTTTATTACAAACTTTACTCAAAACTTTCCAAGTGAATTTTTTTGTAGCCAAATTAGATACACACTTGCATCCATCTACCCTCCACCTATCTATCCATCCATCCATCCACCTGTCCAACCCTCTACATATCCACCCCTCCAACCATTCATCTGTCCATCTCTCCATCCATCTATCCATCCATCCTTCCAACCATGAATCCATCCACCTACCAATCCCCCTCCAACCATCAATCCATCCATCCACCTATCCACCCATCCACCCACCAATCCCTCCTTCCAACCATCCACCAATCCTTCCATTCATTCATTCATCCATCCACCCACCAATCCTTCCTTCCAACCATCCATCCATCCATCCACCCACCAATCCTCCCCACCAACCATGCACCAATCCATCCACCCAACAATCCTTCCATCCATCCATCCACCCACCAATCCTTCCTTCCAACCATCCATCCATCCACCCACCAATCCATCCTTCCAACCATCCACCAATCCTTCCATTCATTCATCCATCCATCTATCCATCCATCCACCCACCAGTGCTCCCATCCATCTTTCCATCTATCCACCCCAATCCTCTCTTCCAACTATCTATCTATACACCCACCAATCCTCCTCTCCAACCATCCATTCATCCATCTGTCCATCCATCAATTCAGACAACCATCCCCTATCAATTTAGCCATCCATATATCTATCTCCATCTATTCATTCATCCACCCACTAATTTATCGATCCATATTATCCTCCATCCATCTACCCACCCATCCATCCATAGTTTCTCATCACAGCATGCCGTGAAGAGTTTCATTCTTCTTATTATACAGCAGGAGTGATTCACTAGTGATCTTTTATTCGAAGAGCAGCTGTTATATGAAGTGACTCTGACCAATCAGAATTCAGCAGCGTCGTGGTCTAATGAACATAAAAAAAAGCCCTTCATCGACAGAAATATTGTATTGAATTTACAGTAATAAGAATCCACTTTTTTACTTGTAAAACGTAAATAAAACAAATCCATCTGCTCCGCCTCACTTTATCGGCTTGTCGATGTTAAAACGAAATTAAACAGGCATTATTAAATCACACGCTCTCCTCTTTCCTCTTCTCCTCTTCTCGGTTTCAGCCTCTGGGAAAGCTCAGTATATGTGCACTTAACCTTTGAGTTAAACCTACATCTGTGATGTAAATGATCTGTTATTGAGTTAGAGCCCTCGGAAAGAACCGCCGAGACCATCTAAGTCAGGCTTGTTCTGTTATTTCAGCAGAAAAATATGCCTTTTGTGTCAATTAAAAATACTTACAATCCAAGCAGAAAAGATCTTTGTGTCCCTGGAAACAATTCTTTTACCAGAGCAGCATGTATAAGGTGTAAGATACCTCCACCGTGGATAGTGTACTGTAGAAAATAGATTCTGTGTGGGTCCTGGTTTAAATTACCCATGTGTCCATGTTATGATGTATTATATAATATGTGGATGTGACCACTTTATTGAAAAAACTCTTTTGTTTAAAGGACTTACAAGATGGCTTATGTTTGACCTTTCAAGGACACTCAAGGTCAAAGGTGAACCATCTTGTTTGACATTCCATATATGGGTGTTCCATAGCAACGGGATAGCTTCCGGTACTTGTTTTCAAGTTCTATCCCCAAAACCTGGTGACCTTGACGTTCCATGATCAAATCATCTCTGGTACTCAGGTAGGGTAGTGGTTCCACCACGCTTGGTGAAAATCTGTGCAGGGGTGTGGCCAGGATTTGGTTCTCCGGTGAACTGATTCTGAGGTCATTAAGCATTCTGAGGTAATGGCCATTTTTGGATCTTGGTATTTTTGGTTGTGCTTTTGATGGTTATGACAGATCTTGTGTCTCAGGGCCACAATCAGATTTTAATGTTTCACCTCATCACATTTCCAACCAAGTCTCACAAAGAACCAGAAATTCCCACTCGCCTTTCCTGCAGTAATTGTTCCAACACACATAAAAAAAGGTATAAACATGGGATTGAAATCGAGTCTCTGGCTCCAAACGATCATCATGATCCAATCTAAAACCCTGCTGGGGAATGAAAATGAACGTGCACATAGAAAGGAAGCATTTTGTTAGAAAATAAAGGAATGTGTCTCGCTGAGATAGTTAAAAATATCTTCCTGTAATGGTGATGATAACGTTTTGAGCCTAAAAATAAAGAGTGAAATGATCACTTCTACACGTATAAGGAGGACGGGTGTAATAATATCACCTCCCGTGCACTCGGGAGCTGGTTTTTAGCAGGGGCATTTGTGGAAACTCAGCTGGTGGTAGATTTGTCAGGAATTCTGCAATTATATACAGCAGTTGCTTAAAACATCCCTCAAACAATATTTACAAGTCATTTGCATAATGTCCACATGTCAATTTTTTTTACTGCTGATGCTGAGATATCATCTCCGCCTTACAGCAAGAAGGTCCTGGGTTCGAGTCCCGGGCTTGGCGAGAGTGTTTCTGTGTGGAGTTTGCATGTCCTCTCCGTGCTTGGGTGGGTTCCTTCTGGTTACTCCGGCTTCCTCCCACAGTCCAAAGACATGCACATCAGGCTAACTGCCTGTTCCAGACTGACCTTAGGTGTGTGAGTGTGTGTGTGAATGGTAGTGCATGTGTTGCCCTGCAATGGACTGGCGAGCTGTTCAGGGTGTACCCCGCCTCCTCCCGAGCCGGCCGTGATAGACTCCTACCTCTCCCTGACCCTTGTATGATGAAGCGGTTCGGCCCATGAATGAAATTGAACAAGCAAGCCTCTATTACATTTTTAGAGAAAATCTGGATCAGATTTTTAAAAAAATAGATCCAGTAATTTTTTAAAGATTCTTCAACATTGTGATCATTTGGGGCATTTGGATTAATGGGCTTGGAGGAGGTTTGTAGTCTTCACTTTAACGTCATGATATGTTTCCCATCCTGAGCTATTGGGAATCATTATTCGGTGGAAGAATATCAGGGTTTTATCCTGAAGATTGGAGAAAACTGTCGGTCCGATATCTGTCAATGCTGCTGTTAATATTGACTGAAAAAAATCATCATTTTACGAAATGAAAACAGCTCAAAATGCCACCTAGTGGCTAAAATCATCATTGCAAGGTCCATGGTGATGTAGAGTCGACTGTTTGCTGCTTCTCTACATATTGACATGTAAAACAAACAAGCAAACAAACAAAGAAAAACAACACTTTTTAAATATATGCTGATGGTGACTCATTTTGCACCTCCCACATTCCCCAACCACAATCCCTCCCCGCCGCATTTTGGGTGGAGTTAGGCTCAGAGCCGGGAGTGAAGTTACACGTGAAAATGTTCCCTCGTTGACGGCTTTATATATTTTTTTATTTACCAGTACATTTGATTCGTTTTTAATTATGACCTCAAGCCAGTGTAGTGAAATAATTAAAACCGTAATAAACCATGCAGTCCATGCTTTTCCTTTTTCAAAGTGTTTATAAATGTCAGAGGGATCCTCCTTCTGTTTACACGCTGCGACCTCTGAGCGCTTGGGTTTAATGACGAGCGTAATCTCCCAGCTGAGAGCTGCGATTACACAAACCACACCATCACATAAACGGATTTCACCCTATCACTTTAATTTGAATCTTTAAAAGCCCGTATCAGCGCCGGGCCATACTCAGAGCAGATTAGGAGTCGAGGAAAAAGCAATAACGCACACTGCTCATCACGGATAGGATGCCTGATAATCACATGTTTACTTGAGCCGGCGAAATCATTTTTTAATGAGTCAGAACGAGGAAGAAATTTTCAGTTATATGTTGCAGTGCTAATGAATGCTCATGACTCTCCTGCGCGTCTTCCTTTTTTCTTTATTAGACTCCGTTATTAAAACTTCTCTTTCCCCAGATTTATATGAATATACTTTCTTTATCAGATTTCCTTTCTTTCTTTATTCTTTATTTTATGCTTCTTGCCTTCCATCCCTTCATAAACCTCCTTCCTTGCAAGGAAAATCGCCCTTCTTTAAATTCTGCTCCCAAACGTCTCGGCATCGACTTCCTTTCTCTGACCTCATGTCCTCGAGTTCCTTTTCGGTTTCCCTTCTGATCCTCAAGTTCCCAGACTTCCCTACTTATAGATCCTTCCAGAAAATTCCTTCTCTGATGCCCCTTCCTACCCTTCTCTTTCTTTAAATTTTTTTCCCAGACTTCACTTCTTGGATCATATATCAATCCGACTGCCATTCTTTGCTTCCTTTTCCCAAGACTTCTGTTCTGTAGCTTTCTTTCTTGGAATTTCTTTTCCCTTCTAAGTCTTACTTTCTTCATATTCCTTTTCCCTCCTTTAACTTCCTTCCTTGGAATTCCTTTCCCATTCTCCCTTTCTTAGCTTTTCTTTCATTAATTTTTGTTCCCACACTTCTCTTCTTAGATCAGACTTTCAGACTCCCACTTTTATCTTTCTTTCCCCAATGCTTCCCTTCTTAGACTTCCTTTCTTGTAGTTTGTTTCCCATGCTCCCTTTCTTCAATTTGCTTTCTTGGAATTCCTTTCCCACACTCCCCGTCTTTGGCATCCTTTCCTGGAATTCCTTTTTTCCCTTCTTCGACTTCCTTTCTTGGAATTCCTTTTTTTTTTCTTTTTAGACTTACTTTCTTCCAAATCTCTTTCCCATACTCCCCTCCTTCGACTTCCTTCCTTGGAATATTTTTCCCATGCTCCCCTTCTTTGGCTTCCTTTCTTGGAATTCCTTCCCAACTTCTTTTTCTGGAATTCCTTTCCCCTTCTCCTTTTTCTTAGCTTCTCTTCTATTCATTTTTGTTCCCAGACTTCTTTCATGTTTCAGCTTCCTTTCTTAGACCTCGTTTCGTGGACTTATTTTGCCAGACTTTCCTGATACAGCAGTTCTCCAGGTACTTAAAGCGCCACAGACATGCTGAGAGTTCACTGTGTGAACTTCTCTAAAGGACCTTAAAAAAGTATTCAGCTGAAGAAAGTTGAGGCCACACCGGATTCGGCTCCCGTCCCCACTTTGTCACCAGATAAACAAGCTGTATCTGGAGCTGACGAAGCCTCCGAGCAGCCGGTGTTTGCATCTCTCTAAGCTTTAAGACTTTACTGTTTGACGGTGTGCCGGCTCGGCCTCTCTATTTTCCGGCTCATTTTTTCCCCTCCTGCATTTGGTAGCTAATCCTGGATACCCCTGTGGATACCTTGTATTTGCCTGGCTGTCAAAACCCCTGTACCCCTTTGGCCTGTTCTTAACTTGCTAAATCACAGCTGACTGGAGCAGTTGGGGACGAAAGGGGGAAGGTGGGTGGGTGGGGGGGGGGGTGTTACACTCATCACTGTTACCTTGAGGAGGGCGTTCACTTCTCATGTGATCCCCATGGAAATAAAGCAGTTCTAATCTTGGAAATTCTGCTCAGACAGATCCTCCTCTCTCCTCTAAATCTCCGTATATCTCTACAACAACACTAACTATAGGCGAAGGTTTCATATATGACATACAAAATGATTTGATTGACATATGAATTAATTGGATATTTAAGTGACTCAGTCATACAAAATGCCTGATTTATGTATTTTTTATTATCTTTGCCAAGGAGGTTATGTGTTTTTCTGTATCGATTTGTTTGCCTGCCTGCTTATTTGTTGTTGGTACGGCCAGGGTAACACTCCATTAAATTCTGGAGGTGATTCAGATCAAATTCTGGATCCACTCATTTATTCATTCAGTCATTCGCCGAAGCGTTTAATCCTATTAGGGTTGCGAGGAAATTCCTTTCCCATTCTCCCTCTCTGAGCTTTACTTTCTTTTATTTTCCTTCCTAGACTTCCATGTTTAAAAAGAGATTAAAACATTGTAGCATTGCCGGAATCCATTTGGTAAAATTAGCTAGCTGTATTGCTAGTTCATCGAGAGCTTAGCTAACTTTCGTGGTTTTCTTTGCTCGTCAACCGACGCCGGAGCTCGAAGTTAGCAAAAGATGAAGAAAAACGAAGAAACTTGATGTCTCTCAGATTAGGATTGTTTGTTCATTCATTCATTCATTCATTTTCTGAGCAGCAGGGAGGCTGGCGCCCATCTCAGCCGACTCTGAGCGAAAGCGGAGTACACTCTTAACAGCTCGCCAGGCCATCGCAGGGCAACATACACACAACCATTCACAGTCACACCTAGGGGTGATTTGGAACAGCCAATTAGCCTACTGTGCATGTTTTTGACTGTGGGAGGAAACCAGAGTACCCGGAGGAAACTCACGCAAGCACGGGGAGAACATGCAGACACCCGGGAACTGAAGCCAGGACCTTCTTGCTGTGAGGTGGACGTGCTAAGCACAGCGCCGCTGTGCCGCCCGTAGATTAGGATTGCTTACATAAGGAACCATTTATAATTTGTATAATTGGCTTCTGGCTCTGGCTTTGATTCCACTGCAGTTACACGAATTTCCCTCAGGTTTACTCAAACCCCACTGCAAATCATCACTACGTTGTTTTGTGCCACCCAGAAAAAACCCTTTAAAATAGAAATTTCCCGGGACTGCAGACAGATCTGTTCGCTTCCCTCGTCAGTGGAACGCCATTAAAAAGATACAAAGGCTGAGACGGGAAGCCGGTGACCGCCTGCTCTGGCGAATAAAGCGTACGGCTCTTTGATGGTGGTAGACAGAGAGACACGCTCATTTTCTCCTGATTATGCGTGACCTCTGTAAATATCACCCAAATGCCAGAAAGCATTGGCACGGGTCATGATCAGAGCCGGCTACTGAACGCTTTTAGAAAACGATTCAATGCCTTTAGGTATTTTTTCGTCTCCGGAATCTGTTGGACCTTTTATTTTATTTTTAGATGTCATGGACCTGCTTTGTAATCTTGATGGATTGCGAATCAGGAGGGGAGGTGGCAGGAAGAGTGAGAACGACATGATTTAGCATGATGGCTTTTATTCTACGTATGACTCTGTATACAGAAAATGAATCAAAACCTTCTGACCAATCATTCGGCTCCTCACCATGACGACATCTCCAGAGCAGAGGTGGTGTTTATTCATCTGTTGACGATCTGTTAGAATGTTCACACCTACCTGAGCTCAGCCTTTGTGGTCCTTTGAACTAATCCCATAACATCCTAGTGAGAGCTTTTAACCTTTTAACTCTGTGATCATGTGGAGCTGAGGCAGAGGTGAGGCAAAGGCGAGGCAGTGTACTGAGCCCGGGCTTTTGTTAATCCATGAAAGCAGATGTTTCCGGTATCTGTCCCTGGACAGAGATGGAGCTTTGTCTAATCTCGGGATTTTGGTGGTGCTGGAGTCTGATAGCGAGCCTCTGCTTCCTTAAGATGCACTTGGCAGAGAAGACCAGATCTCACTCTTTCCAGCCCGGGGGGTAAAAGCTGGGTTGAATAAATGGTGGTTATCAGGATGCGTACTGTTCACTCTCACTTGACTCGCAAACAAAACCAGAATGAACTAAAATGACATAGATGTAGCAAGGGTTGGTCACAATACAGGGCTGCCTGAGGGGCAGGGGTTAAAAAAATTCTTGTTTTACTCCACTATAGAAGCTTCAACTATTGAGTGTACATTTCCTCAAATATAAAAGTGCCTAGAGGGCACTTGATCGTGTTTGCTTGCAGCCTGTGAGGCACTATCTCTCATTTTCCTCACTGGAAAACAACCCTAGAGGGCACATCATCAAGACTTTCAGCATTTAGTGAAACTGGATAGGTTGCATCATGGTCTATCCACTGCAACCCTAGAGGGCAGTTCATCTCGTTTTCTTGCAGCCTAGAAAGCACGGAGTCCCATTTTCTTCACCGGAAAGGAAACCTGGAGGGCACGTCCTCAGGATTGTCTACATGTACTGCAATTGATCGAGTACTGCATCATGATTTTTTCTACACTGGAAGAAAACATGAAGAACTTCTTGTCTGAAAGGACACCCATTAGGGCACTTAATGATGTTTTCTCACAAATGGAGGCCTTATGTTTTTTCCTACATAAGGAAACCCTTGAGGGTCCCTGTAAGAGACTTTATAGGGAACTGCGCAACTGTATTGTCGACAGGAAGAGCACCCTAGAAGGCACATCTGATTTTCCTCAAATGGAAAAGAGCCTATAGGGCAGTGCATCACATATTCACAAGTCAAAGCGCACTTTAGAAGCCATATCATTACAGTTTCTGCAATTTGTGGCAGCCTAAATGGCCCTTTTATTATGTTTTTTTGCACATTTCCTCATACATGGACACAATAAAATTCATTTTATAATGTTTTACCATTTCAAGGGCAGCCGGTAAGGCATTTCATCACGTTTCCTCCACTGTAAGGGCACACTATATAGTAACTTGTCAATTTATCTTCCCTAGAAGGCATTTTCCTGGCATTTTCTTCGGGAATGGAAAAAGGCAGGGGGTTAATATTTTTGTTGCTGCTGAAATATGCTGTCCATGAGTCTTTTCTGATCACTGAGTAAGATTTATTTGTGCTGGCTCTTATTTGATCATCAAATTATTTCTATTTTTCACCATGAACCATGTTTTTTGAGTCGTCTGCCCCCTGTCTCAGGAGAAAGCCCTCTGGAGCTCGATTCAGACAGATTCAGAATTTCATTTACCAAACATGAAGCGGTTGTGTTGGATGGCAGCTCTGGGCGAGCGCTGACTTTTGGGACAGCGTACCGTTTAGATGAATATGTATGCGGCTGACCTTCCAACTGCACCCACACTGGCACCATCTCACCGTCTACGTCTATTCAAGCAGGAGATGCCCTTTTACCCGTCAAAAATACGAATAAAAGACCCTTTCAAACCATCATCTTTTTTTTTTCTCGTTCGAGTCATCTTTGCAATCTGAAAGAACAGCAACATCAATAAAAAGGTCTCCATCCCTGATTCCTTTTACATCACATGAGACTTTGTCCTACATGGGATGTCTCTTTTTTGTCTTTGTTTCTTTTTCCTAAAGAAAACCGTGGCTACCTTTTTCACACTTTTTAAACCTGACAGCATGCCTGGGTTTGTCAGGGAATTTTATGCTCCACAGCTCTGACGCCAACACAGCTGTAGCTCTCACAGTATGAGCCCAAATTAGAGGCACGTCAAAGTGTCAGGAACAATGTGATGCTCCCGCGTGACGTGCTCACGCTGATGATTCACCGCTACAGGATCTCATGGGAACATGGAACCCGGCAGGACGAGGCACATCAGCATCTCTTACAGTGATAAATGAATCTGAGTCACTGACCTACATGATGACGGTAATGATTTCTGCCGAGCCTGGGGAACATTACTGACACAGGGGTGTGTTGGTGACAGGATAAGGTGAGAAGGTCACCTCATCAGACTATTTTTACTTCAGTCGGGCAGGTTTTCTGGTGGTGGATCACTGGTTAGCACTGTTGCCTCACATTGATTGAATCTCAATCTTGAACCTGCATGGGTTCACTCAGGGTACTCTGGTTTCCTCTCACCGTCCACAGACATGCACGTTAAGTCAACAGGATACTCCAAGTCATCCATAGGTGTAAAAGTGAGTGTGAATGTGTGTTGTTTGTGGCTGTGTTACTCCTGTAATAGACTGGTGACATGATAACCCCGCCTCTTATGTGAGGTCAGCTGAGATTGCCTCCGGTTTTCCTGTGACCCTGAAACCTCACCACAAACTTTGTCCAGTATTCATATGTTTTGGCAGAGATGATCTTCAGACCAAGATTTTACAAATTAATGAAAGCTGTTGGAATCAGCTCCGCCTCTCAGCTGAAGTTTGCTGGGATTGGCTCCAGCTGCTCTGCAGAACTGACAGAGAATGGATGGATGGATGGATGGATGGATGGATGGATGGATGAATAGTCAGATTTTATTATGAATTAATAAATGAATGAAAAAAATATGCAAATGATAATAATAACTAGAAGGGCATTTGGAGAGTGTGGGAGTGTGGTCCTCTGCCAAGGACGATAATTGTCTTTTCAATGATATGCGAATCTGCAACTACGACCACTGTTTAAGTCTGCTTAGAGCTGCGTCTCCTGACATGAGTCATCCTTACTGGCAGGGATTACGACTGCTTTCTGGATTCCTTGTTTCCCTTACTTGCGTCTCATCATTGTGGCTTAGTCATTCCCACCGAGCAAACATGGAGAGTCATGGCTAAACAATGTGAGATATGTGAAATTATGGAAATGCTGGGTTTTTTTTTAAGACAAATAAGACGTCGATCTCTCTGAAGCGCCTCGTAGAACAAAGTCCACTGCTGATCACAGTGGCACAGCTGACCTGTTGTGCAAAAATGTCCGAGGTGATGTAAGGGACAGGGAACTTATAAGCTGGTGTGCAGCTCTTCCAGGAAAGCTGCTCTCGTATCACCTCGCTCATAGCTCCTTACTCCTTAATCCTTGCACCTGAAGGATGAATGGACCAGAAGGTCTATTATGTTATTTTTATTATCTTCCAGTACACCAAGTTTCAGGAAAATCAGACAGGTAGATTTTGCACAATCTTGCTCACAAAAAGACAGACAAACAAACCATACTAACTACAGAACCTCCGTTGTGAAGGTAATAATAAAAAATTATTATGAAAAAACAAAACAGATTGTTCAGTCATTCGCAGAACCAATTAATCCCACTGGGGGAGTGGGGAAACTGGATCCTATCTCAGCCGACTCTGAGCCAAGGTGGGGTACACCCTAAATAACTTGCTAGTCTATAGCATAGCCACACATATAACCATTCACACTGACACTCACACATAGGGGCAATTTGGAACAGCCAATTAGCCTAATGTAAATGTCTTTGGACTGTGGAAGGAAACCAGAGTACCTGATGGAAACCCACAATACGGACAGGGAGAACATGCAAAATTCACATGGAAACGCCTTTACTGAGCCCAGGGCTCGAACCCAGGACCCTCTTGCTGTGAGGCAGATGTGCTCACCACTATGCTATGGTGCCGCCAACAGTTACTTGAATACTCATAAAACTTGTTCTGGTGTTTTTTTTCCACCAAAGCTCTCTGATTCTTGACTACGTTACAGATGAATCTATGTAAATTTAGCAGTAGACATTTGACACAGCGACCTCAATCCATTTACGCTTTTACATTTCCACAATGTTCCACTCTCTCTCTCTCTCTCTCTCTTTCATTGTTTATTGTTGGTTGTTTTGGCTTGTTGCCCTCTTTATTTTAGACTTCCAGTTGCAAAATCATGGCAAATACCCGAATGATTCGCCTGAGGACGTGTTCGAAGCTCAGGAAGAATCACGAGATCAGCTATTAACATTCCCTGTGAAATACAGTAACTCATAGCAACTCATTTTTCATGACCTTTTTGGCTCGGCGGGATTTAACATGAAGGCATATGCTTAGTGCCGTGGAGGACGTTCTTAAAATAGAGCGCCTCGTTGCATCGTGTGCGCATAAACACCAGAGCTGTGGAGAGAAAGAAGTTAACAGAGTGCCCTACTTAGTCAGTGAGGCAGGAAACACTGCATGCTTTCCTCCACAACCACGACGGAGCGAGACATACGGCGCCTTAATCCAACAGCGCACACGCCACATTGATATGCGATTAAGAAGCCGGTTGCGCTAATCATATTTCCATTCCTGTTTTATTCGATTACTGTGATTCATTACAGGTCTTTAGGTCTGAAGATGGAAGTGCAGAAATCTTTTAAGCTGTACATTATTCAGCAATCCAACTGGCAGCATGAATTAGCATAGCTAGCACGGCTAGTATCTCACCCCTACAAGCGTTTGTTAGGATTTAGCATGGTCTCTCTCTCTCTCTCTCTCTCTCTTTCTCTGGGTTTTAACATACATTAAAAACATTGAAGGAAAGGTACAAGAGTGCTAACATGGCTATCAAGAATATCCCAGCAGAAAGAGAGATGGCTTCCACTCCAGATCTGCCCTAAGCAGCAGTAAGGACAGAGTTGCTGCTAAATAATTAGCATGTCCTCCATTCTGATGCAGGACATGATTTGAAAATTCAAATAAGAGACCCACATCGTCACCTACGGGGTTCCCCAGGGCTCGGTGCTAGGGCCAACCCTCTTTACCCTTTACCTGCTTCCCCTTGGTCGTGTCATCAGCAGACATGGACTAGCATTTTATTGCTATGAGAATGACACACAACTATACCTTAAAACTGGTTCCAACCACACTGCCATCTGTAACTCTCCCCACCTGCCTGGAGGAGATAAGGGCGTGGATTTCTATCAGAGGTGGGGCTTTGGATAAGGATGACTGAATTTTGGAGATGATCCAGATCAAATTCAAGGATTGATGGACTTGGTGGAGGTTTGCACTCTCTTGTTTAGTGACCACTAACCCTCTCACCAGTCAGATCCGTCCTATCAGACGACAGTGACCAAGCAGGGGGAGGATAACGTGTGATAAATCACGACCTCAGTCGACGCTGGTACACCCTGCACAGCTCACCAATCCCAGGACCTTCTTGCTGTTACTACACCGGCGTGCTGCTCGTGGAAGCCTCTTTATGTTTCTGAATTTGATGTTTAATGCTGCAAAGACTTTGGAATTTGGAAACACAAACAAAGTACAGCTGGCTCGAAACGACGAGCAGCAACACCTTTCAGAGCCTGAAGACGTCCCAGATTGAATTTGGCACCGAGTTCTCCACCACTGATCTGAAACCACTTGCCAAATTGTTATGAAGCGCTCGGTGTCTTTATTACAGAAGCGCCAAAGAACCTGGAACATTCCGAATCTGGAACCTGCACCCCTTTTCATTTCATTCCTTTTTTTTTATAAAAAAGAAAATGTTTCGCCTCTTCTCCACAACCTCATGAGCTTTTACTGTAGGTTGAGTATTTCTGTCTCGAGTCATTTAAAACCGGTTTAAGAAAGAAGAGATTCAGGTTACATACGGAGCGATGAGGGGGCCAAGCACTGACTCCTTTTCAGTTTATTAGCACCTGGAAGTAAAGTTGAGAAGCGAGTTATAAAAATTCTTCTTGTAACACACTCTATCATCATGAACACTTCCATTACGTCACCTGGGACTCTTCATCCACCCCTACACACACACACACACACACACACACACACAGTGAAGTGTAATCCAGTCTTAAAGCAGTACGTCATATGAGAGAGAGAGAGGAATGTAGCATGAACGGCTGCACTCATCTTCCTCGTGATCCGGAGTATGTTCTCCCCGAGCTGCTGGCCTAGAACGCTAGAACGGTGAATGTATTCTTCGTCGTCAGCGCGGATGATCTCATTGTGTCAGAGTGCGGAGGGTTTGAGTAATCGCTCTAAAACAAGGCAGACAGTGAGAGAGAGAAAGAGAAAAAGAGAGTGAGAGAGAAAAAAAAGAGAGAGAGAGAGAGAGAGAAGCTAAATTCAGCACTGCACTATTTCAGTCCTCCTGCAGATTCTCTCTCTCCCTCTCTCTCTAATTCAGGTTACTCGTCTCTTTTTCTGCTTTTGTCTCTCATTTTATATTCTATCTCTTCATCTCTCTCTCTCTCTCTCTCTCTCTCTCTCTGTGTATAGGTCTCCCAGTTTCATTCTGCCTTTCAGTTCTGTTTACAATCTTCTACCCCTTCTTTCATGTTCTCTATCTTTCATTCTCCTTTTTGTATGGTAGATCTCTCATTCTCTTTCTTCTTTAATATCCCTTCCACTTTCTCTCTCTCTCTCTCTCATTCTCTTTCTTCCACCTCTCTTTAATATCCCTTCCACTTTCTCTCTCTCGTTCTCTCTCATTCTCTTTCTTCCACCTCTCTTTAATATCCCTTCCACTTTCTCTCTCTCGTTCTCTCTCATTCTCTTTCTTCCACCTCTCTTTAATATCCCTTCCACTTTCTCTCTCTCGTTCTCTCTCATTCTCTTT